>JAYKKT010000085.1:12297500-12845000 GCA_036023115.1 Brasenia schreberi | reverse complement strand
AAGGGATCCGGTCCACTTCTGACATACTTACTCGTGTTCACCTGTTGCTTTTCAGTGACACGAGTACATTTTAAATTTTCTTAAGAATTTTCAAAAAAAGAATGAAAGAAAATTATATTACACTCGTCCTCTAGATGCAATGGTGGGCCATGACCCAATCACTATACATACACACACACACACATATTTATCGAATTCCTCTGTGAAGAAAGTTATGCAGGAAATGCCATTTTGTGCTCGGATCGGCCGTGACAAATGGTTCCTCTGCCTTTGGAACGTCTTGAGCATTCCTCCAAAAGCAAATTCATTGTATAATAACTAGCAGGGTGACCAACAGTAGAGTATCGTAGATGAACTTACCCTATGCTCTGAAATCCATTAAAAAAGCTGCAATTTTCCATTGTATGCGAATACAAAGCTAGCCGGGGCTCTTCAAAGAACCAGATCAAATTGATTGGTCTGTTAAACTGATCCAAACTGGTGGTTTGATTCGTTTTTTGGCTTTGTAGTTTAGTTCGTTTTCTCCATAGTTGCAATGGGGAGGCCGAATCCAGACCGAACTCATGACCTGCAACTTGTGAGTCGAGTCCCCCCTAGTCAGGTGAGCTCACTTTGAGTGCGAGATCTTACATATTTTATTATATAATACATTAAAAACTTTACATTTTTATTATATTAAAAACTAAAGATTCTGTAGAGGTGGTCTAAATGGTTTTATGTAGAACCATTTTGTCTAGATAATTCTGCTTCTTGTTTTGTCATAGATGGGGCACTCTGCTTCAATCTGGGATCAAGAGCAGATTGTGTGAGTACCCACGTCTTTCCTTTTGATTTTGTAACGAGAGAATCTGTTCATTGTGATCCTCGTTGAACATATTGAGTATTCTTTGCTTCTAGTAGGGGTCTGCTTAACTCCATCTTGATAATTAAAAAAAAAAAACAAGTTGGCAGTCTCCCTTCCAATTGCTCTCTGGGTAATTAAGAGAAAATTTCTATATATTTTCATCGATAGACTATGTGCATCTTCCGCATTTCTTCTACTAGTTTACTGCCGTTCATTGAAGATCGGATTGAATGCCTTTCCTTTTTACTTAAAAATTAACACAACAGACATATTTTAAGAACTTAAAAGAGGATAGTCACGTTTGAAAACTCAATTTGCAACAGAGCATGGTGGAGTCAAATGTTAATGGAATCCGATGTGGACAGAAGGGTGACAGTTGAACTGCTGGGGAGGACGGTAAGAGAGAGAGAGAGAGAGAGAGAGAGAGAGAGAGAGAGAGAGAGAGAGAGAGAGAGAGAGAGAGAGAGAGAGAGAGAGAGAGATGTACTTCAGCAAGGTGGGACTTGGAGATGATCATGTCGTTCGGTGACGATGAAGGGAATCGATGAAAGAGCCTTTAGCGAGCAAACTTTGAGGAAGAAAATCTCTGGTCGAGATTGGTGGTTTTTAGACACAATAGCAGAGAGAAGTGGCTGGGTTCGGGGAAGAAGGTGCAGTTTTGTGTGAGAGGATTAAGTGAAAGAAATAAGCGGAACCAGAAAACGTTTTCACTCTTTATTTTTTGACGAATAATTCGTCCGAGAACTTTTCAAAAGCAACTCTAAAACAAGAATCGATCTTTATTGTTTTTTTTCAATACTTTTATGATTTTTTTCTTTTTTTAATATTTACATATTTTAATTTTTTAACACAATCTAATTTCTCAACAAAAAGTTAAAAAAACTCTTCAGAATAAGTAAATATTAATACATTCAATCACGTTAAAGAGCTATAGAAAAATATAAATGAAGGGCATCTTTCTTTAAGGGATCCAATCAGTGTATGATATGCATCATTCCTCGGCCTTTTAAAATTTGTACGAATGGAACTGGTTGTCTTGCTGGTTCGGAATTGGTGGGGACTGTCAGGCTTGGGAGTTCTTATTCTTTGATTTTTTTATTGTTTGTCCCCACCTTCTTCCTAACCTCATCCCGTCTATAGGGCAGGTATCTTCATAGAAATGTTTAAAACTCGTCCATTGCTCAAGTCTCAAACCACCCTCCCTTGGTCCTCTTTATCAGACTCCACGCATATATAGAAATATACAAACGGGCCCTGCTATCCTTCTCTGAAGGTTCTCCTTACAGAAAACGAGCGGGTCTCTCTCTCTCTCTCTCTCTCTCTCCTTGCATCCTCTTTATGTTGGTCTCTCTGGAAACTTGCTGGGAGCACCAAAACGAAGGGTACAAATAGACCAATTTCTGAAGCTGTGTCTTAACTTGCTCCCCTCTCTCTTTCTCTCTCTGTTAGTGCCTTGAAATCTTGCAGGGAATCCAAAACGAAGGATACCAAGCAACCAATTTGTGGATATCTCTCTTCCTTGCTCGTTGCCCATCATAAGACATGCGAGATTTTGTTACCTGCTTCAGTGAAAATGCCGTGCGAATCTCTGAACTCTCCTGCTCGCCTCATACCTCTTCTTCTTCCTCTTCTCCCTCCGTTCGAAACATGGTGACGTGCTTCTATCTAGCCGAGATATGCGGCGAATCGCGTTTGGTATCTGTCAGCTGGTGCAAGAGTCCGATGGGTCAGGGCCTTAGCGTCAAACTCGATGATGATCCTTCCTCCCGGCACTGTGCGTGCAAGGTTGACATGACACCCTGGTTCTTTTGGAAGAAGAGAGGATCCAAGACCTTTGGGTCCGGGTCCTCAACAATTGAGGTCCACTGGGATCTCATCTCAGCCAAGTACGGGCGGGGCCCCGAACCGGTCAAGGGCTTCTTCGTCGCTGTTATCTCGGGCCGTCGGCTTCTACTCCTGCTCGGCGACATGCCGGAGGAGGCTCGTGCCCGAACCGACGTGGTCGGCCCACTACCCAAATCAGTCTTGGTGTCCCGGAAGGATCATGTGTCCGGCCGGAGCTTATATGCGATCAAGGCTCAGTTCACTGGGTGCGGCCGGGCTCATGACATTGTTATAGAGTGCCGGGACCAGCCTGGTGAGTTTGGCGAGCCGCGGTTGTCGGTTTGGATCGATAAGAAGATGGCGGTCCAGATCCAAAATCTTTTCTGGAAATTCAGAGGCAACCAGACTATTATAGTGGATGGTTTGCACGTCGAAATACTGTGGGACGTTCATGATTGGTTGTTCGATCCTATATGCGGTCATGCAGTGTTCTTGTTCAGAACAAGGGAGAGACACTCCAAATCATGGCTCTCTAATTCCTTTTCGCCATCTTCTTCCTGTGTTCTCAACAAATCGAGCGAGGAAGAGCTAGAGGCAGCCTTCTCTCTTTTCATCTATGCCTGGAAAAGCCAATGATGTGAGGGAATTTTCGTCACTCAATGAAAACTTCTTTTGTGTTATAATTTGTAAGTGATTCTTTCTCTTTTGTCCCTGCTTTTGCTCTCTCTCTCTCTCTCTCTCTCACAAGCACAAACATGCCCATTATTATATTTCTCTAGTTGAAAAGGAAATGTTTGAGTGTGGATCATATATTTGTTTCTTTTGATGATTGCAATCCTACAGATGTCTCTCTCTCTCTCTGTGTCTGTCCGTCCGTCTCTCCCCGATTATTATTGTCTTCGACAGGCCTTCACCAGTGAAATAATTTCTATAGTTGAAGGAAAGCTCAAGTATCGCTCAATTTCTTGTTTCTTTGTTGATTGCTAACTAACAGATGTACAGAACTCTCCTAGTGATCAGCATCTTTTGTACTTCGCTGGCTTTCACTGTAGTTTCTTTGTCCCTCTCTATTATCTCTTGAATTTGGAGGATAAGGTCGTAAAATTGTCGAAATTTTTCGGTACTCTTTCAGTAATCTCAAAACCCCCACAGAGGTAGCTCTCACCATTGTTAAAGTCCACAGATTGTTAGCTTCACATTCACAACTTATGGTTAGCTTTCGAAACCCCTGTTATATGAATATGAACATGGTAAAACTAATAAAAATTTGCACTCAGGGAGTTAGTCCACCTGGCAGGGCTCTAAACTTCACCAGATGCAGGGTGTGAGTTCCGGGCACTTGCGTACTTGGGTTTGGTCTCCCCGGTTGTATCCAGAACAACAACTAAGCCTTTTTCCGTACTACATCAGCGCCCGTAAATAAAATTTTGATGGTCTCCGAAATGCAAGAAAAGTGTAGCAGTCTCGCAACCTTTTGCTTTCAGTTTCAGCTAATGAGTTGGACCGTTTTCTGCAGCAAAATTTGCCCTTGCACTCTACAGAAAAATGTTTCTGTAAACAACGGAACAGAGATTCCTTAAACGGTCTCATCAGAATTTCCCCTTGAACTTGAGTTTAGGAAAAGGAAGATGGCTAAAACCAAATTGTTTTCTCGATACCCATTGAATCTGTCAAATCAAATGTATATGTATCTGAAGAAGAGGGAAGAATATTCAGATAAAAGAACTTATCAAGTTGGGATCTTAAATAAGACATCAACTATAGCATTTCGATTCCAAACACCTACACTACTCCAGGAAACGCGTGGTGTGTTTCATGTGACCCCTTAGCAAACTTGAAGCGTTGATTATTGTTCTCTCTAAAGCAGACAAACTTTCTGGCTGGATGAGGAGGGGGGAGAATTTATTTATTAGGACCACATTTCAGGTGGGCATGTTGATGTGACTGGAGTACCTTAGCTGTTTGAATGATGCATCACCCACTGTTAGTGGACTTTCAAATTCATTTAGATGAATCTCAGTGACGGACCTAGAAGATTTTCTGATTCAGGAGGTCCATGTATTTCCATTTTCAAAAATTTAGACCACTTAAATAGTTTCTTTCTGTTTTGGCCTTCTGGGATTTTAGGTGAGTGGCTGTCTCGCCTCGCCCATAAATAGGTCCGTCGCTGCAGATGAGATGCCCGGAATCCCAAAAAAAACTCGACTAATCTGGTTCAAGCGTGGTCGGATCACTTTCTCCATTCACAAGATTCGAAGTAGAGACTTGCTTAAGGGGAGAGAATGAACCAACCAAGTATTGGTAAAGTTCAAGGACTTAAGTTCACTATGATGACACTCAAGTGCTCATAATTTCCCCCACCTGTGTTAGTGAACCTGTTCTTCTTTGAGGTTCTGCATCTGTAATGATCTATCATACAGGTGCTTTCTCCCCCAGACCCCCTCTTGTTAAAAGAGATTCACATTTCAAAACTTGTCATGCACAATGTTGGATCTAGAATCTTTTGTAGGATGGGGCGAATATTTCAATGCAATGGTGCAAGAAATTAGATGATCAAAATAGAAAAAGGGCTACAAGTGTTTGAAGGAAACAGTACAACAAGAACTTGCATTTTTTCAGTTAAATGATAATAAAATACAATTTTTCATTTAAATGCTTACAAGATTGAGATCGGTGGTGACTAAACACATTCAGCTGCACCCACTTAGTGTAAGAGAAGGCTTGGGTTTGGTTTGGTTTTGAATGTCAGACCAAATTTCTGTTTTGTCTGCAACGTCTGCGAATTGCTCCGCAAGGGGTTCTCTAAAAATGCACTCGTCTAATCCAACCTTATATGATGCGGCATCTTCTTAACATGGAAATATCTTGAATCGCAAGTAGATTACTGTTGAATGCTGCAACATTTAGACTTCCTCATTGCTTAAATCCAATTTGGGTAAATTTTAAAGAGTAATAATTAGACCAACCCACTGCATCCGTTTAAACCTTTAAAGCTTCTTTTCTAGTGGCAGAACATACAATATTTAAATCCTCGATACTGTTGTGGGCAGCTTTTCTTATTTGATTGAAGGATTCCCTGCCATTTTGTAAAGTGACTGTAACTGGATTGTTGAATCTGAAACATTAGTCCCGAAGATAAGGGTAGTTGCTGTCAGTGTAAATGCGCAATAACTTCTTATACAAGTTTTGCACATTTTAGAGCCCCTAATTATTCCAAAGTATCAGCACTGCACTGCCATGATCGAACTTTAGGGTCCAATGTGCATCATATCTGGTTATGCTTGGAGATTGTCCTCTAGTTGCAACTGCAATGAACTCTTTCTAGCTTGAGTTCTGGTGCCCAGTGAGGCACCATGGCCACAAGGAAATTGTAGTAAAACTAATAATACCTCCCACTTGGCTTTATGGGCAGATGGCTTTGATGAGGTGATTTGTTATCTTGAACAACTTCACTTCACAGAAATCGCGAGATCTTCTAATTGAAGGAGTTTTGGATCATACTAATAACATTTATACACTTTCATACCAGTTGTGTTTCACTGTGATAGTAGATTGTATTGGACGATATGCTCCATCCACTAATTCCAGTTCCCAGTTGAGTTTCGCTGTGATAGTAGATTGTATTGCAAGATATGCTCCACCTATTAATTCTAGCTTGTCAAAAGTGCTACCTCTTTCTGGTGTTTGCCTATGCAGTTGCTTCTTTATAGAGAAACAACACTTCTTTAAGATCACTTTTGCTTTGCCCTGTGAATTTTAATGATAAGGCGTGACGAGTGCGAAGCAAACATGTGAAATGGATTCCTGGCGGCAATGCCCATATAAAGCCCCCATTTTCTTCGCCTTGAACTATTTGGTTTTCTATGAGGGCTGTGATTTGTAAAATGGGCTCTCTATTGAACTTGTGGATGCCTTCAGAAGAAGCAAACACAACCTTAGAAAGAATGGAAACTCTTTAAAATTATTGGTAGAACTGAAACAAATCAAACACAACGAGAAATAAATCAGAGAGACGAAGCGAATGATCTCAAGTAGAATTCTACCTTTCGGCAGTCCCCCGAGATCCCATACATCTAAAAACCAACAAAAATAAAAGGGGAGCACTTCAAAACCTGTGATGACTACGGTCGTTGCAGGTAAAAGAACGGCGTTTTTGCAAAAAACAGGAAAGCTGGAAGCCGATCGGGAAAGAGGAGAAGAGATAGTGCAAAAGGGTCGCAAAGTACAAAAAAAAACCTCTTTGAATAACATCTTATTGATAATGATACTCTCTCTCTCTTCTCTGTTTTAATGCTTTGAGATCTTGTTTCCCGGTCGAGGAAGAAGACGACGCACCCCCAAAAATCTCTCTCTAAGTTGTGTTGTCACTCAAACTTTACCCGCGTGACAGTCGGCTTGACGCTTCGGTTCAATTACGAGTTCCGTGTCGTGTCATACGTATCACTGTTAGTTAAATCTTTCCAAGTTTAAATGGCGCGGGAGCAGCACCCGCGAGTCTAAACGAGATGAAGGAAACCGAAAGCTTTGGTTCTGAGTGTGATGATCGACTGAGAATTTCGATGGGTCTGCGCCATAGGTGAACAGAAATCGAAAGGGGGGAAGTGCCCACAAAAGTTGGAGGCTCCCACACGGATCCTGCCCTAGAATGCAAACCGCTAAGTGCTGAAACAGGGCCCGGAGGTGAGGGTTTTGGACTTACATTCATCAATTTCTGTTTGCGCGGAATAGAACCAAGCTTGACGCTTGTGGTGAGTCAGATACAACGGAAGATTTTTCTTTGATCATGGAGTATGAAACCCCTGTAGTATGTTGTGGAGAATTGGTGAGTTTGATTTGTCTCGATCAGACTTTTCTCTGTTTCTTTTTCATGGTGTTTATACGGTAAATCATAAGTTTTATTGCCTCTTAGTTGGTCAAGTTCTTAAGATAGAGTTATTCAATGCATTTATTTACATGCTTCAATGGATGATTTAGATTTTGGGTTAAGTTCCTTTTCCTCTTTTATGTTTTGAAGGACTTTGAGCTTTCTTGATGGTGTTGCTCAGGATTAGTGGTTGGCTTGAACCATGCATTGGGAAATTTTCCTTGATAAGGTTTATGTGGGTCTTTAATTTGACTGCACGTTCCATCCACACATTAACCTACTGTAGTTCTGTTCTCAAAAACACGATAAGAATATGGCGGTTATTGGTATGTTTGGAGTGCCGGAAACATGCATAGAGTTCATTTCATGCAAAATAACCTTTCATTCTTTTTGAGATCCTCCAAGCGGCTTCTCTGACTTTTACTTACTGCCACCAATAAGTTCTACTCTTTCAAGAGTGTTGATGAAGGTGCTCTACTGTGCTGCTGAATAAGTTCGTTGGCTGGAAATTGATTTCACTAAATTTCTTCTTTCTTAATTTTTTGACCAGTTCTTTAAAGTGACACCTTTTCAATTCGTTTAAATTGTCATAAACTACAGGTGAGTCCTGTTGGGAAAAATCATAGACATACACACATAATAACATAATATGAAACAAATGTAAACATACCTTAATCATAACCAACAGTTGCAAATAAAAAATAAGTCATAATCAAGCAATATGAAAAATAAAAGTAAAAGCAAAATTAGAAACTTATCTCTGCGAGTCACCCTTGTAGACTTACCTTAGATAAATCAGTGCTTCGCTATGAGTACGTAAAGGTACCTACATATTCCTCTTAGGATAAAATGCATACACAACTCAAATATCATGTACCTAACTTCGACTCAATCTCAAACATACCTCAGTTGCCTATAATTGGAGTAGAAAGATGGATTACCCACAAGCACAAAGACCGAAAAAATACTATGGGCAGAGAGAGAGAAATAGTGTGAACTGTGTGATTAAGGAGGACTAGTAATCACCTATTTATAGGTGCATGTGTGGATCACAGATCATGATTCCAATCCAAATGACGCACTGTTTTATCCTCAATCATCTCGTCTTATCCGAAACTGTCCCACCTTATCACGAATCATCAAGCCACAAGCCCAAGCCCAATTTCGGCATGCGTGCGCATGTGTGTAGTATAACATGTACTCTCCAAGCTCTTTGAACTAATATTCATGAGCTACCAAATATATAAATGGATATGTGAGTTTGTCACATCCATCAATATGGGACCAACTTTGTCTCCTCTTGAACATCTTTTGCAAAAGTCTCTCATATTTTACTTTTTACACTTTAAGACTTTTACATATATTAATTAAATATATATGAATACTAACATGCATTAAATGTGCATTAAATCCAATAATCTCCCACAAGGTCTTTAAGTGTAAAAGTATTATTCTAATCCAACCATCACATCATGCTTTCAATAATGATACCTTCTTGTTTAAATTGTTACTTGAATTATCCAATATTACCCTTATAGGAATTATGTTAACATACACCGTGAACTTAAACTTTGAGTGTAAAGGCATTTATTAGTAAAAACATAATAAAAGGCTATGACGTGATGTA
Organism: Brasenia schreberi; assembly: GCA_036023115.1. NCBI lineage: Eukaryota > Viridiplantae > Streptophyta > Magnoliopsida > Nymphaeales > Cabombaceae > Brasenia > Brasenia schreberi. The sequence continues at coordinate 12,835,841 of JAYKKT010000085.1, read as the reverse complement.
TAGGGGTGATGCATTAATGTTCGTACATCCATATTCCGTATCACGATTGACTTCAGGGAACAACTCAATTCCCTTATTTTAACCCCACAATGTCAACCACTTAGTTGGGCATCTCAAAGGATGTACTGCTAGTATCATGTCCTAGGACTCAATGTGATTCATATAATAATCTCTTGCTAAACTTGTAATTATGACACTTTAGGTTTACAGGGGACAAACACATATATTAAAGTATCACATAGTACAAAGTGTCATCCAATTCACCCAACAACTTGTTACTACCACATTGAACCTATTTTGTGGGATCTTCACTCGGTTAGATTCAGTTGCCACTATTTGTGAATAATTTATGGGTTTAAGTCTCATTCTTAGCCTCGATTTCTCAACTAAGGCTATTGATAGTAGTGAAAAGACCATATATTTGTGGGATCTTCACTCAGTTAGGTTTAGTTACCGTCATGACCTCAACAGACAGAAGAGCTCTTACATACGTTAGTGTGACTTGGATGTATCTCCATTGATTTTAGTTGTACTTGAAACTGCTGATCTTAGCAATTGTAGTCATGTTATCACAGTATACTAAAATTGTACGAAGTGACTTTTTACCGTAGGTAAATTGGACATAAGTCTCTTAAGCCATTCGACTTCCAATCTAGTCTCATCCAAAACATGTAGTTCTGCCTCAAAGGTAGAACGAGCTAAAATAGTTTGTTTATTAGATTTTCAGATGACAGCACCACCACCTATAATAAACACATATCGAGTGACCCCATTACTTTTAGAATTCTTTGTTATCTAATTAGCATCACTAAATCCTTTAAGAATCGAATGATGTTTATCGTAATGTAGTCCAAGAGAAATTGTCTCCTTTACATAGCGAAACACTTTGTCTAGAACTTCTCAATGAGTTTTATCTTAATAATTGGTGTATCTACTCAACTTATACACAACAAATGTAATTTCTTGTCGTTTATAGTTGGTTAGATATATCAAACTACCGATAATCTGAGAATATCGTAGTTGAGACATATGCATACCACTTTCATTCTTATACAAAGCCTTAGATCAATCATATGAGGTCTTAATAGGTTTACAGTTTATATATCGAAATCTCTCTAAAACTTTTTTAAAATAGTGACACTGAAATATTACTGTACGATTAGTAGACCTTGTAATTTTAAATTATAAAATCGTATTAACCACATCCATATCTTTCATCTCAAACTCACTACACAAGAATGACTTAGTCTTATTTATTAGTCTCATATCAGAACTAAACAACAATATATTATATATGTATAGGCAAAGAATGATGAAAGCATTATTTATCAACTTCCAGTATACACTCTTATCATAATCATTAGAAACGAAGCCAAAAGATGATATCACATAATCAAACTTTTCATGTCATTGTTTAGGGGCTTGTTTCAAACCATATAATGATTTAAGAACTTTACACATCTTAATTGTCTTCTCACAAGCCACAAATCTCTCTAGCTGATCCATATAAATTTTCTCATGGAGTTCACCATGTAGGAAATCAATCTTCACATCCTTATAATGGATTATGAGGTCATATACATAGGTCAGTGCTATAAGCACTCGAATAATTGTTATTCTAGAAACTGAGGAATAGGTACCAAAGTAATCTATTCATTTTCGTGTGTATCCCTTAGCAACTAATTTGGCCTTGTACTTATTGATTATTCTATCTATATTCAGTTTCTTCTTAAAGATCCACTTGCAACCTATAATAGAATAACTAAGAGGTAAATCCACTAGTTTTCAAGTACCATTGAAAATAATTTACTGAATTTCATCGTTAATGGCTCACTTCCAAAATTTAACCTTTTGTGAGGTCATAGCCTATTGAAAGGAGATAGGATCATCCTCGTCATTGAAAGTAAAAAAGAGTGACTTCCAAAGTCCTTTGATATCGTAGGCCATTTACTTCTTCTTGGTTCAGTCATTTTCTAAGAGACATTTGATATATAAACAACATAATCAGGTTCACTTGACATTTGTCATCCTTTCCACAAGATCAGTAATAAAACCAATAGTATGATCAAAATCTCTACAAAATACAGTTTGCAAAACTCCAGTTTTCATGTTAAACACTCTCAAAGAATGTAACATCACATATCTAAACAATTGTGTGAATATTTATGCTAGAAAAATCATATCTAATGATTAATAATTTATACACATAGCTTGTTCCCACGTAACTTAAAAATATAACATCCACTGTTTTAAGTTCCAATTTCTTTCTCTTGTGTTGAGGGATGAGTACTTTCGCAACGCTGCCACACTTTAAGATATTTAAGACTGATATTTCGATCCTTGAAAAGCTCAAAGGGATTACTTTCCTTATATTTATGAGAAACTCTATTCAGAATATAACAAGTCTTATTAAAAGCTTCTCCCAACATATAGGTAGGTAACCAAAAACTTTGAAGTAAAACATTAACTATATCACATAGGGTTCTATTATTTCATTCAACTATCCTATTAGACTGAAGAGAGTAAAAAGCAGGAACAATATCATTGTTTTGATAGTATACTTGAAAAAGATTTGAGGTATACTCTCATCTCATATCAAACCTTAATCATTTAAGTACTTTGCCTGTTTAAGTTTGTGTTTCATTTCTAAATATTTGAAACTTTTCTAAAACTTCACATTTACTTTAGGTAAATAAATATAATAGTATCTACTGCAATTATCAATAAATATAATAAAATATTTTTTGTTATCTCTTCTAGTTATTCCATTAAATTCATAAATATGGGTGTGCACCAAATCCAAAATCTTGAATTTTCTTTCAATCGTATGAAAATATTTCCTAGGTTGTTTCGCTTGCACAAATATATCACATTTGTCTTTTTTATCTATAACAGTTTTAGGAATAAGATTTAAATTCATCATTCTTTTCATGGAATCAAGGTTTACATGACCCAACCTAGCATGTCATACATCAGATGATTCAACATTGTATACTAAAGAAGAAAATGAAGCAGAAGTAGAGACTTTATTATCATTAAAATTCATACAAGAATCAACAATTGGTTCTGCATGAATTTTAAATAGATCTCCTACATCACACAAATAACTTTTCTCAAAGAAACACCCAAACAACTTTATTACTTTTGCAATCTAACCTTAATCACTCCTTAACTAAAGCATGATCATTGAAGATATTTTGGCGAATCATTGGAATATGTCTAACTTCATCAAGGGTTAGAATCTTTTCCAAAAAAAACTTCAATTCCACATGCCCCTTAGGGTCGAATGATCCCCTAAGGTTATTGTTCGCCCATAGATGACATGGTAAGACATAAACAGAGACTGATCAATACATACATGCACATTAGTTGCAGTGTCTACTATCTAGTACTGTGACTTATAAATAGAAAAGAGATGAGGTTTAATGGATAAATACTCATCACTAGTAGGTGCAGTGGTCGCTACCATATTGACCATAACTCCTTTAGTGGTCACAGGTTTCTTGGCTTTCTTGGAGGGACAATCCCTCACCCAGTATCCAACCTAATCACAAAGACAACATGATTTGTTTTTGGGTTTCTTTTGGATAGCTTTTAGTTTATGCTTCACCTATTTTTCCTTAGGATCACTAGGTTGTTTTTTTCTGACCATCAGGTTAACTCTAAAGGTGTTGTCTATAGGCATAACGAGTTTCTGACTTCTATGCTCTTTATCTATTACTATGTCTATCATTAGATCATTAAGAGTCATCTTACCCTTTTTATGCTTGAGATCTAGATTGAAACCCTCTTAAGACTTAATAAATTTTTTTATAATAAACATGATAAACTTGTTAGGAAGCTCCATTTCGGCTTCCTTCAGGCCATGGTATAAAAACTGAAACTCGTGGGCCCGTTTGGTCACAGATTTCCCCTCTACCATCTCATACTTAAGGAACTTGGCTATGAAATACTTTTTAAGACTGATGTCTTCAATATTGTATTTTCAATCTAAGGCAGTCAATAATTCTTTTGTTGTCGTGGAAGGAGAAGAACTATATATGTCAAGACCCAAGCCATAAGCCCAAGTTTGGTCCGACGTGCTGTGTGGTATAACATGTCCTCCCCAAGCTCATGAACTAAAGTTCATGAGGTATCAAATATATAAAAGGACATGCGAGTTTATCATACTTTGTCTTCTCTTGAACATCTTTTGCAAAAGTCCCTCGTATGTTACTTTTTACACTTTAAGACTTTATATATATATATATATATATATATATATATATATATATATATATATATATATATATATAATATGCATTAAATACATATTAAATCCAACAAGTCTTACACGACGACCTTCGAGAGCTTGCCACATACTCTTCTCGATTTTTCAGTGTGAACAGATTCATTTAGTCAAGGTGAGTGAGTCTTATGCCTTTGTAGCTTATGCAACTCGTTGATCTTATTGACAAGATGGTTATGAAAACTCGCACAAACACAGGTATTGAACTCCAGGCCTCCTTTGCAAATATTGCCACCATTTGCCCGATGTTAGATGATCAGGTTACAATCATGGAACAATGCAAGAGATGCTCTTAGAGCCGCTGCCATGCCCTTAGAATAGTGCATCAAGATAGATTGATCTCTCAACCTCTTTCAAACTCCAGTGGCATTTGATTAATATGTAAGTGCCTAGTGCATCAAGATAGATTGATCTCTCAACCTCTTTCAAACTCCAGTGGCATTTGATTAATATCTAAGTGCCTTTTGATCATTTAATAACGGGTTAGATTAATCTTTCAATTGCTTTTATAAAGCCTCGATTGGTAAAATCAAGGCTTCAGCTCATCTTTAAGGGGTCCAAGTTCATTGAATAATGGGTATCGATTTCTCAAAATGTAGTTTGGTCTTGCTTCAATGAATTACCACTCTAGTGAATTGAATATAAATATAAAAAATATGCTATTTTATGTTTATACTTATACTTATATTCAAGATATTGCACCACTATTTTATATCCTTTAATAAGGAAGTCTTTTTTTATGCGTACCTTTTTGGAGTTTCCTCTGTCCCTCTTCCTCTTTTTTTTTTTACTAATGCGTACTTTTTTTTAGGGACAAGCTCAGCCCTGATACTAGATTTTATCTTTTTACGTCGACTCACTGGCAGTCTGTGTGATTCCGGTCGACTTCTCCGGTGTTTTCTCCATTTCGGCTCTTTAGAGTTTCAGACAGGTATGCAACTGCAGATCTTCAGTCAGGTATGTGAGTTTTGATGTTTCCAGGTTTTCTCACAATAGGATTTGCCTGGGAGGAATATATGCGATTGTTTTTTCAAGTGTTTGTTCTCTTGCACTGGTTTGTATTTATAGAGCAACGCATGTTCCTCTTTCCTTTCAGATTTTCTATTGGGCTTTCCTTTCCTTTAGCTCTTATTCGGTCGGTTACGGATAAGCTCCATAACCGTTCGACTGTTTCGGCTAGTGAAGGCTGTTATAGCCTCCTTTATCGCATCCCTTCCACATATAATGGCTGGAAGATTAGTTCAATCATTTCTGTATTGGGATTGCCGAGAATGGACACATGTTTCCTTACATAAAACTGCAAAAAACTCCATATTTTTTTGTGGGCTCAGACCTTATGTCATGCAAGGGAAAATTGCTCATTGACTGGCCATCAGCAACAATACTCACTCCAAGGACTAGGCCGCCGCAGCTGAACCTATTGAGGTGGATCATTAGAAGCGGGTTCGACTCTTCAGTTGAAAGGATGGAGAAGGGTGATCTCTGGGGTAGGTATGAGGGGAAGAAGATCATCAAGGTCTCCTTCTACTGATGTCTCAAGAACTGGTACTCCAGCTTCATCGTGGACAACCACGACCGGCCATTGGTTCGACAGTCTTACGGTGAAGACCTGGTAATGTGTAAGAGCCTTTGCAACAGCAAGCTTGATCTTGGCGTCACTGGCTGTGGGGGTATCATAGACTAGGAGTACTGCTATATGAAGGTCTTGGGGATACTCTGTCAAAAGATGTATCGGTATTTCTCTATGAACCATTTATTCTGGCTTGATCCTTGTGGAGTGCACATGCTTGACCTCCATGGCCACCTTGCTAAAGTTATTAAGGTTTTACTCTCTTTGGATTTACTGCTAATATATATATATATATATATATATATATACATATATATGTATATATATATATGTATATACATACATATATATATACATATATATATACATATATATGTATATATATATATATATATATATATATATGTAAAGCCGGATCCTGCCCACCTCACGTGTTTGCTTCGTACGAAGACCTTCTCTCTCTCTCTCTCTCTCTCTCTCTCTCTCTCTCCATATATATATATACATATAAAAGGAGAGAAAAACTAGATCCTACACACCTCCTCATTGTTCATTCACTGCTTTTTTTTTAAAATTTTTGGTTGGCTTTAATATAATTTTAAAATTTTATAGTGTTTTAAAAAAATATGAAATAAATTTTTTACACTCGTGCCACCTAAAAATATTAGGTGTGAATGGACATGTATCAGTTGTGGATCCAATCACACACTCTCTCTACCTCTCTATATATAGAGAGATAATGGATTTTTATTCATGTTAAACCATCCATGAAACCATTGAATTGAAAGATATATCATCTACATTAAAAAGTGAAATGCCATATTTTTTACTTTTACTTTCTAAAAGTTAATTTTTATTTTTTGCTTTCTTATATAAACCATTTGTCTCTTTAGTCACCGTTCATATTAGATGTGTGTGTGTGTGTGTGTGCAGCCACACCCACCCACATATAGTTAATACGTGTCAACGGTGCAACATACAGTAGTGCCAATGAATGAGTAGCTTTCGTTACATATATATCCTAATTTTCCAAATTAAGTGTCGTGGACCCCCATGTCGTCTCAGTCACGAGCCTCCCTCACTGTAGTGTTCAGCTTAATATGGTACATCATCATCATCAGGCGTAAACTAGAGTTTGTGCTCAATATGAAATTGCAGATATGTTTGTGATTGCTAAATTAGTAATTTCAATGTTTCTACTTTTGATATTTGACTTTCTCTGCTCGAACTTCAATTACTTAACAAGAACTATTTATTGTTCTTGAGTATGTACATATACATAAATATATATATATATATATATATATATATATATATATGTATATTTATATATATATATATATATATGTATGTATGTATATTTATATAAAGAAGAGGCTGAAATTTAACACAAACACCCACACACACTCTTTGGGAGTTGAACTTCCCACCAGCAGTAACGGCGCTAGAGCACCCGGCTATTGAGCTAACGCTCCGAGTGCCTTAGGATTCTATCTGAAAGCAGAATTACCATACTGTCACAATGAGCCATAGCTCACCTGGCCAGGAGGTTGACTCACAAGTGGGGAAGGTCACGACTTCAAAGGCTTCACCCTTTACATTGTAAAGAAGAAGAAGGAAAATACCTTATGCAATGCGTCCGTCCCAGGTTACATCAATGTCACCGTCAGCTTTATGCACTTGCTGCATGTGCATGCACACACATGCACATGTTTGTTTGCTAGTTCAGATCTTCCAAACTTCGGTTCCATCATTGACTCGCTAAAGGCATCTAACTTTTGGTGTTAGGCAAAACCAACTTCATGAACTCGATTGAGAGCTCTTCAAGGTAAAATAATATGTGAAAAATGACGCACTTCACGAACTAAATTATTTTACCTTCAAGAGGAAATACTGGAGTTTGTGAAGTTGTTTTTTTTTGGCCTAACACCAAAGCTTTAGGGACCTTCGGAAGTTCATGATGGAACAAAAGTTCGGGGTGTGTATGTATACAAACACACAATACATATACATTACATGTATATATATACAATGGTGGATCCACATGGAGGGCTGGGGGCGCCCCTCCCCCGAAAATTTGAAATTTTACGGTAAAACCTATGTTTTACAGTTTATATTTGGTTGAGATTCACACTTAGACCCCTTAACACGATGAAATATGTACATCATCCCCTCCAAAACTATTTTTTAGATCCACCACTGATATATATCTATATATATATGTATATATATAGAACCTAGTATATTCAAATATATCCATTTGTTGCATGATGAGTGGTTGAAATTTGAGAAAAAATATATATGTCAATTCAGTGTGCTTCAAAATCACATATGCACTTTTACATTTTGAATTTAGATTTTAACTATTCATCACCTATTATATATATATATATATATATATATATATATATATATATATATATATATATATATATAGAGAGAGAGAGAGAGAGAGAGGGTAGTTTCTAGAGTCAACTTAACGTGTTTATCATACATGAACCATCACTTTTTAGTATTAATTGGACAAGATGATAACTTAATGGATGATACAGTGCCTTGAATCAGTAATAATTCAGTCGCTCACTAAGATGAGCACGGTAGACGTCCAGTTCCTGGCTGAATCTGAAACCGTTAATCTTATTAAAAATTAAATTTTAATAAAAAATTTAAAATACTGGAACCGTCAGAGATCCAGTTCCGATTGTGGAAAAGGTAGTGAGACCCAGTTCCGGTTTCATCAGTTCCTGGCTCGGTTCTGTTCTGGTTGGAACCGCTGGGCCGGTTAGGAACCCACCATGTTGAGAGCTCGGTATCTCGTGATTAATAAGCAAAAGCAAAGAAGCTTGATCAATTCAACGAAGCTGACGCAACACACCAAGTTCATAAGCGTCACTGTTGAATTATGTTCCTAAATTCATTTTGTCAACTCATTTAGTGGTCAGTATCATGTTGCACGGGGATAATCGATCCCAGGGACTCCATATTATCCTCCAAGGCACATGGTTAAATCTAATGGTCCTCGTTAATGCCTGGAAGCATGAATCCAAATAATATATGGCCTTGGGTTGTAACAGAACCTTGTCTTCCTTTTGCCTCCATTAATAAATGAATTGAGCAAGGGATTGCTTGGCGAAGATAATGCCCTGCTAATAGAGAATGCTTTTATTTCTCATAATATCTGAAATGAGTAATGTCTCGGAGTATTGCTCCTGTTTGGTGGCAGCAAGAAAAGTTCGTCAAAGATCGTTACTGCAATGAGCACAAAGGGACTTCAACACACACAAGGCACTGTGTGAAAATAGATATTTGCCATTCGGATATTGCCATGTATTTTTTTTTTTGAGTACGATGGGGAGGTCGAAGCCAGATGTGCGCCCCAGATACCGAACTCATACCATTCAACTTGTCAGTTAACCCCCAAGCCATGTGAGCTATTGCTCTGTGTACAGACCTTGCCATGGTTTTGGAGATGCACATTCCACACAGAGTAGTACACAGCTTATTTTTTCCGACTCATGGTGGTATCTGTCTTTCCCATGTGTTGTTATCATCCCCTTAGTGGGGAGTCTTAAACAAGTCTTAGCACCCAGAAAGCAGACTTTGGATTTCTTCAACATTTAGGCACAGTGGGTGGCTTCCCTTCCTCCTTCCGCTAGCACTAAAGATTATGATCAGAAGAAGAAAAGGGAACTAGCTGGAACTACCTGGCTTCCTCCTTTCGGTTGTCGAAGGCGATGGATCGATCAAAGTGTAGAGTCTAAGGATACTTTTCACTATATCCTTTTCACTAACCACACTGTAATGGAGTTTTGAACAATGCCACTAGCCACACTGAATGGAGTATTGACCAATGTCAAAAGCAACCATGCTTCTCCAATCAGCAGCATTTGCATATTCCTTGGTTTCTCTCGTGAAATCTCTTGATGCATGTCAAAGAATTACGACCACACGAGCTTGACGGGTTTAAAGGAAAAACGCTAAAAGAGAAATACATGCAGAACTGCATTGGTGTACTCCCTCAACAGGATCAAATTCCCCTTGAGCATCTAGATTTCTGGTTATTTGAAGCCATTGGAAATCATCACACAGGGAATGCAGCATTTTCTTTTTATCAGATCAATTGCGAGTGGGATGGAAAGACCATGTGTCTCCTACCTTCTTGGTCATGACCAGGTGGTCCTTTATCAGTACCATCACTACCAGCGGCAAAAGAGATCGTTTCTCTGCCACCATCAAGTTCAAGCACAAAAGCATCTTCCCGAATTGATTCCATCCGGAGACTGTCCATTCTCCTCGCAGAATAGCCGGGGCTGCCTTGCAGACAATTATATGAACAACCAGCTGTTGGATCCGGACTGTAGGAGGTGCGATTTGCAGGACTAAACAATGGTTGCAACAGACGTTTTCTATCAGGAGAATCTCTTAGGGATACTCGACAAACCGGACAAGTGGAGTGTTGGAGGAGCCATATATCTATGCAGGTGACATGGAAGGCATGGCCGCAGTAAGGAAGAATGCGTAGTACATCTTTATCTTGGTACTCTCCAAGGCACACGGTGCACCTGACAAAGGATCACATTGATCGATGTGGATTATATTAAAATTTAGACGATAAACAGTGAAGAGCCAGACATTTAACGATATAATGAATGGATTTTTTCAGCAACAAGAGCAACATGAAAATGGAATGGCGTGTTCAAAATGTTTTGCATGCTGAGAGCAAATTTTGTTGATACTAAAAGGCATGCACGATAAGAAAAAATGAAAGTACAACCCTTTCCATCATAATCAAAACCAGAATCGGACTTCTATTGAAACTCAAAAGCACTTGCATTAGGAACATGCAACATCCAAATCTTCAATCAGAAAATCAAATCCAGAATTAACACTACATGAAAAAATGGTACGAAATATCTTTTGAGGAAACAAATGTGTAAGTATATAATTAGATAATTTTCCATTTAGTTGGCATAAGGACAAGATTACAGTGACCGTATCATTTGAACGAAAGGCAATAATATGAGGTGTAAGAGCACAATTCTAAAGATAGAAGGGGCACTACACGGATCAGGTCCAAGTCACTTGGAAATGCTAATGAAATTCAACAGAAGGAAGAACGCTTTTACCAGCAAACACTAGAGGTACATATGCTTGCCCGCACGCTTATGCACAAAAATTACATGTGATGTCAATCAACCGGATATTATAACCATTCATGAAACAGAAAATACGCAGGCATGGCCAAGAAACAGATCAGCAAAGAAATGGCTGCCACCAATCTTCTTATCCATACTTTTTAACTTCCCAACTCCAATTATTTAGAACTTATCTGCCTTGATCAACCAGATCTTCCTTAATTCCTGTGTTTTATAATTTTAGCTAACCAAATTGAAATAGGCAACCAATGTAGTTCTTCACTAGCATAAGCCAATCTGGAAGAAGTTCATGAATTGTATGACAGAATAAAATTGCAGATTCAATCATGAAACCTTTCTCCACACCTCCATCATCGCGTATAAATCAACATCCAGTTGACAAAATGATGGTAGAAGGTTCCTTTCTCCTGCAGTTCTGACATGAACAGACTGAATGACAAGAAAAAATGCAGAGGTCCTTTGCAGAGATGCTAGCTGCTATTGATGTTTAAGGATTTATGGATCTAGTACAAGATCATGGAGGAAGCCACGAGACACATCTCTAGTAGAAAAGGGTGTCTCTTGGTAAAAGATGCTTTCATAAATAGAAGAATACAAAAATTTACTGCAAATGACTATACAGCCATTCCTCAATCAGACCCAGCTACTTCGATCATTAAATCGAAATGTAGGCTTCTAGTTTCCTCAAACCCATGACAAAATTCTACCATCATCATGATTTGCCTCCAGAGCATCCTACAGATGCCTGGATAGGATCATGACCTTCATATCAGATCTTTTAAATTTGTAACTTGTATCACATGATGCAGATGCAATAAATCTCATGGCCACCTTTTTGATTTCATGTTTCTTTAGAGGGTCATTTTGCTAAGTTTAACCAAGAAATGCATGACCATGCTTTTTGATATTTCACCACTATGCTACGAAATCAGTTATAGGTGCAGCTAAATACAAACAACAACTGAGCCTTTTCTCATACTAGATGGGGTTGGCTACATAAATTCTTTGTTTTCATAGAGCCCTATCATAATTTGTAGAATCCTTGATAAATAAGTCCAACAAAGTTTTACGGTAGCTATCGTAAGCCTAACGCAACCCTCTTCCTTTATCCGGGCTTGAGACGGGCTATGCAAGGGTGATCCCTTACATGAGCGGAGTTATAGATGCAGCTAAATATTGGAATAAAATACTGATACATTCTTTGCTCTATCAGAATTTACGAATATCCGAATCTTATCTTTAAATATCAGTATTATCCGTATCGTACGATACGGTGCGATACATATCATACCACCACGATACGATACACCAATATGTATCGTAAATGGGAGGTTATCGGTCCGTATCGTGCCTGATCGAACGAAAACTAGCGTTTTTGTGGGTTTCCTTGATTTGTTCAGAGCTCCCCAAACTCCTCTAGCATGGTTCTTCCCCTCCTTGGTGTTCAAGGCTCCAAAAACGTAATCTACGGTGTCCGTACAAGTCTTGTAACTCGGATTTTGGTATATTTTTAATGTTTTTCTTCATTTTTTCCTTTGTATTTGTTGTTTTTTGTGTTATTTGTATTTTTCTTTTTTTGAATGATAAAATATGAAGTTATTAAGTGTGTGGATATGATTTTTATTGCATTCATGAAGTGGGAGACACTCTATTTGAGTGTTATTTGAAGATTGGGGATTTATGAAGTGTTTTTATTTTCATGTTTTTTATTGAATTAAAGTGCTCAATTCAGATTGATGGGGTGGTAGAGACTCTCATTTTCGGTCAGATGATCCGGCATGAGAGTGGGGTACATCAGTTGAGAGTTCCAGAATGAAGATAAGATGTTTATTTTGTGAGAGGGTGGTTAGTGGTAGAATTTCACGGTTGAAACACCACCTAGCAGGGACTAGAAAAGAACTTGCTCCTTCCAAAAACAGAGTTACAAGTTTGCCAGAAGGCATTAAATGGCAATGTCTTCTGATGATTGAGAGTATAAAAGAGAGGAGACAACAAAAGGATGATTTGTAGAAGTTTAAAGAAGAAGATGATGATATTGGATTCATTGATAGTTTGCTTTTAGATGTCAGAACAAAGATTGATAGTAGCAGTTCACGACTACCTAGCAAGGGAAAGAGGGTTGCTGAAGACTTTGGAGGTGGTAGAAGAGGAAGTTCAGAAAAGAGTAGAGGAAGAGTTGCTTCTAGCATACATTCATTTTTTCCTTCTACCAGTACACCTGGTGCTCAACCTAGAATTCGTGCTACTCAGAACAAATGCATGATCAGACAAACCTTGCAATGGGGAGATGATTTTATGATTTAATGCAGCAAACAATTTTTATTTTCAAGCAATGGCAGATGCAATTGCTAACATTGGTCAAGGATATAAGATGCCCTCCTATCAAAAGTTGAGAGGAAAGATCTTAGATATGACCATCATTGAAGTGCAAGAATACTATTCGACTTTGAGAGAGTCATGAAAGGAGACAGGTTGCACTATCATGGCAGATGGATGGATAGATAGGTCGCACTATTATGTTTTTGAGATCTTTAGACATGTCAGAGGAAATGCACACTGCAGAGATCCTACAACAAGAATTTGATAAGGTGATATGTGAGGTTGGGCTAGAGAATATAGTCCAATTGATTATAGATAATGCAACTAACTACAAAGCAACAATTGATTACAGATAATGCAGCTAACTACAAAGCAGCTGGAAAGGAGTTAAGCTGACACTATGCGTAGCCCATTGTTTAGATCTCGTCTTTAGGATATTGGTGAGATGGATGAGATAAAGGCAGCAACTGAGTGTTGCCAAGATATCACAAAATTCATTTACAACCATGCATTTGTTTTGTGTATGATAAGGAGATATACAGAAGGTGCAGAACTTCTTCGAGTAGCTACAACTAGGTTTGCAACAAACTTCTTATCTGTACAGAGTATTGTGAGACAAAAGCAAGCATCGAAGAGAATGTTCTCCTCAGATGAGTGATAATAATTTGCAGAGTTGCCTTAGAACAGAAGAAACCTAAAATTGAATGAGATTTCCGAGACAGTCTTCAGGAGTACATTTTGGAATGCATGTGTTACACTGTTGAGGATTACATGTCTGTTAGTGAAGGTTTTGAGATTGGCTCATAGCGAGGAGAAACCATTTATGGGCTACCTTTATGAAGCCATGGATAGGGAAAAAGAAGCTATTAGAAATAATTTTAATGAAAAAAAGAGAGATTATGTGCCCGTGTGGAAAATTATCGATAATAGATGGAATAAAAATGTAGTGTAACTGTATCAGCCTATTCATGGAGCAACATATTATCTAAACCCATCATTCAGGTACTCAGCAAGCTTCAAAAGGGACGGTGAGGTTAATCGAGGCATCATTGATTTTATATATAGATTAGTCCCTGATGAGAGCATAACAAATGTTATACATCGAGAGATGGAGATCTATGATAATGCTCTTCACTTGATGGGTTTGCCTGTAGCAATTCACAACCGCACTACTATGCGTCCAAGTAAATTGTTTATCTTTGTATTTAAGTTTCTTAAATCAATACATCTTATATTATTGTGGATTATGTCTCTAATGTTAGTCTTTTTCTATAGATGTTTGGTGGAATAGGTTTAGAACTAATTGCTCGAACCTTAAGGATTTTGCAGTCAAAGTTTCGAGTCAAACCTTTAGTGCAATTGGTTGTGAAAGGAATTGGAGTGACTTTGAACACATCCATACAAAAAAGCGCAACAGGTTGGAAAATAAGCGATTGAATGATTTTGTTTTTATTCGTTGTAACATGCGCCTTCATGAAAGGTAATATTGTATTACTTAGTACTTAAATTCAATTCAATAAATTGTTTGTCTTCAATTGTTAATATTATTTACTAATTGCTTATCTTTCTTTGTTGTAGGCAATTAAAAAAAGTAAATAGACAAGAAAGCCAATTTGATCCAATAAGTTTGGATAATTTTGATATATTGGAAGACTGGATTATAAAAGACAGTGAAGAAAATGCCCTCCTAACTGAAGAAGATATTGCATGGATTAATTTGGAAGGAATGCAACAACAATATCAAGGAGATGAAGAATTTGATTTTCAAGGAGAAGGTGTTGTTGTTGCTGAAGATGATATCTTCAACAAGGAGAAGATAAGATTATTTAGTTGATGATCCTGATTACAATTTGTAAAATTTAAATGTATTTCATTTTTTTTATTCAAAATATGTAAATTTAGATGCAATTGTTCAATGTTGAATGCTCAATCTGTACTAAACTTTGCATTATATGAATTTAAAGTAATTACCTGATTTGTTTTCAGATTTTTATCGATTTTTTTATTTTTTTAATATTAAAGTACGTTACGCTACGATACGATACGCCCGTATCATGGAGCCTAGCGATACGTGATACGATACGCGATACGATACGCATCAGACAACACTGTTAAAGACCACTTAAGCACTTCTCCAGCAGTTTCACTGACTTAACTTGAAAACAAAGTATGAAATCTATCTTCTCCTTTAGCAGTTTCGCTAACTTAACTTGAAAATGAAGATTGGAATCAAGATTCCCATAGTGAAGATGCATATAGAAAAATATCTTTTCCCGTGAAATGTAAGCAGGCCATTTAAAATTGTACAGAAGAGGTGCATTAAGTCAAATGATATGATTACTATCCAACATATCAGAATTAGGAAAGGATCATGTACTTTACAGGAAATAAGAACAATATGCTAAGTTCTGCTTCTACTTTGTTTTGTGGACAAAAATTAAAGTTATTGCTGACAACCGACTCATACTTGTAACAAAAAAAAAATCATACCCATATTTAAGTGCAATGAGAGCAGGGTAAAAGCAAGTTTCTTCCAAATCTACGATTGACATTCCGGAACTCTTCTCCGGGAACTGAAGAAAGAATTGTTCCCAAGACAGTGTGTGCCATTCAGATGGCGTAAATGTAAAGGAATTTAACAAAAACCACAATTATCAGTAAATGCGTAGAATCTTTAAAAGCGGTACACGAGCAGATCATAATGTGACTAAGGTAAAGAACATCCTGATCATCAGTAGGTCGAGTAGTGGATCTCAAACTTACTGGGAATCTTCACCAGAGGAGAAAAACCCGTCACTGAACTTCTTTGTAGGAAAACTTGAAACTAGAACTGGTTCCAAACCATGAAGTCCACGCTGTAGCTGTTTCATGAATGAATCACATAAAAATTCAACGATCAAAACTCAAATCGAAAAGTTATAGGCACGCCATTTTCTGACAATAAGACAACTTAGTACAGAATAGAATCAACCTCAAAGATCAGAAAACGGGATCAGTGAATTTGAAACTATAACAAGAATATATCTTTGTTTGAATGAGCAAAACTCAACACTGCAGATCAATATACCTACCAATAACCGAAGAAAACTTCAGAGAGGCTATAGAAACAAAACAAACCCGAATCCTAGTCACAAACCCAACAACCAATATTCACCACAACAGAAGAATTTTAGCGGAAAGGGATGGCAAGCATAGTCGTAGCTCGCTAAAACTTCACCTTCAACTTCGAAATAGAAAAGAAGAAAACGATAACAAAAAACAAAGAGATGGAGCTAGGATTAGGGGACAAACAATAGCAATCAAGATCAAATTTTGGATTTTTACAAAGCACTGAAATAAATCTAAAAAGGAAAAGCTTCGAAATAGAAAAGAAGAAGACGATAACAAAAAGATGGAGCTAGGATTAGGGGACAACCAATAGCAACCGAGATCAAATTTTGGATTTTTACAAAGCACTGAAATAAATCTAAAAAGGAAAAGCAGAAAGAGAGAGAGAGAGAGAGAGAGAGAGAGAGAGAGAGAGAGAGAGAGAGAGAGAGAGAGAGAGAGAGAGAGAGAGAGAGAGAGAGAGAGAGAGAGAGAGAGCACCAAGTTTAGATCAGATCGACCATCTGAAGGGAAGGCCCTCCTGGAGGCTGTAAGCTGTATCCTTGCGCACACTAGTCTAGTGCATACAAACACTATGAACAAGGTGCTCACGGCGAATCCTATCACGGTCATGACCAAATTTACAGAAGAATGAATCATCACTACTGATTCCTACAGCCCAGAAACTCTCAAAACTCCGCCGGTTCCATCCCTTCGGGTACCCATCTCCGAAATGGGATAGAAAGCGAATCCCATGAAGAAAAACAGCGGAAATATCAGATAGATATCGCATTCAAGTTTGGTGGATAACCAAGAAGACCCATCGACAAGGAGACGGAATTGCTCGAAGTGGGAGACGAAAATTAATTGAATGGGCCGCCAGTTTCTTTCTCTATCCTTCTTTGCCAACCCATACACACCCTACCTTTTATTAGAAGTTATTACTGCTAGACACATCTATATCTAAATATCTATATCTATATCTATACAGAGACACTCGCATATGTTAACACCTCTCTCTCTCTCTCTCTCTCTCTCTCTCTATATATATATATATATATATATATATATATATATATATATATATATATATATATATAAAAAGCTTGTAAATATATATATGACCTAGATGCTAGCATATTCAAACCATTGACTTTGAAACAAGAATAGATTTAAATCAAAAGTACGGCTGTACTTAAATTAAAAAACCATAGTTATATTTTCCTGCAAACATACTTGATTCATACTTGTATTTTTTTAATTTAAATATCATTTATCTATCGTTCAAAATGGATTATTAAAATTTATTTAGATTTTTAGCATGTAATGGTCCTAACTTATGTATTTATTTATTTTATTATACACTAACATATTCATATAAATCTCAACCATCCAATAAAAAATGAAAAAATGAGATTTAAGAGTAAAAAGCAAAAGTTGTTTTGATTGAAATACTCTTGTAAAAGTAAAACTTTACTTTAATGAAATTCTTGAGATTGGTGCATAAATGCAAGCATATATGATTTTGAATGATTTAACTGATTCAATTACCAATCGTTGCCTTTTATCACCCGACTACTTTTCTATTATTTGAAAACCACTTTTTACTAATGAAATTTATCATTGTTATCACTAAAATAACCTTAAAAACTATAAAATCACACACATATATAAGTACCATGTTCTTGAGGTGGTTTTAGTGATGGTGTTAATAATTTTGACTTATGAAAGGCGGTTTTGAGTGTATATGGAAATGAAAGATGACCGTCAGTTATCGAATCGTTGGAACATGCAAAACAAATAATTTGAACGTGATTAAGTATTGAATAGGGGCTCTGATAATGCTTGACACGGAAATTAGTATGTAGGTTGCTAATTTTCATAATGGCCGACATCTCTGTCCTCCTCCACGTCGAGAGCTCGAGCCGATCTCAGTTTTATTTGGCCAACTTCTCCAGGACATTGTGGAGAAAAAGAGGTGGAGATGAGAAAAAAAACTCATGATGGAATTGGAGAACTAAAAGAAATCGAGGTTGCCCGGATTGTAGCCACTTTATTGTGCAAAATCTTCAAAGACACGTACTTCAAATAATCATAAGGACTCACCTGCACTTGCCCAAGAGTGTTCTGAAGCCAAAGTGTAACAGATAAAGGGATAAGCAAGGATTGTAATAACTATGCTAAAAAGTTATTACGTTGAATAAAATAGCACGCAAGAATAAAATTATTACATTGAAGCCAAAAAAGTAAATAAAAAGCAATCAAAAGAAAATAGTGAAAAACTTATGAAGCTGACGATGATAAATAATAAAAAAATTAAATTCCGAAACCAAAACTACACAGAAATACACAAGGAAATGAAACAACACTGGCATAATCTTATTTACCAAACAAGAGTGACATACAACAGATTTCACAATCAGAACAGAACAGACAAACAATACATGACAACTTCGAGGCTGCCATGAAAAGAACATGCGACCTGAAATAAATAGGCATTGTACCCCAAGGCTGACATAGAAAAAAGTATGCAGCCTGAAATAAATAGGCATTGCACCAGATAAGTGTGCATGTTAGACCAGGATATAGTAAACACAAGATTAACAGTTATGTGGCAGGGATTTCAGCAAATAATGATCATAATAAGAATTAGAAGAGTTCTCAATCCTGTTTGAAGAGTGAAACCACAATTCAGGCTCTGCTGTGGATTTCACTGTCAGCTGCAAGTTATTATTATTATATGAGAGAGAGAGAGAGAGAGAGTTTGTGGATGCAGGACTCATGAGGTAGAAAACTTTTATTCAATAGTTGGAAAAAAGAACTCTGCAATATTGGCAAGTAATCCGGATTATCCCTTTATTCAGGCTTTGATAGAAGAAGAATCCCCTGGAGACGAAAGGAGATTCTCTTTACATAATATACCCATCGAGGCGTCTGGATTTCCCTGTTTGGATTTTCCAATCCTCGAATCAAGCAGGATAACTGAAAATGAGACTGTCAAAAGGTGGATAAATATTTGCTCATTCGATAGCGACATGCTTGTCTTTGAATGAACAAACTTAGATAAAAAAAATCTTCTATGCTTGACTTGAAAGAGGAGCAATCCAGAAAAATCTTCTTTTTCTCTTATAGCCAAACAAGTTGCAGGTCACGTCTCTAATCTTCACCGGCCAATCATTATATTTTTAATTCACCCACATGGAAATGGAGTTAAGTCTAATTGCATTTGTCATGATCAATCTCAACTCAGGCTAGACTGGCATAAGGTGTTGTTGACCTAAGAAAGGAGCTGAGGCTAAGCTCAGCATTCGGTGGTTTTCACACTTTTGGTGAGCCCGATGTAGACATCGCCGGTTTGGGACCAGCCCTGTGGTTTTGATGAGAATCGATGAAATCGGATCCGGAAGCAGGGACCATCTTGTTTGGTTCCGGTTCCACCTTCTATGGAATTGTAACCATGCTAAAATCGGAGGCCATAATTTGTCGACCGTTCCAAGCTTTTGGTTCCATTTGTTTCAATTTTTTAATTTAAAAATTTTTACAGTTTAGAACTTAAACTGGACCAGACCACAACCGGTTCAGCCCCGGTTCCTCGTTTCAGGAAATTGTTAGTTTACCCCAAACCAGCCACGTCTACCCCCAAGTCATGTAAAGTGAAGCCAGAACTGTTTGGAGCATTTGGACCCCATAAATGGAGTTTGGCGGTTTGGACCCTCCCTAGCAAGTTAAATTAGACCCTTGAAACTGGTCGGAATGGGAACCCAGGGAACCGCAAGTGGGGGCCCTTACCATTCAGTTCTGGTTCCACCTATTGAGGATCCGAACTGAGACTAGAACCCGTGGTTCCAAGTTGTTATTCATTCTTTGTTCTGGCTTTGATATACCATCTTTCTTTTGTAAAATTTTTAGGGCAAGAACCAAACTGAAACTGAGACCAGCCTAAAATCCAAATGCATGTAGGGATCCAATAAAATAACTAAATGGTTTTAATTGCCATGAGAACCGAGGAAACTCCACTTTGAATCTCAAACAGGAGTTGAGAAATTGATAGAAGCACATCAAGATATACAAATAAAATTGGTGAATTCAATACATCAGTGCAAGCTCCAATACTATCAAGCTTTTGTGGGTGCAAGCTAGTTACATATCGGGCAGTCAAGATTCCGGTCCGGCCGACCATGTCTGAATAACGGGCGTGGTGTTATGGTCGGTTCCGACGATGACATGCCCTTGTTTCCTGATACTTTCATCTTGTAGGGGTGGAAAAATGAAGAGAGCTAGTGAGCTCCCTTCAACACACATTAGTGTAAAGGTCCAAAACAGGTGTGTCCCAGTGACACAGGGTGAAGCTCAGACTTCAGTTGGTCGACGTTTCGAGTCAAGCTCGAGCTTTATGCTACTAGAATAAGCAGATCAAACCTGATTAGCAAGGTTCGAGGTGGGCTCTCTGAATCCAAGTTTGAGGTGTGCTTCATAGAGATCTTTGTCTCCCCAATGAGACGATGAGAGAGCATTTCTGGCTCTCTTTTCTTCCATTAGTCATTGAACCTGCAATTGCAACTCGACTTCAAGATCTTTATCTACTGCAACACATTTAGTTGTTTGGCTCATTGTTACGATCAACAAGAACTCTAAATGTATGTATATGTAAACAGCTTTGCTGTTTGGCTCATTCATTCTTATATTTATGCATCTCTCTCTGAGAGGGAGTTGTTAGACAAACTCTCATGCTAGACATTATTTGATCATCATTATCATTCATGCTATCAATTGGACATATATATATATATATACCATGATTTTGAACACTCGAGTATATGTATATGTCGTAGGGTTGGCTTAACCCCAACTTACTATAACAACAACTAAGCCTTTTCTCATACTAGATGGGGTCGGCTCCCAACTTACTAATAGAAAAAAAAAGTATTCTTTCGAGCGTCAATATGCAAAGACTTTCTTTTTTTTTACTCAATTATCAATAAGAAATGCTTGTGATATATGATCAATATTCCACAACTAGCAAACTTGACATTACTTTTGTGGCATCCATTTGCAATATCTTACTTCAACGCACCAAAGTGAATAGGAAGGAAGAAAGAGATTCTTCACGAGAAGTCTTTTGAACGTGACAACAGTGAATCTCTGCATATTTTAGTCAATTTGGCCAGTCGGCATGGCATGCGTTTCGTGTTGGATTCGAGCCCACAAACTCATGGCCCAGAATATTTATTCCATTGGATTAAGCCCCAAACTGCCAAACTTGGTTAAGGTGGACCTCATCGGTTTCAGTCCCACCAAAGCCTGAATGTAACCGAACCAGCACCCATCATAGTCCAGTTCTTAGTGTGGTTCTGGATCCGGTTCTAGGCCGGTTACCTAAAACATTCATTTGTGAAAAGTTTTTTTTTTTTTTATATATAAAAGAGACCTTTATTTACCTTGAATATGCTGATATGTTGGCATGTTTTAGGTAAAAATAATAGAAACAAAAGTATCATCTGATGAGCTTTAATGAGCCAAGCCTAGTTGAGCATACATGTTCAGGTCATATGATTTAACAAACTGAATATGAACTAGCTAGGGATGACACAGCCTGAGCTAAACTACGGGTGACTTGGTTCATTTAGCTGAATCATGATCGTTAATTTGATGGTTCTTTGAGTCAATCCTCTATTCAAGAGAAGCATGGCTCCTTCTGTGTCAACCCTCTACTCTTACACCGAGAGTGTTAGCTCAAAGGCAGGGTACTCTAGTGGTCTTGTTGCTGGTGAGGAGTTCGACTCTTAGAGGGTGCATATGTGGGTGTGCTTCCTATGTGCGTGAACGACATATTGCCCAATTAAGAAGGGATAAAATTATATTATATTTTCTACAGACTGGAGATTATCATTAAATAAAAGATCATCGAGGTTGACTGTACAAATATTTGGATTTATTAGCCTTAAATAAAGTATCATTAAATTCATGAGTCTACCCGCTAGCCAGGTGAGCTATGAAGTATGAAGTATGCATAATAGCCAGAAATTCATGTGAATTTTCTATTTATTTTTCAAATTTCAGGTGGGACAGCCACCCCACCTTACCTCAACGTTGATCCACTACCGCTCATCCCAAAAGTTTACAATGAACATTGGTGCATTTATGCATTCGTTCCCGTAATTTACAAGAGAAATGTTTGCTGTAATTATAATGCACAATAGATGATTGATCCATATAAACTACTTCAAACACATGCAATACATCTCCATAAATACTTTATTCTACTTACAATATTTAACATACAACAACAACAACTAAGCCTTTTCCCATACTAGACGGGGTCGGCTATATAGATTCTTTGTTTCCACAGATCCCTATCGTATATCATGTTAGCAGTTAACTCACAATAAGCTAGATCATTCTTTATTGTTTCTTTCCAACACTTTTGTGGTCGTCCTCTACCTCTTTTAATGCTTTCCAAATTTAGTTTTTGATACCTTCTTATAGGTTCTTGTTTGATCTTCTTTCTATATGTCCAAACCATCTTAAACGATATTCTCTCATTTTATCCTTTATTGGTGCCACTTACAATATTTAACATATAGAGGAAAAATTAGATTATTACAGAAAAAATAAGAAAAGATCTCGCATGTTAAATAATCACTGTATATTGGACTTGATTGGTTGAATCACTGTATATTGTGAGGATTTCACCCTCTAATTCTCGGTATGAGATCCAAATAAATAACTGGTTTGAGATAGATAGCCTAGACATAAAACTTACTTATAGACAATGCTGGTTTGAAACCGGTACAACAGTTTTAACAGGAACCGAGTTGGGCCTGGAACAGATTAGAATCAGAACTGGTCAAGCTGGACCAGGGACCGGACCTAAAACCCAGGACCAACTGGTTTCGTTCTGGTTCCACCTTTCTATGATTTCACGTTTGATACTTAGAACTGACACTCAAAATCATAATTTCACGTTTGATTATATCATTAACAAATATATATATATATAGACCGATCAACCATTTCAATTAGAATTATAAAACAACCTTCATAATTACAAACATCATATTCATATATTCAATTGGTCAATAATTTGCAGTTTTGCATTCCTTTAGACTTTTGGCAGAGTTTCTCTTTGCCTGAAGACAATTCTACGTTGAGATTCACAATTATCTCAAATACAATATATTTGTGCTTCTCTTTTTTACAAAAAATTTGTCATAATCTTTCCTACCCAAAAACAATTACAACTCACAAAACATCTACAATATATAGATATCATTTAAAGAAGATGAATACAAATATCCTCTATAAAAATCTTTTAAGTGCACAATAACTTCGAGGATAAAACAAATTACAACTTTATTTTCATAATAAAATCAATTACAACTATAACTTTAAGTTCAAACTAAAGTCCTAAAAAGTATTAACCACTCTATCATTCTAAGCCCTTATTTCTAATTGATATCCTTCCTGCAAGAAAATCATTCAATTAGAAAGTTAGTAATAAAAAAAGAAAAATCACAATAATATCAAACAATAAGAAAGTAACATAGCAAAGAGAAGTACTATAATTAAAACATAATATTTAAATACACCAATACAATACATTACATCTACATTCAAAGTGTTATTAATTGACCACATCATTAGCCGGATGACCCTTGTAAACAATTTGAGATATCAAAGTTAGTTTAATAATATAAATAAAAAAATGATAATATTGAAATTCATAATTAAGATTTCAGTAAACTTATTGTTTGTAAGTCAATATATATGTATATATGTACATACACATATACCAACTTCCTACAGCATCCCAACTTTTGAAATGCAACACCATTGTCCAAGGTCAATCAGAGACCATGAAATAATAGATAAGTCAAAACGAATAGGCACATGTAAAGTAAAAGAAACATCTCTTGCTACTAACATTAATACCATTCTAGCGATAATTTTCATGGCAGCAGGTTCCTTCTCTCTCGGGGGCGATTTCAAAGTTCATTCAAATACCATCATGTGTTATATGTTATGTAGATTCAGTATACGCTAAATCTGTCCATGTAGCAGTTGCCTCTTAATACTCCATTTCTTATATTTATTAATTTCACAAATCAAACTTTAAAAGATATGATCTAATATGATTTCACTAATTAATATGAGAATTTATTATGCATAAACATTACAATAGTTTGAAAGAAAACTATGTATAATGCACGACAAACTTTGATCATGTATGATAACATTTTTTTTCTTTTGTTGGTGAAGTTGAACATTTATTTGAAACATTTCTCTTAAGAAATCGATCATTCTAAATGCACAAATAAAGTTAATATAGGGATTTACTCATGTCAGTGTAGTCAATACACTCATCCATTGAACTCTCTCTTCCTCTCAAAAGAACCCTTTCAACAAGTGACTCAATGGAGGCGACCTCAATCCAGAATGTCGTAGACGGTGGCGACCTCAATTGAGGAGAGATTTTTCACCTCTTCTTCATGGAGATCTGGGAGATCGTAATCATAGAGATAGAAAGAGGGGTTAGGACATACCTTACATTCGATTGATGAGGCTGACCGAAGAAGAGAATATTGTCGAAAGAGGGGGGTTATGGCATCCAAAGATAAGATGAGTTCCAAGTTTCAACTTCATAGGCCCACATGGGTCATGTTTTTTAAGTGAAATTTGGGTTTATCCTTGATTTAAGATGTAAACCTGGTACCGTAGTTCCTAAAACTAAAAGACGTGATTCGATGAATCAAACATTATAGAGGCAGAGTGACTGACGAACGAAATTTGAAGGGAGGGAGAACGAGCACAAACTCATTTAGTTAGGGGGGTTTGACTTACAAATTGAAGGTATGTGTTCGATACCCGGGCCGTGCATCTACCTTCGGCTTCCTACCCGAGATATATATATATATATATATATATAGAGAGAGAGAGAGTGAGAGAGAGAGAGAGAGATGGGAGAGAACGGCGAGTGCGAGGGCGGGAAGACTTCTCCGGCGAACCGGAAACCAAAGATTGTTGTTGTAGTTGGCGCGACAGGCTCGGGGAAATCCCGCCTCGCCATCGACCTCTCCTCTTACTTCCCTATCGAGATCGTCAATGCCGATTCTATGCAGGTCTCTCTCTATATTACTTCTTTCTTCGAATTGTTGCTTCTTTCTTATGAACTCTCTTTGTCGCCTACGTTTAGGTGTATGAAGGATTGGATGTCCTTACCAACAAGGTTCCGCCCGAAGATCAGAAGGGTCTCTCTCTCTCTCTCTCTCTCTCTCTCGTGTGCACGCGCGCGCTCACACACACGCGCACGCGCACACGCACAGAGACACACACGTAAGCTAACTTGTAATTATGGCGATGATGAGCAGCGGCGATCCCGGTTTGCAGTGGGACAACTTCGGACATGTTTCTGTTCTTTGGTTTTGCCGTTTGCGGTCTTGTCTCATTGTGAAATACGAAATTTGAAGGCAGAGTGACTGACGAACGAAATTTGCGGGCTTGATTGACTTCGAAGTCCAGCGTTTAAATTGGAGCAGCCACCATATTTGCTCAATGATCTTGTTCCTACTAGATACAGACGTAGTTGGTTGTGTATTTCAGGAGATTGGGGTTCATCCGTGTATTCAGGAGTTTGTTATGATTACTGGAGTTGCATTATTTTTCTCCTTTAGCTTGAAGTGCTCTTTTGGTTAGGCTCACGGGACGGCATGCTGGAGTGAAGTAGGTAATTTGTTTGCTCTGGGAAAGAAAGAGGGGGAAGGCTAATGCTTTGTTATAAGCAAAGTTTCAATGACTGGACGTACTCATTATGATCATGTTATCCAGCTTAGGGTTCTAATTTAGGTTCATCATTCTTTTCCCCAAATTGAACTGTTCACTGGGTCTGAATATCATTTATTTCTTTGGTATGTTCCATTGTAGTTGTAGGGATAACTGTTGAATATCATGAATGAGGAAACCTACTGATGTTTCAAATGTAATAAGTAGATTCAGTGCCATAGATATGATTGTATGCATGTCTTCCTTTTAGTGCCAATTGGCTGTTCTTCATGGTTTTCTGTAATCGTATAGCTTATTTTGTTCGTGAGATCACATCAGTTAATTATGGTTATATAGGTGTGTCCCATCATCTCTTGGGGGTGGTTGGTGCTAACGTGGAATTTACGTTAAAGAATTTTCGTGATTTGGCGATTCCTGTGGGTAGCTTTTTTATCACCTTTCCCCCTCCCTTGATCTTTCGTCTATTTCCTATGGAATGCATGTGCCATCTTAGATGTTCGTGGTAATAATTTCTTTTATGCTCCTTATGCATGACTGCACTTATGAAAAATGCATGCAGTTTTTGAAGGAAAAAGGTATATTACCGTTGTTTTTGTTGTCTATGATCTTATTTGTTTTTCCTCTATCTTAGTGTTCACTATAATCTGCTTCCAGATTATAGATGGTATACTATCTCGGGGCCACTTGCCAGTAATCGTTGGGGTTACAAATTACTATATCCAGGTACTGTTGTTTTTCTTTTTCTTGTCTCCCTTGTTTTTCCCTTTTAAAGTTATTCTACCATTGGAAGCAAGTGAAACCAGTCATGATTGTGGGCTATACAACAAGAAAATGTGCAACTTCCATTTTGCTTTTTGGAAGGATTTTGCTTCAAGGTTTTTACATTGGTTGCATACCTCTGAATGATCCTTTTACGCTATGAATTCCACATGCATGTGCGGGCCCTTGTGAGCCCGTTCTTGCTTGATGAGTCGATGGAAGATTCAGATGAACCTTTGTCCCCCCTCTTTTTTTCTCTTTGTGGTGTTTACTACATTTTAACTCCGCCCATGTAAGGGATCATCCTTGCATTGCCGGTCCCAAGCTCGGATAAAGGAAGAGGGTTGTGTTAGGCTTCCGACAGCCAGCGTAAAACTTCATCGGATTTTACAACATGGATTACAAAAATTATGAGCATTGCTTTGGGGCGTCCCCGCCTAGCGACGTGTTGCAGAGCCCGAATGCAGTAAGAAGTAAGCAAGGGCCACTACATTTTCGCCCGAATGTAGTGAATCAATTGCAGAGAGGGTTCCCACATCATGGACGGGTGTGGGTAAAGAAGTTAGTCCCGCTACATTGCCGCCCGAATGTAGTGAAAATTTTTCAGAGAGGGTCTCCGCATTTTGATTATGGACGGATGCGGGAGGTAAGGAAGATAGTCCTAGATAATAAGATTCGTATTGGTTCTTGGAATATCGGAACATTATCGGGTAAGCTAATGGAGGTGGTAGATACTATGATTCGGAGAAAGATTCATATTTTATGTTTACAAGAGACAAAATGGGTTGGAGAAAAAGCAAAGGAGATAGAGGATACATGTTTTAAATTATGGTACTCAGGTAAAGAAAAGGCTCGAAACGGAGTTGGTATTATCATAAATAAAGATTTAAAGGAGAGTGTAGTAGACATACAACGATATGGTGAACGAATCATGACGTTGAAATTAGTGTTAGGAGCAGAGGTTTTGAATATAGTTTGTGCTTACGCACCCCAAGTAGGACTAGAAGATAGTATAAAGACAGTTTTTTGGGAAGAGTTAGATAAGGTGTTTCAAAAGATTCCACAAAGAGAGATGATTTGTTTAGGAGGAGATTTAAATGGACATGTCGGTAAAGAGGCATTAGGATATCAAGGGATTCATGGAAACTTTGGTTTTGGGGATATAAACGATGAAGATAGGGAGATTTTAAATTTTGCTATGTCATTTGATCTCTTTGTAGTCAATACAATCTTCAAAAAACGAGATAAACATTTAATTACTTACAAGAGTGGCTTATCACAAACACAAATTGATTACTTTATTTGTCGAAAGAAAGATAGAGCGTGTTGTAAAGATTGTAAGGTAATTCCAGGAGAAAGCTTAACCACCCAACATCGACTTTTAGTTATGGATTTACAAATAAAAAAGTGGACAAAGAAGAAAAGAGTGCATCGAGCGATTCGGACTAAATGGTGGAACCTCAAAAGCGAGAAAGAAGATATATTTAAACAGAAAGTCCTTCAAGGAGATGTTTGGAATTATGTTGGCACACCCTGTAATATGTAGAATAATATGGCTATACATATTAGGAAAGTGGCGAAAGATGTGTTAGGGGTATCTAAGGGAGGTGTACCGGCACAAAAAGAAGCTTGGTGGTGGAGTGAAGTAGTACAAAATAAAATCAAGGCAAAGAGGGCATGTTACAAACTACATTATGCTAAGAAAACTAGTGAAACTTTAGAAGCTTATAAGAAAGCAAAGAAGGAAGCGAAAAAGGCCGTTAGTGAAGCAAAAGCTAAGATTTGGGATGACTTATATAAAAAACTCAACTCTAAAGAGGGTGAAAGAGATACTTTTAGGATAGCTAGGGCTAGAGATAAGAAAACTAAAGATCTTAATTATGTTAGATGCATAAAAGACGAGCTAGAAAAAATTCTAGTGGCAAATGATGATATAAGAAATAGATGGAAAAACTATTTTTATAATCTTTTTAATGA
Source organism: Brasenia schreberi (assembly GCA_036023115.1). Taxonomy (NCBI): domain Eukaryota; kingdom Viridiplantae; phylum Streptophyta; class Magnoliopsida; order Nymphaeales; family Cabombaceae; genus Brasenia; species Brasenia schreberi. The sequence goes on along the minus strand of JAYKKT010000085.1, from coordinate 12,806,905 downwards.
AAATAAGGATGTTAGTATTAGTTTAGGAGAGTCAGAAAAGTATATAAACCACAATTTCTACCGACGTATTCAAAAGAATGAAGTCAAAGAGGCTCTTAAACATATGAAGAGTGGTAAATCGGTAGGACCAGATAATATTCCTATAGAAGTTTGGAAAATACTAGAAGAAATAGGAATCACTTGGCTCACAAGGCTATTTAATGAAATATGGAAAAACCAAAAGATGCCCGAGGAATGGAGAACAAGTACACTTATACCCATATATAAGAACAAGGGAGACATTCAAAATTGTGCAAATTATCGAGGTATCAAGTTAATGAGTCATACTATGAAATTATGGGAAAGAATTATCGAACGTAGGTTAAGACAAGTATCAAGTACAACACAGAACCAATTTGGATTTATGCCTGGCAGATCTACTATTGAAGCGATTCACCTTTTGAGACGTTTTATGGAACATTTTAGAGCAAAAAAGAAAGACCTTTACTTGATATTTATTGATCTAGAAAAAGCTTATGATAGGGTACCGAGGGAGGTTCTTTGGAGAACTTTGGAAAAAAGAGGTATCCTATTGACATATATTAACCTTATAAGAGACATGTATGATGGTGCAAAAACATGTGTGAGGACTCATGAAGGAACGACAAACTTCTTTGAAGTTAATATTGGGTTACATCAAGGATCAACTTTAAGTCCATACTTATTTATAATGGTGATGGATGAGTTAACAAAACATATTCAAGATGAAGTACCTTGGTGTATGTTATTTGTAGATGACATTGTATTAGTGGAGGAGTCTAAGGAAAAAGTTAATTGAAAATTAGAACTATGGAGAGAAACATTAGAAAGCAAAGGCCTCCGACTTAGTAGAACAAAGACAGAATATATGGAATGTAAGTTTGATCATTTGGCTACTTCAGAGGACATAAAAATTAAAATTGGCACACATTGCATTCCCCAAAAGGAAAGTTTTAAATACCTAGGGTCAATTTTTCAAAGTGATGGAAGAATTGATGGAGATGTTACACATAGAATTAATGCTGGTTGGTTAAAATGGAGAGGAGCATCAGGTATTCTTTGTGATAAGAAGATACCATTAAAATTAAAAGGTAAATATTATAGAACAGCAATTAGGCCTGCCATGTTTTATGGTTCTGAGTGTTGGGCAGTTAATCATGAACATGAACAAAAGATGTCTGTGACAGAAATGAAGATGTTGAGATGGATGAGTGGTCATACAAGAAAAGACCGTATACATAATGAGGTTATTAGAAACAAATTAGGAGTGGCACCAATAGAGGATAAAATGAGAGAACATCGTTTAAGATGGTTTGGACATATAGAACGAAGATCAGAAGAAGAACCTGTAAGAAGGGTAGAAAAGCTAAATTTGGAAAGTATTAAAAGAGGTAAAGGACGACCACAAAAGTGTTGGAAAGAAACAATAAAGAATGATCTAGCTTATTGGGAGTTAACTGCTAACATGGCACACGATAGGGATCTGTGGAAACAAAGAATCCATGTAGCCGACCCCGTCTAGTATGGGAAAAGGCTTAGTTGTTGTTTGTTGTTTTGGTGTTTACTACATTTTGATGCAATATCCATTTTTAGGAACTACAAATTCACATTTAACCTATGACCAGGCATGTGAAGAACCAGATTCTGATTTCAAGCTCCTTTCGAGAAATTGACCCCACTTCAGCAAATAGGATTCATCCAAACAACGTTAGAAAAGTGAGTAACTTTCAGTTGCTTGCCCCCCTTCAGTCATCTTGCTAAACTGTCAACTAGTGGTTGGCTCATGTCTTCCAGCAATTTGTCACATGTTTTGGTATTAGTGATTGCTTTATGGGCAAGCCATGTCGGTCACTTGGTAATTATAATTCATGTTGCAATAGTAGATCAACTTTAGTGGCATAGAATATATCATTGATTCCTTGGTGCTCCTGAAAATTCTCAATCTGTGTACATAGCACACATGTGGTTTTCATATATTTGGTGAAATCACATTCAGGAACTCCCCCTATGTAATGGATCACGTTTGTGTCACCCTTCCAAAGATCGGATGAAGGAGGAGGGTTGCATTAGGTAGCCGACAGTGTAAAACTTTGTCAGGTCTTAAGGGGTGTGACGTTTCAGCATTAATGCACCGGATCCCATCCAATCTGAGGTTAAGCATACTTGTTGAAGAATACTACTAGGATGGGTGACCTAGGAAGTTCTGGTTTTGCACCCTCTAGCCGATCCCATCTAGTGCAGTACAAGGCTAAGCTAAGGTAGAATCAAATTGTGGGTTTACAGTTTGGCACCTAACCAGGGCTTACCTTCCAGTTTGCTTATTGAGGAAAAGAAATTTCTCTGTAGTACATGTGGGGTCTAGTATTTGGTGCTATATTTTCATTGAGAGGTTATAGATTTGTATGTAACCAGTGGTTACCTTCCAGTTTGCCAATTGAGAAAAGAGAATGTAATGTACCAGATTCCATCAAAAACTTCACAGCTAAACACACTTGGACAAAAATAGTACTTGGACGTGTAAACTACTTCTAGGAGGCCCTCATGTTTCTCCCTCTTGCTGACCCACCTAGTGTGGAAAAATGCTTGGTTTGAGAAAAGAGAATGTAATGTACCAGATTCCATAAAAAACTGCACAGCTAAACACACTTGGACAAAAATAGTACTTGGATGTGTAAACTACTGCTAGGAGGCCCTCATGTTTCTCCCTCTTGCTGACCCCACCTAGTGTGGAAAAATGCTTGGTTAAGCACATGTACGCTGTTGTACTCAGTCTGAACCTTCTACCCCAAACAAGTAGGAGATACATCTAAAGTTTCAGTTCATGGTCACTTGGTGTATCTTTAAGTTACAACTTTGGTGGCCCCGTCTTCTGATGCCATTGATTGCATTTGCATGGTTTTTCTCCGAATGTAGGGAGTCATGGAACCATAGCAAGTGGGACATAAACTAGGACTTGCTATTTTTTGATGGATGGCTTGTTAGGGACAGAGAGTAGATACCATGGCAAACCAGTGTGATTTATTTTGAATCTTGCTAGGATGGATTTACCATGGATTATGCTGTTCACCTGGGCCATGCTTTCGCTAGTATGGAGGTACATGTACACACACAAGTGTCTCGAACCCTTGGAAGCTGATTTATTTTCTATCAGGACCTACCTCATTCCAGTCAACTTAATGTTTGAGAAGCCAATGCCTAATTATCGGCCCTGCTCCACATTGGTGTTCCATTTTGGCTTCACAAGTGTGTTGCACTATATACTAGACATATTGCAAAATATGATAAAAATGACCACATCCCTATCTCTGCAAATCAGTCCATGTGAAATAGGTCCGGGCAGTAGTTTTGCAAGCTTGTAGTGCTCAGACTTGAGACCATGCAGCCTATCTACAGCTTAGTGATAGTGACTTCCTTCTCTTGCATTTAAAACTTAATGTTAAACATGTACAATCTACTTGTGTTTCTGGACTTTTTGATGCTGATCACTTAAAAGCATAATTTCAAATACCCACCAAACTCGAACTTTGCCAAAGTTCTGATGCTCACCAATTTTTAACTTCTGAAGTTACAGTGAAAGTTTTCTTGCGTTTAAGCAATTATTACCATTTCATGATTATCGTTAATTTAATCTTATTGTCACTGTGCACTATATTAATAAGAATGGTGAGGTTAGAAGGATAAAGATATGCATGTTGGAAACACGAAATTTGTAACCATGTTACTTGTAGGACATATGATGGTTGTTGGATGATATTACTAGTTGTTCGCCGTATGTAACTATGTGGTAGTATTGATTCTCCAGAAATGATACCATGGCATATATGACTACTCTTCAGTTTTTCTTTTTCCAAAAGAAGCATGAAACATCCCCATACAACCTGAAAATTTTCTATGCAGGTGAAACAATATCTTAACCTATATGCAACATCAGGGAAGCTCCCTAGTCAACTTTTCCAAGGAAGCAGATCCAAGGTTTGTGTTTCGTCCTTCAAGACTAGGATTTACGGTTCTGCTGTGTTATAGTTGTCTTATACTTTTATGAATTTAGTTCAGTTTAGCATCGTTATTTATCCAGTCTGTTTGCTGCCCCTATTGTCCAAGTTTTTTGGATTATGTCGAGACATTCCTTCTGAATCCACAAGTGTGCCATTGTCATGATATTGATTTCTCTCTATGTTTGTATGATGATATGGTATCTGACTTTTGTGTATGTTGCCTCCAGAAATCTAGTTTGACAAGGTTTTATGAAGTGTAATAAAGTCAAAAGATAGGTTTTCTTTTTCTTTTGAGCTGTACTTTCCATGACCAGAATTCAAGTTGATTACGGCTTGAGATGGTAGCTTTTACAATATAAGGTAGTAATGGAGACTTGTTTCACATACTGGGAAGAGCATGGTCTCTTTTATTCGAGACAGATAGTTCTGGCTGTGTTATGTGCATAGTCACTTATCTGATTTCTTGTCAGGACTGTATCATTTTCATTCAAAAAACTTCGGAAACTGAAAAGACTGTTCATATTACTTTTCTAGCCAATCATTGGCACTTTAGAAGCCATGACTGATGATCATGCTCTTGTGGCGATAAAACCCTGACATTGCTGCTGACAGGGCAGAAGTGTGGAAGGGTAGATGATTTCAGATATGATTGCTGCTTTTTGTGGGTCGATGCTTCTCTTCCTGTGATTGACCGATTTGTTGAAGAAAGAGTGGATTCCATGATCGAAGCTGGGTTGCTGAATGAAGTAATTGATATTTACAATCCAAATGCGGATTACACCCGGGGCCTTCGTCAAGCTATTGGTGTTCGTGAATTTGGGAAATTCTTGAGATGCTTCCCTTCTGATGGAGAAAGCCAACCGTTTACAAGATGCACGAGCGGAGGCTAATGCTATTGCACGAAGTGATGATGGTCCTTTCCTGATGTCCGTTCAGGATAAAGTTTTAAAACCTAATGCAAGGGAAATACTTGTTTCGGGCACTCATATGCATAAGTTTCTGTTGGCTGAAGCCATTGATAAAATGAAGTCTAATACAAGTAGGCTCATCAGAAGTCAAAATGCGGATTACACCCGGGGCCTTCTTCACTATTTTGATGCAACAGAAGCAATTTCCAGTATGTCATCTTTTACCTTAGGTTCCCAGTTTCTTGATCTGAGTACATGCTGATGCCCATTCTTTGCCAGGCAAATCTGCTGAATTGTGGGCAAAACTGGTGGTCGAACCTTGTTTGGAGACTGTCAAGGCCTTTATGCAAATGGTTGCTTCGGTGGAAGCAAATCGACATGATGAGAATCTGGCGCTGAGGGACTTGTGGACTCAATATATCTGTCAGGTACTGCGCGCATCATGATTTTGTGTTTCCTTTGTTTCTACCATTCCTTTATACACCGCAGACCTTCTGTTTGCAGTTTCTATCAAAATTTACGTTTCATTGTTAATTGTGAAACACGTCAGGCTTGTGGTAATCGCATCCTTCGCGGAATGCATGAATGGCAGCAGCACTTACAGGGGCGTGCACACCGAAAGCGAGTTGCAAGTCTGAGGAGAAAGAGTCAAAGTTTACATTCAGGAGACGGCCTGAATCAACGGCAGCAGCAGCAACAGCAACAGCAACAATAGCGTTCAAATAACTAATATCATGGGGATTGCTTCTGGGTGCAGTGATCAACCAAAATATAATGGAGCTTGGTAACCCCATTATGATACAAATACTTTCCATGTTAAGGGACCGATCACCATATGCAGGCATCTTTTTCTAACAGGGAGGCTTCATACAACATCATTCATGCACCTCTAGTCTCTGAAACACTAGAAATGTGGTACCGTTCTGTCAAACATCTCATTGAGTTTTGAATTTTATAATTGCTGGGATTCCACAATATAAACTCTGTTGCTAATATTATAAATGTTGATACTCAGCTTTGCATTGGGTATCTAGGCAACTCAGAGCGTTTTATGGCCTTTAGGAGAAGACTCGCACTTTCCATGTTGCCCATTAACATTGCTGCATACTTGGTAGCTTTTGTTTGATTTGTTTCATTCAGGGGAATCAATTCAAGTCATACAGTTCATTCTACTTTCACCTAACTTACGAGTCCATTACTTAAACTAATTTCATTATGTTAGAGCAATCAGATGACCATGATTCTCAGTGTCTCTGCCGATGAACAGATCAGACTTCAGGCGGCTAGGCTTAGACCTGCATCTTCATTCTAATAAACTGGTCAAGATAAATTTTTCTGTCCTCTGTGCAGACTACCCAGAGGTAGAAATTAGGGTTCTTCCAACAGTTCTAGAAAAGCAGCCGATGTGCTGAACTTGCATGGAGAATCTTTATTGAGGCTCCATCTCCAGCATCATTTTTGTGTTTTGGGTACTCGAACTTTCTCCGGAATTTATGATTTCGAAAAAGAAGTTGGCCTCCACTAATGAAATTAAACTTAACTTTTATAAAGTATGTTAATACACATTGCCTCAAAGCTGATAGGTCTATCAACTTTATGTTTGGCATATGAGGGTCCCCGGGAATTTTCACAATAATTCAATAAGCGCTTTAAACAACCAACGGTTACCATGAAAGAGACTTTATACACTTTAGGCGTAAAAAAATCCGCCCTCTGGATCTGGATACCAGTTATCAAGTTTTCATCGAGGTAAAAGAAAGAAATCATTACCTCGTTGGGAAAATCATAAAGAGCAGTTGTATCTTCTAAATTGATAACGTACTGATTACTTCTAATCTCTTAGCATGCGTGCACGTACGCCCGTGCACACACACACATAAAATCATTCTTTAATTTAATAATGTAAAGTAGAGTAGATTTTATGTTTTATGTAAAACATATGATATTGACCTGTTTTTTAACCATCAAGGGTTTGATATGCAATACCTGCAGGGCAGGTGCAAGTGGTGTGGAAACCCGTCTCACCATATTATATATATATATTGATGATGTCCACTGATGTTAGACTATTGCTTTGCTAAACCATTATTTTTTAGAGGCACCAACCATTGATAATATTATCCATTATTTTTTTGTAGCATATATTTACTCAGGCTCAAGTATTGCTTTTGAAGATCATGAGTATAATAATTTGTCTTTTATTTTTTCAAGAAAACTCTTAAATTTTTTAAAATTATGTTCATATCACAAAAAAATTGTGTAGGCATCAATGAGGGTGTTAGAAATATCAAACTCATTGACCCTAAACTTGTCAATCCACCCAGTAACCAGGTGAGGTTTTGCCCTTCATGAAGGGTGGATATGGTTTTAGTTGCAAGATGAGGTAGAATCAAAGCACATACAGTCCGCCTTGAAAATCCAACAACAAGCGACTTGTGGGTCATATATATATATATATATACAACAACAACTAAGTCTTTTTCTATACTAGACGGGATCGACTACTTGGATTCTTTGTTTCCAGAGAGCCCTATCATGAGCCATGTTAGCAGTTAACTCACAATAAGCTAGATCATTCTTTATTGTTTCTTTCCAACACTTTTGTGGTTGTCCTCTACCTTTTTTTAGTACTTTTCAAATATTAGTTTTTCATGCCTTCTTACAGGTTCTTCTTTCTATATGTCCAAACCATCTTAAACGATATTCTATCATTTTATCCTCTATTGATGACACTCCTAATTTGTTTCTAATAACCTCATTATGTATACGGTCTTTTCTTGTATTATCACTCATCCATCTCAACATCTTCATTTCTGTCAAAGGCATCTTTTGTACATGTTGGTGATTAACTGCCCAACACTTAGAACCACAAAACTTGGTAGGCCTAATTGTTGCTCTATAATATTTACCTTTTAACTTTAATAGTATATGCTTATCACAAAGAATAGGTATTTAAAACTTTCCTTTTGGGGGATGCAATGTGTGCCAATTTTAATTTCTATGTCCTTTGAGGTAACCAAATGATCAAACTTACATTCCATATATTTTGTCTTTGTTCTACTAAGTCGGAAGCCTTTGCTTTCTAATGTTTCTCTCCATAGTTCCAATTTTCTATTAACTTTTTCCTTCGATTCTTCCACTAACACAATGTCATCTACAAATAACATACACCAAGGCACTTCATCTTGAATATGTTTTCTTAACTCATCAATCACCATTATAAATAAGTATGGACTTAAAGTTGATCCTTGATGTAACCCAATATTAAGTTCAAAGAAGTCTATCGTTTAGTCCTCACACATGCTTTTGCACCATCATACATGTCTCTTATAAGGTTAATGTATGTCAATGGGATACCTCTTTTTTTCAAAGTTCTCCAAAGAACCTCCTTCGGTACCCTATCATAAGCTTTTTCTAGATCAATAAATATCATTTAAAGGTCTTTCTTTTTTTCTCTAAAATGTTCCATAAGACGCCTCAAAAGGTGAATTGCTTCAACAGTAGATCTGCCTGGCATGAATCCAAATTGGTTCTCTGTTGTACTTGATACTTGTCTTAACCTACGTTCGATAATTCTTTCCCATAATTTCATAGTACGACTCATTAACTTGATACCTCGATAATTCGCACAATTTTGAATGTCTCCCTTATTCTTATATATGGGTATAAGTGTACTTGCTCTCCATTCCTCGGGCATCTTTTAGTTTTTTCATATTTCATTAAATAGTCTTGTGAGTAAAGTGATTCCTATTTCTTCTAGTATTTTCCAAACTTCTATAGGAATATTATCTGGTCCTACCGATTTACCACCCTTCATATGTTTAAGAGCCTCTTTGACTTCATTCTTTTGAATACGTTCGGTAGAAATTATGGTTTATATACTTTTCTGATTTGGCTAACTCTCTTGAGCTAATACGAGCATCTTTATTTTCATTAAAAAGCTTATAAAAATAATTTTTCCATCTATTTCTTGTATCATCATTTGCCACTAGAATTTTTTCATCCTCATCATTGATGCATCTAACATAATTATGATCTTTAGTTTTCTTATCTCTATACCTAGCTATCCTAAAAATATCTCTTTCACCCTCTTTTGAGTTGAGTTTTTTTTATATAAATCCTCCCAAATTTTAGCATTTGCTTCACTCACGGTATTTTTAACTTCCTTCTTTGCTTTCTTATAAGCCTCTAAAGTTTCACTAGTTTTCTTATCATAATGTAATTTGTAACATGTCCTCTTTGCCTTGATTTTATTTTGCACTACTTCACTCCACCACCAAGCTTCTTTTTGTGCCGGTACACCTCCCTAAGATTCACCTTACACATCTTTTGTCACTTTCTTAATATGTACAGCCATATTGTTCCACATATCACAAGGTGTACCAACATAATTCCAAACATCTCCTTGAAGGATTTTCTCTTTAAATATATCTTCTTACTCGCTTTTGAGGTTCCACCATTTACTCTGAATAGCTCGATGTACTCTTTTCTTCTTTGTCCATTTTTTTTATTTGTAAATCTATAACTAAAAGTCGATGTTGGGTGGTTAAGCTTTCTCCTGGAATTATCTTGCAATCATTACAACATGCTCTATCTTTTTTTCTACAAATAAAGTAATCAATTTGAGTTTGTGATAAGCCACTCTTATAAATAATTAAATGTTCATATCGTTTTTTGAAGATTGTATTGACTATAAGAGATCAAATACCATAACAAAATTTAAAATCTCCCTACCTTCCTCATTTATATCCCCAAAACCAAAGTTTTCATGAATCCCTTGATATCCTAATGCCTCTTTACTGACATGTCCATTTAAGTCTCCTCCTAAACAAATCATCTCCCTTTGTGAAATCTTTTGAATCACCTTATCTAACTCTTCTCAAAAAGTTGTTTTTATACTATCTTCTAGTCCTACTTGGGGTGCGTAAGCACGAACTATATTTAAAACCTCTATTACTAACACTATTTTCAATGTCATGATTCGGTCACCATATCGTTGTATATCTACTACACTATCTTTTAAATCTTTATTTATGATAATACTAACTCCGTTTCGAACCTTTTCTTTACATGAGTACCATAATTTAAAACTTGTATCTTCTATCTCCTTTGCTTTTTCTCTCACCCATTTTGTCTCTTGTAAACATAGAATATGAATCTTTCTCTGAATCATAGTATCTACCACCTCTATTATCTTATCAGATAATGTTTCGATATTCCAAGAACCAATACAAATCTTATTATCTAGGACTAGCTTCCTTACCCTCGCATCCGTCCATAATCAAAATGCAGAGACCTTCTCTGAAAATTATTCACTACATTCGAGCGACACTGTAGCGAGACTAACTTCTTTACCCATACCTGTCTATGATATAGGAACCCTCTCTGCAATTGATTCACTACATTCGGGCACAAATGTAGTGGCCCTTGCTTACTTATTACTGCATTCGGGCTCTGCAGCACGTCGCTAGGCGGGAACGCCCCAAAACAATACTCATAATTTTTGTAATTCATGTTATAAAAATCTGACGAAGTTTTACGCTAGCTGTCGGAAGCTTAACACAGCCCTCCTCCGACGAAGTCTGCACCAACTACAATTTAGAAAATTACTACAAAAGTATGGCAGATGACTGCTTGACTAAGAATGTATTTTAGTTGCAGAAGCCACTACGATGGGTCTCTAACCCATGATGATCCAGGCATACCGGCCTTTATTGGCACTCTACATCAAAAGAACCATCCATCAAAGCAACTTTTGCCCCACCCAATAAAATTGCCTGGAGTTTCTAAATACGCATCCATGTAAGCGACCCACGTAGCAAGGAAGAAAGTATGGAGTTGCTTTTGTTTTGGTTGGAGATTTCTCTTTTGTAAGTTGTTCCTTTTCTCTTGCTGAGTATAAAATTTGAATAAATGGCTGAAAATAAGAAAAAAATCAAAAGGTGGCTGCTGGGAAGAAGCCATGAATAGGTGGGTAGCTGACGCCTCTGCAGCCCAAAGCTTTCACACTGTGGGGAAGATCCCTTCATGACACCTCTCGAAAGATTGGCAGGATTATATTCTAATAATCACTTGTATGTTCTTTCAATCATTTAGATGGGTTGCAAGCAGCGCAGCAATCATTTAGATGGGGGAGATGAGCCGGCTGGCTAACTTGAAATCCAACAAAAAGAAAAGAACTCCACAGGTAGTGTGAATTTCTTGAGAAACTATGCTGACGGCCTCAACTGAATTTCCTTCAACTGTACTTTGCCTCACCCCAGAAAACTGTTCAGATCCGCCACTGTGTTGGGCGGGCTCTCGTAGCATCCAATCCAAGCATTTCACTTGGATCATGTCTATTCGAATTAGATGCATGAAGATCACACCAGATAAATGGACATAATTTTAAGTAGTTAAAGATCTTAGTTATCAGTAACGGGTATGTGTATCACTGTGGCGACACGAACGCAGAGTACAGATGTTTAGGAGGTGTAAAAGTTTCGGCTTTATGTTTATCTGAAACAAGTTTGATTTTCTGTAATGAATTTCTAGTGAAATTGATACACAGTGTGCACAAAAAGCTATAGAAAACCTTCATTTTGAGAATACTTATTTTGTTTGGAGTTGTTTGTGATTGTACGAAGCAAACCATAAAGTAATTAATTAGAGGTTTTGAATAATTGATAAACATTTTGCATATTCTAAGTTGATTCACATGGTCAATGGCGGACTCACTTTAGGGTGAAGAAATGCACGAGCCTCGCTTAAAATTAGATTTTTTTTGGTTTATATTATATATAAAGAAATACAAATATACTTCACCCGAAATACAAGTATGTCCCACCCAAAAAAAATACCAAGTCAACCACTCCACATAGCCCTTGGAAAAAGAGCTTATTTTATATTTTTTCTATTTTTTGAGGTTTCACAATAAGTTGACCGCATTCATGTTGTAACATGCCGTAGGTGATATTTTGTGCTTTACCAACTTCGTTACTGAAATATCTCTTTAGTTTTATGTATAGCAGTGTTTTCGAATGAATTCCCGAAAGACCAATATGTTAAGTTTGAGCCACAAACAGAGTATTTATTGAAAACGGTTCCTTTTTTGTACAATGGAGTGGCTGAAGCCAAAGCCATGCCCCCAAATATCGAACCCATGACCTTCAACTTGTGAGTCGAACACTAGCTTGGTAAGATATTGCTCGTAGTTCAAATTTACGGTTATTTTGAAAAGGATACACCTGCTACTACTTTTTATTCTTTGGCTCAAACAGATTTGAACCTGACCCATGACCCATTGGATCCACATTATCTGAATCCAAATCCAGCTACACTGACACGTGTTCAGTGGATGTAAGGACACGCCCATGCAAAGCAACTTTTTGGTACTCTAGTGTGCAACTGATGTGGTGTTTGGTTTCTTTAGATTCCTTGAACTTTTTCTTAATTTTGAGCACGAGATAGGTTAAAATCGATATGAACTGAAAGTTTACCCGAAATCAAAGTCAGCATTCAAAGGATGTTTGACTTGAACAACTTGATCACCTCGGGAGTTGCTTGAAATGATAAATTGAATTTAATAAAAGCAAATTGGGGAAATATGTTGGATTTTTTCACTTAAATTTGAAAAAGTTGGGTGCACATAATTATTTAGTTGCTTTTCTTACTTTAATTATTCTTTGTAGGTCCACTATTAATTTATATGTGGTCGACATTGGTCATTTATTGATAAGAAAATTGAAATATGCAATAAGTTGTTGTTTGTCGTATTACATATCATCAAAAAGATTAAAAAATTGATAAAAATGCTACATAAGTTAGATAAAATATAGAAAAAATAGAATATAATTGCATTATTATATATTATAATTAAAGGACAAATGTCGTAAAGCAACAGCAAGATCGGAATGCTCTAGTTGTATCAAGTGTTGAGAAGTCAACCATTGGCATAAGGTCTTTGTTAACGGTGAAAAAACCTTGAGCTCGACCCTTAGTCACACAAGGAAAGACCAACTCGACTTCGTCCTCCTCTTGTATAAAAAAAAAATCGAGAGATACTCTTAAGGTGATTTAGAGACAGTGACATATAGACCTTCAGCCCACCTGAAACCTGAAAAAACTAGAAAAAAATTTATATGGACAGTCAAAATGTTTTCAACAACTATATGGATGACCTTACCCAACTTAAATTTGTCTCGGCTGAGAAAACCTTTTAAGCCCACCACTCTTTACACATATGGAGTGATGCACATCAATTCATGCATACACATATTCAAGAAACTCAACCTTTCAATTAACGAGATTAATAACTGAAATTTAAATTTTTAAAGAAAAAAATATCTTAATACTTTTTTGGAGGTGCAATACATGTATCTTACTTTTTGATTTAAAAATCTCAATAATTAAGTTTAGGTTGAGATCTTTAAGAATATTAGAGCACAAATTGATGTACACAATGGACTAATCTCTTTCTTTCTTTATATATATATATAATATTCTTAAAGAAGTAGAGGAAGATCTAGAAATTGTTGAAAGTCGGAAGCCAGATGGTACCGAAGTCATGACCTTTAATTTATGAGTCGACCCTCTAACCCGGTGAGCTATTGCTCTTTATGCCTTTTTTTTTCTTTTGATACGTTGAATTCGGTATCGGTTTGAATATGATTCTCCCATCAACACAACACATTCATGTATCAGGTAAGTTTCGTGCTCAAATCGAGATATGAATCTTGTTCCCATACAGACATTAAAACGTGCGGAACATAGAAAGAAACCATGCTATGCCTAACTTGTAACATTTATTCCAACCAAATATAGTGACGAAAAAGGTTCGTGTTCGTGCAATCTGCACACGAAAAGGACACGAGACAGATACACCAGGTTTACTAAGCAAATCAAAGAGATACGACACGATAATAATTAAGTGCTGGGTGATACTCTCACAAGATCATTTGTAGAAACAAATCAAAGTCGGCAACTTTATAAACATAGATTTAAGGCAGTTCGTTTACCTTGAAATCAAACACGGAAACAAATGATTTTCTTGATGAATATGCAGGGTGACAAACGGCTAAACCTGGTTGGCTCTTCTGACTGCTTGACCCTGCACTCTCCGTCTTTGTCGCTCCTGTATATCAAGATTCAGATGCGCAGCAGGGTATTAACCCCAATTATTTAACCTAATCTCTCTGTTTAAAAGGTCAACTGTTTAATGCTCTGCCATTAGCAAATAGTAACGTATGTACTCGGACATGATAAGTGTTTCCTCAGGTTGATGAAAGCTCCAAACCAGGTGAATACCATCAACCATGTGTGTATAAAAAGGCCCAGACCCATGAAGTAGCTGCATCCTCTATCTCTTCTGTGTGTTTAGAGAGAGTGTGAGTGACAGAAAGAGAGATGTCTGGGCAACACAACCAGAGGCATGGGAAGAAAACTTCACAAGGTGACACGACTCTTCATCCTTGTTCACTTATAGGTAGCACAAGACTGTCTTTTTGTTTCAAGGAATAATAAGTTGAGTTTTCAACCATGTAGTGCCAAGTTTGAGGATTATAACAAAGATCAAACGAAACCCTCTATCATGCTTTAGCGATTTGTTGGCTTTGCTTTGGTCTTCATTTGGCTCAATATTCATGATGTCCCTTTTCTTTTTGATGTTGACATTGAAGAGAAGGGAATGGGAGCCTCACACTTGTGTCAGCCGCAGCTGCAATACACGGCACTTAGGTATTTGAATGCAGGGTTGCCTGTGCCTCCGGACCTGCTTGCTCGTATTGGATGCCAACATAATGCTCACAATGGCTATTCCATGCATCACTATCGGGCTCGTCATTGCCAACGCTACCACCCCTATGGTTCGTTCTGTCTCTTAACCACTGATCTCACCTCCATTCTTGGCCTTTTGTACCGACTGTTGGTATGTTCTTGAAAACCTGAATATATAATTTTTAAGTGCTTGCTTGCTCTGCAATGTATATGTATGTATACATTATACACACATATACATACATACATAAGCCTACCATGAAAGATGTGGACATGCAACATTCATGCATACATGGATAGTGGAATGTATTCCACTGCCTTGTTCAGCCTTTCATGCATACTACCACAAAGTCCATCTATAGTGAAAGTTTTAGTGATAATTGACTCTTATAGTAATACAAGAGGAGGACTTAACTGGTGCCCTCACTCTAGTAGTAATTAAAAGGTTGTCACTATAGATGAATTTTGTCATTATGTTGCATTGTGACCTTGCTATACAGTTGGTGGTAGAAAAGAGGGGGCACAAAAAAAATTTGCTCTGATCGAATGTCGGATTGGATAATCTTGTTTTATTGTGTTGACGATGAATTTCTGAATTTATCTAACATGACCGACTAAAATAAATACTGTTCCATTGTAAGGAAGTCGTCGATGTTACACGCTTAAAACTATCCGTAATATTTGCTTTCAGCTTAATATATTTTCCAAAATTAAATGACTTCATTAAAGCACATTTTTGCACGTTTTCATGTTATATTTGGAAAGATTAATCTCTGGAGTTGCTTTGGATGAAATTTAACATAGTTCATTTCTAAAAGTTCTAAAGTTAGCTATGGAGAACGCCATTGGTAGTACCCTTGTGCAATGTGATTTACAAGTGTTCGCTAATGCAAATGGTGAATAAATTAAAGCCTTTGCTAATTACACTAGTTGATCCATTTCAATCCTGCGTCATCCATATCATAGATATCCAAGATAATATCATCATAGTACACATACACATAGAACTTGAATAACTTGGTTTAAAATTTTGACGTCTGCTTGCCACAATGGCTACGCCCTTTTAGTTGGCTGTGGAATTTTGGGAGGGTCCATTAAGAAAAATTGCGCCAAAACTTGGGATCAAACATTGTAAACCTTTGGTAATGTTGTTGGAGTTCTACAATTTCTTTTTAGTTGCAATTAACGTGAATATATTTATTCCAATAAGCAAACCAATGATATAGGCACCAACACTTTGCAATATTTGCTTTCAATTTAATTTATGATTGACATAGCATGCTTACTAGATAACATGAATATGCACATATATCGGCACATATTCATGCTATATTTGAAGATATAAATATCTAGATTTCTTTCTGGATGAAAGCTAAGCAGCATGTAAACATCAGAGTTTTGTTATTACAATTGACTGCACAGAATGAACAATAGACATTATTTGATAATAGGGGTGCAAGTGAGTCAAGTTGCTCGTGAACTACTTGAGCTTGGCTGGAGCCCTAGATGTGCAAGCTGAGCTTGAGCTCTCTATATCCATCACAACTGGTCCAATTTATCCATCACAACATCTCCAAAAAAGAACGAGTTACCCTTTAATTTCTCAAGCGGGTTCCATGTGGTTTCCATCATAAAAACTCTCACAAGAGCCAGCTACTCGATCTCGACTCAAGTAACTCGATTGTAACATTGACCCAAGCTCGAGCATGCATTTGGAACCTCGAATAGAGTTCGAGCCCAGCGATCCCTACAGGAGCAGAGCCCCACAATACTCAAGCTTGATTGGACTTAATTACTTACTATTTGAAATTGAAATTTGGGATGATGACATTATAGTCTTTAAGCTGCTGGAAATGAACTTGCTCGACACTATTTGACCTTTTGATGTGTATAATGTCAAAAAGAAAACGTTTACCTGGATGATATGAATTCTAATAAGAAAACCATGTCATTAATTATAGGCATCGGATCATTTTCATATATTTTCTCAAGTTAGATATTGCTAATCAATTAGCTTCAACTGAAGCGCATATTGCCTTGCTTTGTCATGTTGTGTCAGCTAAGTCCACAATGGCACACGATGCAAGTTCTTATAAATACTGGTAATTGAGGTTCTCACTATATTTTTACTTTAGTATGTTGATTAACTCAGTTTATAACCATCGAACATGGCTTCTATTTGGTTTGATGGAACACAATTACATAACGAAAATTAAGCCATTTGGCCAACATATCAAATTATGTGGGGCCGAAGTAGACTCCTAAAACAAACTGAACGGTGTGGCCTATTATATATTGATTTGATGCTATGAAGTCATGATATTTGTTTATAAGATGACAATTTTTACCGGATATTTGATATGAAAACAAACTTTTAGTTCATTATATTCTTCAATTACGATGACAATAAAGTTTATTGGAAAAAATATTCCTCTTAATATTGTGTTTTTGGTTTGGTGGTATTACTCTTGCTACCACTGCAAGGTCATGAGTTTAGCTTTTATAATGCCTAGTTATATTTTTAATGCTAATTGCACACAAAGCCTTAATTTACTGTGTAATTGGATTTCGTGAGCCACGCAGAAGCATGTTGCAAACAAAGCCTTCATTTTATTCAAGGAATATTTTCTACCTCTAAAAGAAACATACAATTAAATTGTTTTGCTAGATTTAACTCATTTAGAATTGATAAAGTCCTTCATGATATTTGTAGAGAGACATGCCTCTGTAGTATTTTCTACAAAGTATGGTTAGGATGTAAGCATCACAATTCAAGTATATTTTTAGTGCACTTGTGAGGAATTGCCTAAATTCTTATTATGTATGTAGCATTACACAAAAACTATGAGCAAATGTGCGGGCATGCACACACATATACACTCATAGGAATTTGAATTAGTGCCTTTGGTTTAGCATCTTCACTAACTGCCCATGCCAAGGGTTTTAGAGCTTGAACACAGTGCAGAATGGTTAATCAGCGCAACACTCGGGATCAGAAGCATGTTTAGATTGTGAATCTCCTAAGATCGGCTTCTTCAAGAGGGTTCTCTACGGAAAAATTTAGGAAAAAACTAAAGAGAATATCAAGCATAAGATTTTTCCTACTTAACCTCTGAAATTTATAGAATTTTCTATACCTGGTTAACTATTCCTCTACGTTGAAACAATTTATAAAAGTTGGCTCCTAAGTTTGGTACCAAACCGTTTTAAATAAATGAGATAATTAACTTTAACTCCTGTGATAGCCTACCTCCTACTAAATGACGAGTAATGGGGTCAGTGTAGCCATCAACTCCTATAGTTTGCTGGGGTTCGCCTCCATCACAAAGCATCAAAGCCTCCACAATTTGGAATTGGTAATTTTGTTTAGAAATTTATTTTGGAGCTTGAACTTGTTTGATAGTACTTTTTCCTCCAAGATGTGTGAAATCCATTATTACTGCATATCCATTGAAGTACGCTTGAATTTTCTTTCAAGTTTGTGTTCTTTGAATTAGTTATTGATACAACAACAATAACAACTAAGCCTTTTTCCATGCTAGATCGGTCAGCTACATGGATTCTTTGTTTTCATAAAACACGCTAATGGTTAATTCAACATAAGTTAGTTATTGATAATCAAGCATATTTGATTGAACTGCATATTGGTGCTTGTTAATGATGTCACATTTGGAAAGATAAACTTAAGATTTGTCAGAAGAAAGTTAACTAGGCTGTAAACAATGCAGATAATTACTATAGTTAAATGCCTGGCAACAGACTCTAACTTCTTTTCTACATGTGCTAGTAACACACGCACACAAAGCCATGAAGATTTCTGTCACATTTTCGCATGCTTCCCTGTTTCTCGTATATGCTGTTTGAAACAGTCGGCTTATTAAGAGGTCATGCTCAGTGTTTTACATTTCGTTCTCTATGAAGGCTTTTGGTTGTTGGTCAGGCACTCATTCTGAGAACCAATAATCATCTTTTAGTTGCAATCATAAAGTTCTTACGCTATTATCGTTCCACTGATGCATACACATTGTGGCTCCTCTTCTTGAACAGCCTATACTTCGAGTACAGATGCAGCCATATGAAGCTCTAGTGAGAAGGTGCCAGAAATTGGATAATAAATGGGCAAAAAATGTTAAAATGTAAAAACACATGGGACTGTGACTAGGTTCATGACATAAGTTCAAGCTCAAAGGTGATAAGTATCTAATAGCTGATAGCAGTTTGTGTGGAAAAAGGCTTCATTTTGGTGTTTCAAAAGCAACCTAGTCGTTTCTCTCTTATCAACTCTCTGCCACTTGATTTCTGAATCATTATTTGGAATTTTATTTTTATGTACCATGGCTTTGGTGTTATTTTATCTTCTTCAACCCTCCAGAAATTTATGACAAAAAACCTATTTTTGCTTAACCATTTCCTTCATGTTGGAACTGTCACAGCAAGACAAGGAGTCAGTGCTGGTGCTCGATCTGTAGAGAAGAATGGGGGGCAACCAACGAGCCAAAGGAATTATTTAAAGTCGCCAGGCAATGATACTATGGCTAACCAGAGACATAATCATCAGGTGGACGGTGGTTCAGATGTACTGCTGGATTCTATGGTAGCAGCAGAACCTTCTCCATCTGTGGCAGCAGTACCTGCATCCACGTTCTATGCTGCAACAGTGCCCAAACCCACCCAGGTCCTCGGTCTGGAAATTCAATCAGCAGCCATGCCTGCACCTACTCAAGTCCTTGCCCTGGAAGGCCCACCAGTAGAACCTTCTCCATCTGTGGCAGCAATACCTGCATCCACGTGCTTCGCTGCAATACTGCCCGAATCCACTCAGGTTGTCGATCTCGAAGCTCAATCAGCAGGCATGCCTGCACCTACTCAAGTCCTTGCCCTGGAAGCCCCACCAGTAGCACCTTCTCCATCTGTGGCAGCAATACCCACATCCACGTACTCCGCTGCAATACTGCCCGAACCCACTCAGGTTGTCGATCTCGAAGCTCAATCAGCAGCCTTGCCTGCACCTACTCAAGTCCTTGCCCTGGAACCCCCACCGGCTGCTGATAGAAGGAAAAACTTGGCTGCTTCATCCTTCATGAGCACACCTGAACCAACCCATGTCATTGCACTTCCAATCCAAAAATCTCATGACAACATATGCTCAAGCCTAATACCAAGTGCACCAAGTACATCATCTCTACCAAGAGAAGTCATTACTTTGACAGGATCAATCAATGGGAAGAACTCTGATACCATCAAGCCGATTGAACTCGATGATGATAAAAACGAGCGCTCCTATGCCCTATTACCTCTGAAACAACTTATGGATATATATAAACAGAATCCTACAAAGAGCATTAATATATCAATCCCTGGCACCCTTTTAAAAGTACCTGGGTTGTACACAGAACCAACAAATGATACTGAGCCATCAATACCTTTCATTGATTTAACTGCAACAGCTGATGATGATGCAGTTCCTGCTACTAGACTTACAAGGACCTCAAGGCCAACTGAATCAGCATTGAGAGAACAAATATCTCTGAGACAGCCGGCTGGACTAATTATTGATCAATCTACTGCCGGTGATTCTAAGCTACCAACTTCAATGGCTACGGACAGCAGACGTTCTCATTGGGCTGGGCCAGCCGCTTCTATCCCTCTGAATGATGATCACTTTGAGGGCCCTCCAATATCTACAGTACCCAGCTATGTCCTGGCTTTGCCTGCACCAAATGAAACCAGCAGATACAGCCGAAGGTACTTTTTCCTTGCCAGAGGCTTCTGCTATAAAGCGAGAATCTCACACTAGCCAGAATTCACGCCCGAAAAGGCATCCTTTTGAATAGAGAAGCCGGCTTCCTTCACAATTCTTTTTTCTTCTTATGCTTCTCGTGCGTTCTCTTATACATGCATACACACATACATACACAGCGTATGTATTTTGTACGTACTTTCATGTGTATGCATATGTATGTACGTGCATGTAGTAAGATGTGTGTGCGTCTCTCTGTGTGTGCACGGCACTCATGTTTATTTTTTCATTGCATTTACTTGAATGCGACAATTTAATTTAGGGGAATATTCAATCTGATTTTTTCTTTTACATCACAAGTGGTAGTTATATTACATTATCTAGTTAAAATAACACCAACTTTTACTTTATTTATATTTGAAAAGAAAGTTCTCCCACTTCACCTAGAGTACTACAATTCATAACTTTTTCAAATATTTACATTTTTTTCTCGTTTCCCTTTAATTTCTTTTTTGTTTTTCAAAATTCGAGCTACCCTCCTTCCACCTTGAGTAATTTTGGGAATACCAAACTTCTTGCTTCCTTCTCAAATTGCTTCCGGCTGCCTCCGGCAACCTTCGTTAGCTGTCCTTTTTCTCTTTTTGGTGCTCTGCATGATATTTTGCTGCATCTGATCATCTTACTTATGGCTTTACTACTAACTATACAGAAGGAAATGCCTACAAAGAAGAGTTCCTATCACGTAAGACCGCTGCTTTTCATATCCACTGTAAATTTGCTCCATAATTCATGGATGCATCCATTTATATTTCCTCAAACTGAATCATGCAGACAAAGAGATCCAAGAATCACTCAAACTGAACCTTCATTTGGACGTAACGCCAACAACAAATTCAGTGGACCTCAAATAGCGGGGAATCATGTAAATGCTACATACTGTGCTCCACCTTTCACATACGCCATGGGGAGCACCTCCGCAGCTACTGTCACTAGACCACCTGCTCAAGAACGTCCAAGGCTATCTCGATTTACTCTCAACGCTTCTACTGAGCCGGCAAAAAGGCTAGTGGCTTCTCGTTTTTCAAGTTTTGACGTTCCTTTGAGTGTTCTTCAATGGTTCACAATATCATAAACCAGTGTTGTAATCTTTTGCAGCTGTCTGGTTGAAGAACAACGTCAAGGGGCAGAAAATGGGATTAATATAGCTAGAAGGGAGTACGTCTTTCATCCCTTCTACCGTAATAACAGAGATACATCACAGAAATCACAAGGGATTACGTCTACCATGGTTCATCCATTGTCCCTTAAAGCAAATTCACCTTCACCATCAACCAATTTTCTTTCCTTTGAGCTTCCTGCGAATCCCTCCACTGAGAGCACCTTTTCGACGGTCTTGGTTCGATCAGATCCAACATCAGATATATTTCTCGGAATCGAAGAGCCAGTCATGGACAAAAACCTCTGGAGGAGGCAAGAGCGTGCGCTCTGAGGCTACACAAAGCGATTTGGACGATCAGGCCTTTGAAGCAATTGCAACCTTCAGAAGAATGAAGTCGAGCTCGGTTCTGACTTAGCCCAAGATACTGCTGCGGTATTTGCATGACCTGGATGACCCTGAACCGAATCTTTTTGATTTCCCGACATCTTCTCTTTCGGAAATAATTTTTCCAGGTACTTTCATAATTTGTGACTTTTACCATGGAATTTGATGGTTCATCAAATTTGTTTTCCTGTGGTTTTTGTTAAGTTTCTCCTTCCGGAAGCTTAATGTTACCATCTATTGGTGCCGTCCTGAATATGCTTGGGAATTGTGTAGAAGGTACGGATGATCATAAGATTTTCCTTTTAAATCGATGATAATAGTGTTCAAGGCCATTCTATTAGACACCTTGATATTCTGCATTATATAGAAACAGATAAGATTGAGATTTTCTGGAAGTCCAGGCGAGTGCTTTATAGCGTGCGTTGAGACAGAAAGAGAGAGAGAGCGGTAAATATTAGATGCGAAGGAGCTCGGTCTTCTAGCAATGTCACACTGATTCTCTATAATAGTCTCCATCGACACATTCTATGGCCATATAAAATCCACCCCAACATACATATTCCTGCTACTGTCTATCGCATTACAAGTTCGTAAATTTAATTTTTTTCACCTGGCCCTTATGACAAAAGTGTAGACTGCTACCATGACGGTATACTGTTCTTTTCAGAACTTGGCAATTTCTGTAGAGTTTCGGTGTCAATGTGTCAATGCGCCCATGTAAGGGATCACCCTTGCATTGCCGGTCCCAAGCCCGGATAAAGGAGGACGGTTGTGTTTAGGCTTCCGACAGCCAGCGTAAAACTTCGTCGGATTTCTACAACATGGATTACAAAAATTATGAGCATTGCTTTGGGGCGTTCCCGCCTAGCGACGTGCTGCAGAGCCCGAATGCAGTAAGAAGTAAGCAAGGGCCACTACATTTTCGCCCGAATGTAGTGAATCAATTGCAGAGAGGGTTCCCACATCATGGACGGGTGTGGGTAAAGAAGTTAGTCCCGCTACATTGCCGCCCGAATGTAGTGAAAAATTTTCAGAGAGGATCTTCGCATTTTGATTATGGACGGATGCGGGGGGTAAGGAAGCTAGTCCTAGATAATAAGATTCGTATTGGTTCTTGAAATATCGGAACATTATCGGGTAAGCTAATGGAGGTGGTAGATACTATGATTCGGAGAAAGATTCATATTCTATGTTTACAAGAGACAAAATGGGTTGGAGAAAAAGCAAAGGAGATAGAGGATACAGGTTTTAAATTATGGTACTCGGGTAAAGAAAAGGCCCGAAACGGAGTTGGTATTATCATAAATAAAGATTTAAAGGAGAGTGTAGTAGACATACAACGATATGGTGACCGAATCATGACATTGAAATTAGTGTTAGGAGTAGAGGTTTTGAATATAGTTTGTGCTTACGCACCCCAAG
This sequence comes from Brasenia schreberi, assembly GCA_036023115.1. Taxonomy (NCBI): domain Eukaryota; kingdom Viridiplantae; phylum Streptophyta; class Magnoliopsida; order Nymphaeales; family Cabombaceae; genus Brasenia; species Brasenia schreberi. The sequence continues at coordinate 12,783,526 of JAYKKT010000085.1, read as the reverse complement.
TAGGACTAGAAGATAGTATAAAGACAGTTTTTTGGGAAGAGTTAGATAAGGTGTTTCAAAAGATTCCACAAAGGGAGATGATTTGTTTAGGAGGAGATTTAAATGGACATGTCGGTAAAGAGGCATTAGGATATCAAGGGATTCATGGAAACTTTGGTTATGGGGATATAAACGAGGAAGGTAGGGAGATTTTAAATTTTGCTATGTCATTTGATCTCTTTATAGTCAATACAATCTTCAAAAAACGAGATGAACATTTAATTACTTATAAGAGTGGCTTATCACAAACACAAATTGATTACTTTATTTGTAGAAAAAAAGATAGAGCGTGTTGTAAAGATTGTAAGGTAATTCCAGGAGAAAGCTTAACCACCCAACATCGACTTTTAGTTATGGATTTACAAATAAAAAAATGGACAAAGAAGAAAAGAGTGCATCGAGCTATTCGGACTAAATGGTGGAACCTCAAAAGCGAGAAAGAAGATATATTTAAACACAAAGTCCTTCAAGGAGATGTTTGGAATTATGTTGGCACACCCTCTGATATGTGGAACAATATGGCTATACATATTAGGAAAGTGGCGAAGATGTGTTAGGGGTATCTAAGGGAGGTGTACCGGCACAAAAAGAAGCTTGGTGGTGGAGTGAAGTAGTACAAAATAAAATCAAGGCAAAGAGGGCATGTTACAAATTACATTATGCTAAGAAAACTAGTGAAACTTTAGAAGCTTATAAGAAAGCAAAGAAGGAAGCAAAAAAGGCCGTTAGTGAAGCAAAAGCTAAGATTTGGGAGGACTTATATAAAAAACTCAACTCAAAAGAGGGTGAAAGAGATATTTTTAGGATAGCTAGGGCTAGAGATAAGAAACTAAAGATCTTAATTATGTTAGATGCATAAAAGACGAGGATGAAAAAATTCTAGTGGCAAACGATGATATAAGAAATAGATGGAAAAACTATTTTTATAATCTTTTTAATGAAAATAAGGATGTTAGTATTAGTTTAGGAGATTTAGCCAAGTCAGAAAAGTATATAAACCACAATTTCTACCGACGTATTCAAAAGAATGAAGTCAAAGAGGCTCTTAAACATATGAAGAGTGGTAAATCGGTAGGACCAGATAATATTCCTATAGAAGTTTGGAAAATACTAGGAGAAATAGGAATCACTTGGCTCACAAGACTATTTAATGAAATATGGAAAAACCAAAAGATGCCCGAGGAATGGAGAGCAAGTACACTTATACCCGTATATAAGAACAAGGGAGACATTCAAAATTGTTCGAATTATCGAGGTATCAAGTTAATAAGTCATACTATGAAATTATGGGAAAGAATTATCGAACGTAGGTTAAGACAAGTATCAAGTACAACAGAGAACCAATTTGGATTTATGCCAGGTAGATCTACTATTGAAGCGATCCACCTTTTGAGACGTCTTATGGAACATTTTAGAGCAAAAAAGAAAGACCTTCACATGATATTTATTGATCTAGAAAAAGCTTATGATAGGGTACCGAGGGAGGTTCTTTGGAGAACTTTGGAAAAAAGAGGTATCCCGTTGACATATATTAACCTTATAAGAGACATGTATGATGGTGCAAAAACATGTGTGAGGACTCATGAAGGAACGACAGACTTCTTTCAAGTTAATATTGGGTTACATCAAGGATCAACTTTAAGTCCATACTTATTTATAATGGTGATGGATGAGTTAACAAAACATATTCAAGATGAAGTACCTTGGTGTATGTTATTTGCAGATAACATTGTATTAGTGGAGGAGTCTAAGGAAAAAGTTAATAGAAAATTGGAACTATGGAGAGAAACATTAGAAAACAAAGGCCTCCGACTTAGTAGAACAAAGACAGAATATATGGAATGTAAGTTTGATCATTTGGCTACTTCAGAGGACATAGAAATTAAAATTGGCACACATTGCATTCCCCAAAAGGAAAGTTTTAAATACCTAGGGTCAATTTTTCAAAGTGATGGAAGAGTTGATGGAGATGTTACACATAGAATTAATGCTGGTTGGTTAAAATGGAGAGGAGCATCAGGTATTCTTTGTGATAAGAAGATACCATTAAAATTAAAAGGTAAATATTATAGAGCAGCAGTTAGGCCTGCCATGTTTTATGGTTCTGAGTGTTGGGCAGTTAATCATCAACATGTACAAAAGATGTCTGTGACAGAAATGAAGATGTTGAGATGGATGAGTGGTCATACAAGAAAAGACCGTATACATAATGAGGTTATTAGAAACAAATTAGGAGTGGCACCAATAGAGGATAAAATGAGAGAACATCGTTTAAGATGGTTTGGACATATAGAAAGAAGATCAAAAGAAGAACCTGTAAGAAGGTTAGAAAAACTAAATTTGGAAAGTATTAAAAGAGGTAGAGGACGACCACAAAAGTGTTGGAAAGAAACAATAAAGAATGATCTAGCTTATTGGGAGTTAACTGCTAACATGACACACAATAGAGATCTGTGGAAACAAAGAATCCATGTAGCCGACCCCGTCTAGTATGGGAAAAGGCTTAGTTGTTGTTGTTGTTGCATTCTAGGTAGTTCAGCTAGATGTTTATATACGTCCCATGGTGTGTTAATGCCTTAATAAGCATTGCAAATATTGTCAAACAATATCACTTTTATATATAACAATCTTTTCTCTATATTTTGCTTTTAGTGTGTGAATAATTACGGGCAAAAGAAAGATCCCGAATCGATACATTTGCAACAAACCACCTATATAAAATCACATGTATCATGAAGCACATTGGCCATAGAATGTACAGAAAAACCCAAGTAGGATTTCTGCAAATCATAAACTATATTTATAGCAGCTCTTGCCCAACGAACCCGATCTGTAAAATACAACTTTGCAGCTCACGACTGTATAGAATGTATGCACCTGCAGCAAAGTTCTCTTAATGTTGTATTATAGTGGATTAGCAACACAAGAACAGGTAATGAAAACCATGTCTGTTGGACACTTCTACCAAGCAGACACTACCCATGTTACACTCCTACACTCAACACCTGCAAATATTTTCATCCAACTCAACACTTGTCTGTTTTAAATATGGTTAAGATACCTTTTAGTGGTCACTAAGACACATGAATCTTATCGATGATTACTTGATTCCTGGATTAACTTATGAGAACAGTATTTTCTTTTAATTTTATGAGATATTGTTATATAGCCGTATCCTGCACCCATTATTTTCACAGCGTGCCATTCCAGCCGTGTTTGCACCCATATGACATGGAAGGGAAGTCTAAACTGATGAACAGAATTCTTACAAAGCTCTAGCGATGCAAGAACGGCCATCGAATAATTTCAGTCTTCTGCTGGACCATAAACAACTGCTGTTCTACAAGGGGTGTACACCAGCATAGAGTGAGGGCGGTCATCATACCAACCATCCTACGAATTGAAAACATCGAGAAGAATGTTAAACATATGATCTTAAATAGCAGCCCATCCGATTTCAGCAAAGGACAGTGGTAAAAGTGTAGTCAATTTCTTACATTCGTGAAGAAACATGCATTGTGATCTATTCTGCTAAAACCACCAAAGAGTTTGTCATCTGAATCCAAGACCACCTAAAACATTAACAAGAAAAGGTCCATGCAGTTATTAAATGACAAGGGCTAGGAGAATTTATATATTGAATATTCCTCATGTAACAGCAGAAATAGATCACATTAGCATATTAAAGCGAAGGATGGTGTATGTTGACCGACACATAAAGATGAATGCACTTAAGAAGACGAAATATTTGACTATGTGACTCGATATCTGTACATCTCATACATGCTAAAATATGAGTGTTCCATGCATTTCCACACATACTGAGCACATGAACATATTGGTGCAATCGGCAAATAACAAGAAATGGAAGATGCTTGTGAGAGAAATCCTGCGTTGTATCTGATAGAAACAAGTCAATTATATAACGTGTCTACTGACCCCTCCACAAAATCCTTGCAAAGAAAGAGTGCAGCATAAATTTAGTAACACATCACCAGAATGAGAAACATTGCCACTCAGGCCAAGAAGTTTCACACAAAACCACCTAGCATACATATACATATATATACAAGCTATGTCACACGGGTGCGGGTGCGGGATACGGCAAATTTCAAAAATTTTGGGTGCGGCGACACGGCTAGGGTATATAATATTATATATTATATATAATATTCCACCTAAATAAATCAATCATAATACAACTAGTATTTGCTAATTTTGGGTGCACATAGGTATCAATTAGCAAGTTCTCACATAATGATCTGAAACTTACAATGATTTTATGAGCTACAAAATATCGAAGTTATGGATTCAAAGAGTTTCGAGATCTTTAGTAGGATATAACATATACTAGTATTTGTGCTAGGATCCACTAGTGATGTCATACTCTTCTGTTCTATTGATCAGGTAATGTTCCTGGTCTTTAAATGTGTTTGGTGACAAAGATTATTCTGTGCAAAGGCATACAGTATGGAGTCAAGAATCCAATCAGATTGAGTAATAAGAAACCAATTGTTCGCACCCAAAATCATTAAAGCTAATATGATATACAACTACAATAGCAAGTACACAACTTTATAAGTTTATATTAAAGCAAAACATATAAATGGTAAACAACTACTAATTTCATCATAATACACAAATCAATCTTCATTATCCGAACCCATTTAACTGTGAGTTACAAAAAAAAAAATTTATTTTTTTGCAAATTTTTTTTTTTTGCCATGCCACACCCGACACGGTGTCGGTGTTGGTGTCGCACCAGTGTCGAGGTCGACACTCCACCCCTTAGAAGTGTCTTTGTGACTTAGTATACAAGAAATCCCAAACATCTTGATGATTTTTTAAAGATTTAAGGAGCAAATATAATGATATAATCACCATGTCGAACATCTAAGGGTGATTATGGGTGAACGCAAGATGCAATCTGGGGTCTGGACAAGAAAAGTACACATTAAGATGTCCGTCAAACAGTTCAAATAGATAAACTAGAAAAGAAAGTACCTTGTACTTTCCAGCCTTCAGGCAACCGACCCTGTAATCCGAAAAGCTTTTGTTCCAATGAAAATTAAAAACAAACACAAGGTTCCCTCTTTCAAAAACAATCACTTTATCTCCTTCATCTTTCCGCGAGACATATTGGTGCTCTGAAGTCATAAACTGCAAAAGTGATTTTCAGAATTAAACAGAGAATCACAAACCAAAAAAACTGAAGCATGATGGGAATATGACAATTAAAAGCTTTAAGTTTTCTAAAAGAGCATTTTGATGTGTAAACATGCAGCACAACATTGGAAAGAACTACAGAAATGTTGCCCAACAATGTAGATGATGATAATAAAATGAAAAATTTACAGAAAAGTGTGATCTTAAGAAATGGTGTATGCGTGTGTTATTTCTGCTTCTAAAGACATGAATCCATCAAAGGTAAACCTATATTGAAAACTTCTGTAGCTAACATGCAGAAGCATATGCACACAAAGTAGAGATAATCATTCATGAGATAAGGCATAAACAGATCTCAACAAAAACGCAGTATACGCCAGAAAATATTTTGTGTGCTCTACAGCAAGATACATACGCCATATGTTTCTTCTAGATGTTGCATTGCTCTGTCAAATTCTTGCATGCCATGGTATCTAAGGTATTCCGCATCCCCCTGAAATACAACCACAATTCTCTAACTACTCACAAAAGCATTCAAAGCTTCTGACAAAAATAAGGATAACACGATAAAAGAAGGGAAATGGTGCATCATATGGTATAAACAGAGGGAATGTCTTGTACACAGGAATTATTCAACTCCAACATGATATTGTGAGCTACATTTTGAAAAAGGTCCTGCTATTGTCAATAATAGCATGCCTCGACCATGAAAAAAACTTCCAATAAAATTTATCATGAAATCCACCAGTCCAGGAAAAGTTTGGGGATTCAGATATGTGTGTATGCTTGTGCTTCTCTGTGTTTGCACACACACAAAAACACAGAGAGAGAACATTCTTTTCTTCAACTGCAATTTATATTTCTTAATTTAAACTTAACAGCTGAAACAAAATTTTCCTTCTTTCATTTGAACAATTCTGCATAATACTTTTTCTTTCTGAAGCCCGTATGAGAACATAGGGAATCTTGCTTTTCCTTTATCAGACAGATGAAGTGATGCGCTAATATGAGATTCCAGCATTCTTGCTCTATTAAAGCTTAGTGTTTGGTGTTCCACATTGTTGTCAGTGGATTTTAATTTTACCGAATAGGGCATCCGGAACAGAAGAAAGATAGATCACTCATAGGGCTGAAAAGGACATGTTATGATGATATTTTGACGTCAGCATGTTTTTTGGAACCTGAGGCAAGTTATGGCATGTGGATTGGCCCAGCGGGTTTACCCAGGGGTTCGTTCAATTGGGTGAGATGTACAGGTTTAAGAAGGATACTTGTAGGCTTAGCATGACATTATGTGGTAGATACAGCAACGCATGTCAACAGGAGGTCCCTTGCAGTCAAAGGTGTTTATGAAAACCATCATGCCTAGATGACTCGTCACTTTACAAGCTAGGCTTAAATTGTAATTCAAAGGCTCAAATAGAGCGCGATAAATTCATTTGAAGGCAATGACTGAGGGACGTTGAAGATGCCTAGATGTATCGCAGAGACTTTCAGGAGTGCTCTAGAGTAGATTTTCAATTTCCTAACTACTACAGTGCTATGAGATCAAATTTGGATTATATTATTGTTACCCATGATTTCATGTCATCAAAGGACAAAACAGAAGATTGGAGCCCTTGACCATCTCCAGTGTTGGGTGTTTTTTTTTTCCGGGCTCTTTTATCAAAAAGAAATCTAGATAACAATTTATCGTTCCTAATTCCACTTTATGCAATTCAATACTTTCCCAACACCCTCGAAATATGTAAAAGAAGGAACTGAAAATCCCACAAGAACCTCACGTCAACTAGATTGGTATATTAATCTGAGAGGATGACAACCAAATATGCAGCAAAAACATGCATAGGGAATCACATCCAATGAAAGACAGGCAGAATGGAAGTGCTGACTACTCACAACTAGAAAAAGTGAGGACGAGTTCTAGAACCTTATGAAGATGAGAAATGCTGGAATTTTATTCACCAATTGCGTGAGAGAAAGACCCACAGACAATGAAGAGAAGGCATACACAAGGGGAAACAAAAATCAAAATATCTGTCTTTTGATACTCCAGTGTAGCTCCCAAAAGATACAATGGCATCTAATATCATAATCCAAATGATGTCAACAGATATGGGACCCAATGAGTCATACTATAAAATAAGTATAGTATGGTAAGCAACCAATGCATTGCTTTGGGGCGTCCCCGCCTAGCGACGTGCTGCAGAGCTCGAATGCAGTAAGAAGTAAGCAAGGGCCACTACATTTTCGCCCGAATGTAGTGAATCAATTGTAGAGAGGGTTCCCACATCATGGACGGGTGTGGGTAAAGAAGTTAGTCCCGCTACATTGCTGCCCGAATGTAGTAAAAAAAATTTAGAGAGGGTCTTTGCATTTTGATTATGGACGGATGCAAGGGGGTAAGGAAACTAGTCCTAGATAATAAAATTCGTATTGGTTCTTGGAATATCGAAACATTATCGGGTAAGCTAATAGAGGTGATAGATACTATGATTCGGAGAAAGATTCATATTCTATGTTTACAAGAGACAAAATGGGTTGGAGAAAAAGCAAATGAGATAGAAGATACAAGTTTAAATTATGGTACTCATGTAAAGAAAATGCTCGAAACGGAGTTGGTATTATCCTAAATAAATATTTAAAGGATAGTGTAGTAGACATACAGCGATATGGTGACTAAATCATGACATTGAAATTAGTGTTAGGAGTAGAGATTTTAAATATAGTTTGTGCTTACACACCCCAAGTAGGACTAGAAGATAGCATAAAGACAGCTTTTGGGAAAGAGTTAGATGAGGTGATTCAAAAGATTCCACAAAGGGAGATGATTTGTTTAGGAGGAGACTTAAATGGACATATCGGTAAAGAGGCATTAGGATATCAAGAGATTCATGGAAACTTTGGTTTTGGAGATATAAACGAGAAAGGTAGGGAGATTTTAAATTTTGCTATGGCATTTGATCTCTTTATAGTCAATACAATCTTCAAAAAATGATATGAACATTTAATTACTTATAAGAGTGGCTTATCACAAACACAAATTGATTACTTTATTTATAGAAAAAAAGATAGAGTGTGTTATAAAGATTGTAAGGTAATTCAAGGAGAAAGCTTAACCACCCAACATCGACTTTTAGTTATGGATTTACAAATAAAAAAATGGACAAAGAAGAAAAGAGTGCATCGAGCTATTCGGACTAAATGGTGGAACCTCAAAAGCGAGAAAGAAGATATATTTAAACAGAAAGTTCTTTAAGGAGATGTTTGGAATTATGTTGGCACACCCTGTGATATGTGGAACAATATGGCTATATATATTAGGAAAGTTGCGAAAGATGTGTTAGGGGTATCTAAGAGAGGTGTACCGGCACAAAAAGAAGCTTGGTGGTGGAGTGAAGTAGTACAAAATAAAATCAAGGCAAAGAAGGCATATTACAAATTACATTATGCCAAGAAAACTAGTGAAACTTTAGAAGCTTATAAGAAAGCAAACAAGGAAGTGAAAAAGGCCGTTAGTGAAGCAAAAGCTAAGATTTGGGAGGACTTATATAAAAAACTCAACTCAAAAGAGGGTGAAAGAGATATTTTTAAGATAGCTAGGGCTAGAGATAAGAAAACTAAAGATCTTAATTATGTTAGATACATAAAAGACAAGGATGAAAAAATTCTAGTGGTAAATGATGATATAAGAAATAGATGGAAAAACTATTTTTATAATCTTTTTAATGAAAATAAAGATGTTAGTATTAGTTTAGGAGATTTAGCCAAGTCATAAAAGTATATAAACCACAATTTCTATCGACGTATTCAAAAGAATGAAGTCAAAGAGGCTCTTAAACATATGAAGGGTGGTAAATCGGTAGGACCAGATAATATTCCTATAGAAGTTTGGAAAATACTAGGAGAAATAGGAATCACTTGGCTCACAAGACTATTTAATGAAATATGGAAAAACTAAAAGATGCCTGAGGAATGGAGAGCAAGTACACTTATACCCATATATAAGAACAAGGGAGACATTCAAAATTGTGCGAATTATCGAGGTATCAAGCTAATGAGTCATACTATGAAATTATGGGAAAGAATTATTGAACGTAGGTTAAGACAAGTATCAAGTACAACAGAGAACCAATTTGGATTCATGCCAGGCAGATCTACTATTGAAGCGATTCACCTTTTGAGACGTCTTATGGAACATTTTAGAGAAAAAAAGAAAGACCTTCACATGATATTTATTTATCTAGAAAAAGCTTATGATAGGGTACCGAGGTAGGTTCTTTGGAGAACTTTGGAAAAAAGAGGTATTCCATTCACATATATTAACCTTATAAGAGACATGTATGATGGTGCAAAAACATGTGTGAGGACTCATGAAGGAACGACAGACTTCTTTCAAGTTAATATTGGGTTACATCAAGGATCAACTTTAAGTCCATACTTATTTATAATGGTGATGGATGAGTTAACAAAACATATTCAAGATGAAGTACCTTGGTGTATGTTATTTGCAGATGACATTGTATTAGTGGAGGAGTCTAAGGAAAAAGTTAATAGAAAATTAGAACTATGGAGAGAAACATTAGAAAGCAAAGGCATCCGACTTAGTAGAACAAAGACAGAATATATGGAATGTAAGTTTGACATTTGGTTACTTCAGAGGACATGGAAATTAAAATTGGCACACATTGCATTCTCCAAAAGGAAAGTTTTAAATACGTAGGGTCAATTTTTCAGAGTGATGGAAGAATTGATGGAGATGTTACACATAGAATTAATGCTGGTTGGTTAAAATGGAGAGGAGCATCAGGTATTCTTTGTGATAAGAATATACCATTAAAGTTAAAAGCTAAATATTATAGAGCAACAATTAGGCCTGCCATGTTTTATGGTTATGAGTGTTGGGCAGTTAATCATCAACATGTACAAAAGATGTTTGTGACAGAAATGAAGATGTTGAGATGGATGAGTGGTCATACAAGAAAAGGCCTTATACATAATGAGGTTGTTAGAAACAAATTAGGAGTGGCACCAATAGAGGATAAAATGAGAGTACATCGTTTCAGATGGTTTGGACATATAGAAAGAAGATCAAAAGAAGAACCTGTAAGAAGGTTAGAAAAACTAAATTTGGAAAGTATTAAAAGAGGTAGGGGACGACCACAAAAGTGTTGGAAAGAAACAATAAAGAATGATCTAGCTTATTGGGAGTTAACTGCTAACATGGCACACGATAGGGATCTGTGGAAACAAAGAATCCATGTCTAGTATGGGAAAAGGCTTAGTTGTTGTTGTTGTTGTATGGTCAGCAATCAGGCTAAGACTTGTAAAGGGCAATTCTGTCAAGTATGTTTCTTCTGATAAAAGTGTCAAATATGTAAATATGATGAAATTAACACATCAAAATTCAAAGACATTAGGGTTGAAAAAGAACTTTATTTCAGAAGGATTTCTTTTTCCAATAAAGCACCGTTGAATTGTAAGAGGCATCTACTGCCGTAGGTGGCCCCGGACAAGATAGTGGTTCCATGTTCTCTCTTTGCCAACTAGATGGGGCAGAAAGAATCTACGCATGGGGCCTAATACACTTAACAGAACTGTATTCAAGGTACCTGAGATGAAACCCTCGGATTCACAATGGAAGGTTCAAAAAAGCTATGTTAATAGTGTCAATCGAAGAAAAAAAGAAAGAAAAACAGCATAAAATCAACTGCTAGTCATCTGGATTCTGAACAAGATACTCCTGATTACCGACAACCAAATAAGCAACTTAGACTCACCAGATCAAATCTACGTCTGCATTTATCAAAGCTATTATTGTTCCCAGGAATTAGACGACCATCTGGAAGACGTTGATCATACCTTGGAAAGTCAATCCATTCTACAGAGAGCAGTTATTAAGAATCTTACGATATTGTTAATCATGCAAACAGAACATATATAAGGTAAACTGCTCTTATTTCGGAAATTTAATGACACTTACCTGGATGCCCAAACTCGTTACCCATAAAGTTGAGATATCCTTCGCCACCTAAACCCATAGTTATGAGCCTAATCATCTTGTGCAGGGCTATCCCACGATCTATTGGAGGAGTTGATGGCCTATCTAGAGCCATGAAATCATACATGTCCTACAAATGCAAGCAGAGACATGCAAAGAAAATGGCACATAAAATACTGCTAGAAACAGATTACAAGTATAAAAAATGCAGGAATACTGATACAACGGATAATTCAACAACAACAACAACTAAGCCTTTTCCCATACTAGACGGGGTCGGCTACATGGATTCTTTGTTTCCACAGATATACAACGGATAATTATTCAAAAAAGAAGAAGTAAAGGAACATATTATTTCTTATTTTATTTTTCTGGCATTCATGACTGAAGACTCTTTAGCCAACCCCGTCTAGTATGGGAAAAGGCTTAGTTGTTGTTGCATGACTGAAGACTCTTGACCCATGATCTTGTCTTCTATTTGCCATCTTCAATAACCAAACCAAGAACAAGCCAGTGTTTTCCCATGCTAAAAGAGGCCAGCTACATGGATTCTTATATGCCGTGTGATGTCTTCAGTCATATTGCATTAACTGGATAAATCATCATCTTTTATGTTTTCCTTCCACCACATTAAAGTCCTTCCTCAACCACTTTTGAAACACTCCCTATGAAGCTCAATTTGACAGTCTTTCTAGTCTCACTTTTCTGCCATTTAATAGTTTTTAACTACATCACGTTTTATCTTGTCCTGTGTAACTTAAATGACACCTAACACCATGTCACTTTGGATATTTCATGTCAAAAAATGCCAAGACAATATAGACATATATATATATATATGTGGAGAGAGAGAGGTTGTAGTCTATGGCTGCACATGTAAGTGATTTGTCTTCTACACAACTTAAGTCAAAAGAGGAAGGAACAACATGATAAACCATTACTTTTCATGTCACACCACATAGACACTTTTACTGGAGTGTCAAAGCGTCTATGGTCTGAGTATATGCTTCAAATATGAAAAGTAACAGTTTACCGTACATGTTGATCCTTCCTCTCTTGACTTCAAACTGTATAAAAGACATATAACTTACATGTGCAGCCAGAGACTATAATCTCTTATACATACACATATATATGTAGAGAGAGATAGAAAAGAGGGAGATTGTAGTTGTCTGGCTCTGCATGTAAATGATTCGTCTTCTACACAGTTTGAGGTCAAAAGAGGAAGGAACAGCATGATAGACTGTTACTTGTCATGTCTGAATGACATACTCAGCTATGTCATATGGGCACTTCTACAGAGGTATCACATCCATGTCCCACACGGCACTATTTGTTTCAAGTACATTTGAACTAAAGTTTTAACTGAAAGATAGTTTTGGTGCCATGTAAAGGGACATATTATGGAGTGTTAGTATTAACCGATTAATCCTTTATCAGTGGATAGTGACTTTTGAAAACGGAGGTCCTTTTTTTCTAGTTTCATGATATATATCAATTATATGAAGTAATTTTCATAATATATGCATATACATGTTTTTGTCATGATTTTCAAAGTTGTCATATCCTGCACGAGCACCCAACATAGATATTCAGCTCAGCTCCAGAATTTAAATTCTTGCTGAGAAAATTATGGAAGCCTTCCCTCTTATCTTTTAAGGGTAAACAAATCTGATTTTTCTCTTACAAATTTTTGAGAGATAAGACAACCTCCATACCAAAATCGTAACAAATCAATTGCCCAATTTTGGCCAATGCATAGCCTCATATGCATTTTTCACTACAGGCATGCAGGAACTTATAGTGACTTGTTACATTAACATTTTCAACATATCCCTTGAATACCTACCTACCTGGTCACAGGAAAAGAGTGAAGAGTTAGAAAAGAAACAAACATGTGCAATAAGTTACAAGAAAATAAAAATCAAGTGAGAAATGCATGTAGTGAGATATTAAGCAAAGTAATGGGTACTATGGCAGCCTAATGGTGACATCGGAGCAACATAAGTCACAGGTCCAACAAAGACACTATCACCCACATATTTTGAAAAAGAAAAGCATTGCTAATCACATGTTATACACCTTTTGTTAGAAAAACTGTTGACTAATAGAGGCATAGACACACCAGACACGCATGTGTTGAAACAAGCATGAAAACACACACACACACACACACCTTGTCCATCAGCCAAAAGGCAATAGTCTTATCTCCAACAAGTGCCTGGTCATGACTTTCCGCATATGCAACACATTTCTCCCGCCATCTTCTGTTGGTAAGTGTATGAACAATGTCCCCCATTAACCAATCCTCATCCGTTTTCCTGACAAGAGAAATGTTCGAAAGAAAACTTTTACCAATTTGCTTCCAAAAGTGACTATTTTCAATAAGACAGGAAGACAATGGATCAAATAAGGAACTAAGTAACTATACTCAGTTCCAGTAATAGAAACTATTCTTCTAAAAAGGAAGCATTGCATTTTCTTTTAATCCAACAAAAACATATTAGAAACCAAATATGGTCAAAATTTTGCATTTTGGCAAATTTATTTGTTTTGACCCTTCTATATGTTAAATTTTCTACTGGTAGTTGATCATATTCTAAGCACTCCATAAGCCCTCAAAACAAACATGATAATCTTTGTTTCCCAAAAGGAGTTTGTACTGCTAAAGTAAAAAGATTAAGATATTTGTGCTTGGAAGAACTATAAATTGTTGCTTCTCTTCCAAAGAAGTGAAAGAAGCACATTCCTTTCAACTATCATTTTCAGGGATGTATTATTTGAAAGGTGACAAGAGCTCAAAATGAAAGATGCTCATCGAGCCAAAAGGCCCAAGCTTGGCATTAGCAAGACAATGTGGTCCTACCAAACTCCAAATTTCTTCCTTGAGTACCAATGACTTCTCAGATAGAAGCACAAATATGTAAAGTGTTAAAATACATGTATTTATCTGGTATTTTATTGTATTTTTCTCATTATGAAAGTATACATACATGTAATCAAGCACCAGCATGGCCACCAGGGAGGCCCAACGGTTACTTTACTAGCCGTTGAGCTCTCTCAAACAGCTACCTTCAGCCCACTATCTACTTCATTCCTCTCTGTACACTCCACTCTATAAATACTCACCTTGTATTTAATAAATGTAAGTCTTCTTGGTCCATTTATATACATTCTTTTTTGTTAAGAAATGTACTTTTCCATTTTATATATTTTTATTCTTAAAAATTATAGTTTTATTTTTATTCAAATTATGACAAGACTCGAGGAACCAAGCCATTCGGGTCCTGTCCAGGAGCTCTGGCCGAATGGCCCCTGGTGCCAAGGCACCAGGGCCAATGGTGCCAGGCCCCAACGGTTGGGAGCTGGCTGGCCTCCTTTACTCCCGTCTCTTCAAAGTTTTTCCCCTATATAAGGTCTCTTCATGTACATATTTAATAAGACTCTTAGTGGCTGATCAATAAGAGTATTTTTATTCATTTGTTTACCTTTATTGCACTTGGCTATAGCCTTTTGTAAGGCTTTGTGTTTATTACTCTTTTGGTGTGCTTTCGTTGTACGTGGCTATAACCTTTTCTAAGGTTTTGAGATTGTTACTTTGTGGTGATATGTATTCATCAAACTTTCATTGTTCCGTTGAAGCCCCATCTTCATTATATAGTATCATAGCCTCATTTTAAAGAAATCGAACACATCAGGAAGCGTGCTAACTTGAGAAAATCTACGACTCTTGACATTTGATATTTCAAAGCTGAGGTAACTTCGAAAAGTTTGTTTATTTTGAAAATTAAAGGAAAAAATAAAGTTTTTTTTTCTGGTCACTTAAACATTCTTGATGTTGTCTTAAGTGCATCATGAAATTTTTGAAATTCCTAGCATTATAATTAATTTTGTATGTTGTTGATAGTTGTTATTAATTATTTTAGCAACATCATTATTTTCAAAATAAGCATACATTATTTCCGAATGTATGTCCTTGGTGATATATAATTTTGGGTAGGTTTCAAGCCATTTTTTTATGATTAGTTATTAACACTTAGTATCTCGGATTTGTTGAGATAGTCTTAAAATGTCTAAATAAGACATTTTTTTTTATTAGATATTTTTAATTTTTATAAGTTTTGGCCTTTTAAAATGTGTATTTTGTAAGACTTCATCTTACAGTTTCAAAACTTGAAGTTTTGTGTAGAAGTATATCGTACTTTCCTTGAAAAGTCTTCGTGTTAAACATCCTACCTTTTAATAGTCTTTCTTAAGCAAAACATCAATTCATTTTTTTTCTATACAACTTTTGCTGAGATAAGTCATTATAATCTCTTGATGTTTTATTTCATGGTCATGTTTTCTTTTGGACTGTTGGATGGAAAGACTTTAAGGGATATTAAGTATTGAGTACTATCAATAATTTCTTTTGGGCATAATAGTTTTGATTTCATATATGGTACCTGTATCTGACAGTTTGACGAGTTAGTCTCTTAAAAATGTAAGTCTTTTCAAGGATTGGTTCTCTAGCCTTTTTTCTTGACCTGATTTTTTAAACATCCAAAGCTCTTGCACGCATGGATCTATTTTTGATGATTAGACATCCTAGCCTTTAATGTGGTTTGATGTTTAGCAAACGTATTGAGTTTTTAAACTATTGGTATTAATAAGAGGATGGTCTTCTACAAATCATATGAAATTTTTAACCAAGTAAAGGTTCTCTTCGAGATTGATTTTAACATTTCTTAGATTTTTAGGATTAGTAGTATATATATTGCTTGATATGGATTTCTGCATGATTTATTTGACTAGTTCATGGATAAAGTTTAGTCAATTTACAATATGTAGAACCACTAGAACCTTTTTAGTATCTAGTAGAGTTCCTAAAAATCTTTGGAGAGAAACCATTATGACTTCTATCTATCTAATAAATCGTATGCATTCATCCGTATTACAAAATATTTTTCCTATTGAAAAACTTTTTAAACTTCCACCTAACTATTATAGATTAAGAGTGTTTAGGTGTAAATGCTTTGTATTTATAAATAAAGAATATAAAATATCTCCGCACACAATTAAATGTGTGTTCTTACGGTATGATATAAACAAAAAAGGTTATAGATGTTATGATCTAAAGAATGACAAGCTCTATGTGTCCAGTGTCCAGAGATGTTAAGTAAGAGATGTTAAGTTCTTTGAAAATGAATATGTGTTTCAAGATCAAGCTACTAATTCTATTGATGAAACTAGATATTCCTTCTTGAGTGATATTCTAGGTAATTCAAAAGGAAACATAAAAAGTCAACATGACGAATCAATATCTTTTATACACATTTTAACTCCTTTTGAAAGACAATACATTAGAAAAACTTCGAAAACTATTGAACCTACTCTAAGAAAATCCAATAGGGATTCTAGACCCCCGATAGATTTATTTCTTATGAAACCTTTTCTCTAATACATAGAGCTTTATTAACTACAATTCTAGTTATAAAGGAACCCGAAACATTTAAGGAAGCTCAAACATCCCAATACTAGGTTCACGCTATGAATGAGGAACTAGATGTCCTACATAGAGCACAAACATGAGAAATTGTAACACATCCCAAAACCAATAAACCAATAGAGTATAGATGGGTATACAAAATCAAGACCAATCGTGATGGTACTCTAGAACGATACAAAGTTAGGCTAATAACCAAAGTTACTCACAAAAATATGGTATTGACTATGAGGAGACCTTTTTCCCAACAACCAGAATGACAATTGTTAGGACTCTTATTGCTCTTAGTATAATTAAAAATAAAATATTTTTCAAATGGATGTTAAGAATGCTTTTTTAAATGGATGGCTAAAGGAAGAAGTTTACATTAAACCTCTTCTCGGTCTTAACATTCCAATGAATCAAGTTCTTCATCTTAAAATGTCTTTGTATGGACTTAAATGTTGAAACTATGGAGTCATGTCATGAAGTCAGGGTGTGTGAGGATAAGAGAGCTAGATGTTGATTGAAGAGGTTCATGGCATACGAAGACAAGAAAATCAGAGATTAGGACAGAAGTGCGATGTTCTATAGTGTCTTTTCATCTTATTTATGTGTACTTTACTTTAGTTTTGTTTTTAAAGGTAGCTTTAAAATAAGTCATCAATGGCATTTATGTAATATGTAATAATAAGTGTTTGTTATTAAAAGGGGAAAACCCTACCACCTTTGGGCACCCAATTTCATCATATTTCCTAATCGTGTGAATTCAAGTGTGTGTGGGTGAACTAATCACATGATATCAGAGCTTAGGTGACTCATTCGTGTGTGAAAAAAGCAGGAAAGTGCAGTAGAAGAAAGAAAGGCCCAGGATCATATTTGAGGAGGAGAAACCCACATATATGTAAAGGATATGCTAGTAAATTAATAAAATGGAAGGGAGGATGAAAGAAAAAGGTGCTAATATAGGTTATGACAATGAAGAGAAGGTGGAGCCCTTCTAAATCACCAATATTCGACTCGAAGGTCGAAATTATTGAAAATGGGCAAGGTTGATTGATCTTATCCTGAGATCAAGAGGTAAGTTGGCTCTTATAAACAAAAATCAAATTTTGCCAGGCGAAGAAAGTGTAGATTTCGAACGTTGGATGAAGGATGATGCATTGGTGAGTTCATGGTTAATTAAATCCATGACTCCTACGATTAGTAAGAATTTTATGTATTTAGAATCAGCCACAGAAATTTGGGCACAGTAGAGGAAGCGTATGCTAGGCAACGCAATATTGCCAAAGAGTATGAAGTTCTTGAGAAAATAAGAAGGTGTTGACAAGGGGATAGATCCATAAGTGAATACTATGGAGAACTCCGTGGATTATGAAATGAAAATAGGTATATAATAGAGAACAAATGCGGCCATTATATTAAGGAACGTACAACCGACAATGAAGTAAAAAAAGTTTTTGATCTTTTGTGAAAAATATCCTAGATTATGAATCTATCAAACTGAATATCCTAAGTAAAGAGGATCTTCCCTCGATTGGGACAATCTACTCTCTCTTGCTGAGAGAGGAGGATATGCGAAACTTGGAGAAGGGAGATCACAATCATGTCAAAAAATATGCATTTGTAGGAAGAGGACAAATGAGTTTTTAGTGAGGAAGAAGTGCTACAAGAGGTAGAGGTGGTGGACGATTTATGAAGATCGAAATAAATTACAATGTTCACATTATGGGAAGATGTGACATACTCACGAATACTAATGGGAATTAGTTGATAGATCAACTGATTACAAGGATGTTGGGAATCATATAACAACCACCATTGAAAAGAAGGTTTGGATGAAATAATGGAAGTACAAAAGAAGCTTGCAGAAATTGAATTAAGACTGTTTGACTAGCCTTCTACTTCCTCACCAAAAAATGAAATAAATGTTCCTACTTCATACAACATCAGTAGTAACCCCTTAGTTAAAAATTACACATGTTTTAAGTTTCATGTTATTGATTCTAGTGCTAGTAATCACATGGTAGGTGATAAATCAGATTTTATGAGGTATAAAACTACTCCAATACCTTAGTTTGTAAAGGTGATAAATGACTCCTTGGTTCCCATGGAAAGAAAAGGAGTAATTCAAACAAATAATTTCAAACTTGATTCAGTGATTTATATTCCTAAGTTTCCTATTAACCTGTCATCAGTGAGCTCATTGATTAAAAACTTAAATTATTCAGTTACTTTTTTTCCTTCTGGTTATGTGTTTTAGGATCCAAGGATGGAAAGAACCTTTGGACATGGGCTATACATTCTCTAAAAAAACATATTCTAGAGAAGAGCATTTGTAGCCACTACTACAAAGAAGTTACTATTGCTGAAGAGAAGTTAAGTATTTGACACAGTCGGTTAGGACATTTACTAGTTTCAAAAGTTAAGGAGTTGGTCACTTTTGAAAAGATGAGTAATTTAGTTTTTCAATGTGACGTATGACAAAGAGCTAAACACCATAGAGTATCTTTCCTTAAAAGAGAGTCAAAGTTGTCAGTCCCATTTGAGTTGATACATTCGGATGTATGGGGTCCTTGTTTGATATCCTCACGAAAATTTAAATACTTGGTGACATTTATTGATGATTACTCTAGACTTACTTTTGTGTACCTTCTGAAATCTAAATCTAAAGTTGCTTCCATTTTTCCCATAGTTCATAAACTCATTGTGACTCAGTTTGGATATGGCATTAAAATCCTTAGGTCCGATAATGGCGGGGAGTTTGTCAATGATCTTTTGCAATCCTATCTCAGTCTCATGGCATTATGCATCAAACTTTCTGTGCCTATACTGCACAACAAAATGGATTATCAACAAGTTATTATAATTTCGTGTTGAATGTTGATACTTATCAAATGCCAAAATTTTGTTTTGAAACATCGCAACATTCTCATTGGGTAGAAGTTATGAAATCTGAAATTCAAGCACTTAAAAAAATCATACTTAGAATATTAGTGACCTACCATCAGGAAGAAAGGTTGTGTGCTAAAAATGGCATATACCATTAAGTTTAAAGCAAATGGGACTTTGGAAAGATATAAAGCAAGACTTGTGGCACACGACTATAGTTAATCCTATGGGACTGACTTTGAAGAGACCTTTACCCCAGTGGCAAAGCTTACCACTATTCGAGTGATTATAAGTGTGGTTGCCTAAAGGCAATGAAATATGTGACAGCTAGACGTGAAGAATGCATTCTTGCAAAGAAAATTAAAAGAGAAAGTATATATGGAGTTGTCATTTGGTTACCAAATCATAAGAACAAAGTATGCAGACTGAGAAAGGCAATCTATGAGTTGAAGCAATCTCCTAGAGCTTGGTTTAAAAAATTCAGCAAGTGTCATCAGTTTAGGATACAAGAAAAGTGTATGTGATCATACATTGTTTATTAAGAAGGGAGAGAAATTAACATTACTGCTAGTATATATTGATGATATTGAAGAAATTCAAAAATTAAAACAAGAATTACAAAGGTTATTTGATATCAAAGACCTTGAAAAACTACACTACTTCCTTGGCACTGAAGTAGCATATTTAGAAACTAATATCTTCCTAAATCAAAGTAAGTATACCTTGGACTTGCGTCGAGATACCAAGATGTAAGACTATAAGCCACTACATACCATGATGGATGTAAATCATAAATTGCGAATGGATGATGGAGGTGATAAGGTGGATGTGGTTAGATATCAATAACTTGTTGGAAAGCTGATTTATATAACAATTACTCGACCAAACATAGCCTACGTTGTTGACATGGTAAGTTGATTCATGAAGTCTCCTTCTAAACATCATACTGATGCAATCTTTCATATTCTTAAGTATCTTAAGACTACACCTCGACATGGAGTAATGTATAAAGCTAATGAAAAAATAAAATAGAGGTATACACAGATGCGGATTGGACTATGGAAGATGGAAAGTTTACTTCCAAATATGTAATATTAGTAGGAGGTAATATAGTGTCCTGAAATAGTAAGAAACAATCAGTTGTAGCCAGATCAACCGCCGAAGCAAAGTATAGATCCATTGCTTCCAAAATATATGAAGGAAAGTAGCTACATTCCCTATTAATGGAAATTTGATTGACCATTAAAGATCCAATTTCAATATATTATGACAGTAAGGCAGCTATCAAATCACATATAATCCTATATATTATGAGAGAAAGAAGCATATTGAGATTGATTGCCACTTTATACGGGACTGTGTAAGCACAAAGGAATTTGAGCTTGAGCATGTAAGGACACATAGTCAGTATGCATATACGTTAACCAAAGCTCTTAAAAAAAATCTCTTACAAATACTATGTAGAAAGTTGAGTGTAATTTCTATCTTTCACCCAACTTGAGGAAAGAATGTTGAGAATATAGAGTCATGTCGTGAAGTCAGGGTATGTGAAGATAGGAGAGGTAGATGTTAATTGAAGAGGTTCATGGCATATGAAGACAAGGAAATCAGATTGGGACAAATGCACGATGTTATGCATTATCTTTTCATCTTATTTATGTGATGTATTTTACTTTAGTTTTGGTTATTTAGTTCAGTTTTAAAGGTAGGTTTAAAATAAGTCATTAATGGCATTTATATAATATGTAATAATGAAGTGTTGGTTATTAAAAGGGAAAAACTCTACCAGCCGATAGAGTTCTTTTTCCAAGAAAGAAGAAAGAAAAGTTAAGAGAAAGGGATGGCAACATCAAGAATATGTTGGCACCCAATTTCATCATATTCCTTAGATCGTGTAAATTCAAGTGTGTGGGGATGAATTAATCACATTAAACAAGCTCTAAAGGCTTGGTTTTATAAAATGAGTGAGTTTGACATGTAATGGTTTCACTACCTATTATATTGATACTACTTTGTTTATAAAGTGATCTACTACAAATATTGTTATTCTCTTGTTGTATGTAGATGATATGATCATTATAGGGAATGATGTTCTTGGGATCCAAAATATCAAACAAGACCTTGGTATAGCGTTTGAAATGAAGGATCTTTGACATCTATGGTATTTTTTGGGTATTGAGGTAACAAGAAATGATACAGATTTCTTTTTGTCTCAAACTAAATTTGCTAATAATATTATTGTTAAATTTGGTCTAACATATGACAAGGTAGTTGAGACACCTGAGGTTATTAACCAAAAGATAAGAGTTATAGATGGTGAACCACTAAGGAATCTCACTCCTTACAAACATATGGTTGAATCATTGACATATTTAACCATCACTCATGCTATGGACACTTTAAGTCAATTTCACCATGTACCTACCACTATACATATGGGTGTCGTCATGCGGATCATACGATATTTTCGACATACCATTGAAAATGGAGTATTCTTATCTTCTTTCTCCCTATCTCATTCAATTGCATATAATAATGCTGATTGGGGTGGTGATGTTAATGATAGACACTCTACAACAAGCTACCGCATCTTTCTTAGAAACTTCTTTATCTCATGTAGATGCAAAAAGCAACAAAAAGTGTCGCTCTCATCTACTGAAACAAAATACAAAGTAATGATTAACACAACTACAGAATTAATCTGAATAAAAAGACTTCTTCAAGATCTTAGAGCTTCACTTGAAGGTACTTCTATCATGTATCGTGACAACAAAAGTGCTATGTATATAACCAATAACAATACATTTCATGAGCGCACCAAATACATTGAGATGGATTCACTATATTCAGGAAGAACATCTACACGGATACTTGGCATTGCACTTTGTGCGGTCAGAGTATTAACTTGCAGATGTTTTCACCAAATCACTAACGACCCCACACTTTCAATTCCTAATTAACAAACTTTCGGTGATGATACCGTCAGTTTGAGAGAGTATATCTCAGCATTTTATTGTATTTTTCTCATTATTAAAGTGTACGTACATGTAATCAAGCATGAGGGCCACTCTACCCAACAACTATCAACAATTTAATGTTGTTGGCTGCCCACTATCTACTTCACTCCTCTCTCTACTCTCCACTCTATAAGTACTCATCTTGTATTCAATAAATGTAAGCCTTCTTGGCCAATTTATATACATCCTTTTGAGTGTTTGCTATTGTTAGTGCATTTTGTTATTATTCTAGCCTTTTCTAACGCTTTTCATAGTCATCCTTTGGTGACTCACGATTGTTATGTGTATGAAGTATCATCTTTATTACAAAAAGAAGTATCAACCACAATTACAACCCATAGGCATATTAATGTAAAACAAGTTCTTTCAGAAATCAAATTCAGAAGACCCATAGAAGCCCATTGTTGGGCACATATTTCACACAAAGATCGTGTAACGGCAAGCATGCAGTCTTAGAGACTTATGAATCAATCAGTCACTGATATTGGCAATATTTTGAATGTATCATGATAGTAATCGTTTTAGAGGATCCCGATAATAACAGAAAAATACTGCAAAATCTTCAAAGTGTAGCCAATATTGAGATTATCACGATGATATCATGGTACCATAACGAAATTCTGAAAGGTACTTAGTTTTTCATTTAGTTTTAGCATCATCTTTTTACATTTTTACTTTAAAAGCCTTCTTTGGGTTGAGTTTTTACAAACTTCTCCATAAGACAAAGGGTCTTCAGAAACGCTGCTTCTTATGTTTTTATTTTTTGGTTGCCGCAAGGAATGATATTGAAATTTTCCAAAGGCGTCCATGTTTTTCTTGAGAAGTATAATATTTGTATCTCCCCTCATGCAGAAAATTGTCAAGAACGCTTTTGATGATATACATACATATATACCTACACAGGTAGGTATATATAATATACATATATAAACATATTTATATTTATATAAGTCATTTGATCTACATGCAAGAACCGATAACATTTGGGACTATGCAGGATATTATATATGTATACGCGAGCACACACAGATCATCACAGCAGAACAAAGCCATACATCCACCAATATGGTATACAAATAATTCAAAACACAAGGCGGAAAAAGAAATGGTTAACTAACTTGGAGAGAAGCTCGATCCATTTATCTGCAATAGCCATGTGAAGCCGATAATCAAATCCAACACCACCATCCTGCACAGGAATGCAGAACGTTGGCATGCCACTGACCTGCATATTTGTCACAGAAAAATCTGAAGTGAATACAAGTACATTATAATTGATGAAGATTAAAACTTGGTGGGCTCGCACCATATTAGTCAAGCTTGTAGGAAAAAGAAAAGTTAAAGCAACCTCATCCATGAAGAAGTTTAAACTTTTATCAAAATAGATTTTAAAAGAATCTAAACAAGGCCCTTAAAGCACGAAAATAACTTGGATTGCTTCCTTTCTGTGCTACATAACATCAACGTTAGCAACATATGTATTTGATAACTTGCAGAATGTTTGAAATGTACAATTTCATCATTCTCTGCACCGCATATAGTTTCATGATATTCTTCCAAATTTTATGGCCCCAAAGTTTCCCAGATGACTTGCACACGCACTATATATGAACAAGCATGATTAGTAAAGATGGTTTCCACGCTTAATTCACTCACTGCTGATCAAGAAATATGTATGAAAGTAAAAGTTCAGGAGCAACAAGTGAAGGTAACTTACATCTTCCCCGATACTAATAGCTTCAGGGAAAAGGCCATGAATGAGATCATTTGCAAGCATCAAATAAACAACTGCATCCACATCAGTTGCATATCCGAAATATTCATTATAATTTCCAGTAAATGCCACCTGCCAGAAAGATTATATAATGTTATAAGTCATCCGAAGAAATGTCAATGACAAAGTTGCAAATGTCTTGTGCTTCTAAGGAGCCAAGAAAAAGTAAAATATATTTAGGTAGGACTAAGAAATTCACCATCATTCAAGTCAAAAGCTAACCTACAAGTATCAAACATTTAATAGATAAAATGTTCAGCAGCTTAATGGGATGTGACTTATTCTTGATACCAACAAAGTATTCACCTAGAAGCTATTCGAGAGGAAAAAAGCAGTGATCATATGCAGTAAGAACATCACAAGAAAGAAGTACTGAAGCCTTTCAAATCGACCACATTTTACCAAAACATTCACAAAATAGTCAATGAAGAACATAAGAAGATTATTATGGATAGCTATGATGGTGAGTCAATGATGAAAGAACAAGAAAGATACACCAAATGATATGTTCATGCATATGAAAGAACTACTTAATTACGTACTTGATTTTGATTAATCTGGTGGTGCTGTTGGGCATCCATTTATTATCTCAAAATTGGAATTCAGATAATTGCCCAATCCAATCCTTTAAAATTTGAGAGATACAATAGTTGTAAAGAGTCACTACAGTTGGATCTGGGTCCAAATGGTATTGAACGTCTGCTGAATTGGGCTGAGAACTACAAGGCTTATCTGTCATTATTCCGTACACTTTGATACTCATCCAATTAAAGATAAGCAGATATTAAATAGTTGAAATTGTATTCTTGTGATACCAGTCAAATGCCGTGTGGTCTGAGAGAAAGCATTTCTACTTACCAAATAGATACTTTACAGCAATTTTTGGTTTGTTTAATACCAGTCAACGTTTTCTAGTGGAAGTTATTTTCTACTCTTTGCCTTGACGAATAGAAACTTGACCAATTTGTTGTGTTGAACAGAAGCTTCACCGATTCTTCTGTGTTCATATGCAACAAATGTAAATTGCACGTGACATATTGGGTCAAACCAACTGTCCAGGTGAGGAATCATGTACATAACCAAAAATGTTTAATTCTCACAAAGTATGTCAATAGCAATGATGAGAACAAGCCAGAGACATATATACAGGGTTAAAAACCAATGTTGTAAAAAACGTATTGTATGATACGATACGATTTTAGCATGTATCCTATGAGAATACGAGACGATACAGGCACACGTATCGCAAGAAGCGATTTATCGTGCCGTATCGTACGATACGGGGTTGTATCGTGTCGTATCGTACAATACGATCTGTATCATATGAGTCAATGCTGATTTTTTGGTATAAAATTCGAGAACCCGAAGTTGTGAAAATCACTTATGCTTCTTCCCAAACCCTTTTTCACGTCATTCCCTTACTCCCAAATTTCATGGTTTATTCACAAGATTCTCAAGTTTTTCACCCAATCCAACTCCCCATCTCTAAAGATTTTGTCAAATCCGTGGCATACCTCTTTCCTTTTGCATCCTACCTGATTCTTACAACAACAACAACAACTAAGCCTTTTCCCATACTAGACGGGGTCGGCTACATGGATTCTCTATTTCCACATATCCCTATCGTGTGCCATGTTAGCAATTAACTCACAATAAGCTAGATCATTCTTTATTGTTTCTTTCAACACTTTTGTGGTCGTCCTCTACCTCTTTTAATACTTTCCAAATTTACTTTTTCATACCTTCTTACATGTTCTTCTTTTGATCTTCTTTCTATATGTCCAAACCATCTTAAACGATATTCTCTCATTTTATCCTCTATTGGTGCCACTACAAACCATCTTTTGTACATGTTGATGATTAGCTGCCCAACACTTAGAACCATAAAACATGGCAGGCCTAATTGCTGCTCTATAATATTTACCTTTTAATTTTAATAGTATCTTCTTATCACAAAGAATACCTTATGCTCCTCTCCATTTTAACCAACCAACATTAATTCTATGCGTAACATCTCCATCAATTCTTCCATCACTCTGAAAAATTGACCCTAGGTATTTAAAACTTTCCTTCTGAGGAATGCAATATGTGCCTATTTTAATTTCTATGTCCTCTGAGGTAACCAAATGATCAAACTTACATTCCATATATTCTGTCTTCGTTCTACTAAGTCGGAGGCCTTTGCTTTCTAATGTTTCTCTCCATAGTTCCAATTTTCTATTAACTTTTTCCTTAGACTCTTCCACTAATACAATGTCATCTGCAAATAACATACACCAAGGTACTTCATCTTGAATATGTTTTGTTAACTCATCAATCACCATTATAAATAAGTATGGACTTAAAGTTGATCCTTGATGTAACCCAATATTAACTTCAAAGAAGTCTGTCCTTCCTTCATGAGTCCTCACACATGTTTTTGCACCATCATACATGTCTCTTATAAGGTTAATGTATGTCAATGGGATACCTCTTTTTTCCAAAGTTCTCCAAAGAACCTCCCTCGGTACCCTATCATAAGCTTTTTCTAGATAAATAAATATCATGTGAAGGTCTTTCTTTTTTGCTCTAAAATGTTCCATAAGACGTCTCAAAAGGTAAATCGCTTTAACAGTAGATCTGCCTGGCATGAATCCAAATTGGTTCTCTGTTGTACTTGATAGTTGTCTTAACCTACGTTCGATAATTATTTCTCACAATTTCATAGTATAGCTCATTAACTTGATACCTCGATAATTTGCACAATTTTGAATGTCTTCCTTGTTCTTATATATGGGTATAAGTGTACTTGCTCTCCATTTCTCGGGCATCTTTTGGTTTTTTCATATTTCATTAAATAGTCTAGTGAGCCATGTGATTCTTATTTCTACAGTATTTTCCAAACTTCTATAGGAATATTATCTGGTCCTACCAATTTAACACCTTTCATATGTTTAAGAGCCTCTTTGACTTCATTCTTTTGAATATGTTAGTAGAAATTGTGGTTTATATACTTTTCTGATTTGGCTAACTCTCCTAAGCTAATACTAACATCTTTATTTTCATTAAAAACAACAATAACAACAACTAAGCCTTTTCCCATACTAGACGGGGTCGGCTACATGGATTCTTTGTTTCCACATATCCCTATCATGTGCCATGTTAGCAGTTAACTCACAATAAGCTAGATCATTCTTTATTGTTTCTTTCCAACACTTTTGTGGTCGTCCTCTACCTTTTTTAATACTTTCCAAATTTAGTTTTTCTAACCTTCTTACCGGCTCTTCTTTTGATCTTCTTTCTATATGTCCAAACAATCTTAAACGATATTCTCTCATTTTATTTTCATTAAAAAGTTTATAAAAATAGTTTTTTCATCTATTTCTTATATCATCATTTGCCACTAGAATTTTTTCATCCTCATCTTTTATGCATCTAACATAATTAAGATCTTTATTTTTCTTATCTCTAGCCCTAGCTATCCTAAAAATATCTCTTTCACCCTCTTTTAAGTTGAGTTTTTTATATAAATCCTCCCAAATTTTAGCTTTTACTTCACTCACGGCCTTTTTCGCTTCCTTCTTTGCTTTCTTATAAGCTTCTAAAGTTTCATTAGTTTTCTTGGCATAATGTAATATGTAACATGCCCTCTTTGCCTTGATTTTATTTTGTACTACTTCACTCCACCACCAAGCTTCTTTCTGTGCCGGTACACCTCCCTTAGATACCCCTAACACATCTTTCGCCACTTTCCTAATATGTATAGCCATATTGTTCCACATATCACATGGTGCGTCAACATAATTTCAAACATCTCCTTGAAGAACTTTCTGTTTAAATATATCTTCTTTCTCGCTTTTGAGGTTCCACCGTTTAGTCCGAATAGCTCGATGCACTCTTTTCTTCTTTGTCCATTTTTTTATTTGTAAATCCATAACTAAAAGTCGATGTTGGGTGGTTAAGCTTTCTCCTTGAATTACCTTAAATCTTTACAACACGCTCTATCTTTTTTTCTATAAATAAAGTAATCAATTTGTGTTTGTCATAAGCCACTCTTATAAGTAATTAAATGTTCATATCGTTTTTTGAAGATTGTATTGACTATAAAGAGATCAAACGCCATAGCAAAATTTAAAATCTCCCTACCTTCCTCATTTATATCCCCAAAACCAAAGTTTTCATGAATCCCTTGATATCCTAATGCCTCTTTACCAACATGTCCATTTAAGTCTCCTCCTAAACAAATCATCTCCCTTTGTGGAATCTTTTGAATCACCTTATCTAACTCTTCCCAAAAAGTTGTTTTTATACTATCTTCTAGTCCTACTTGGGGTGCGTACACACACACTATATTCAAAACCTCTACTCCTAACCAGTGTTGTCTGACGCGTATCGTATCGTGTATCGCTGGGCTCCACGATACGGGCGTATCGTATCGTATCGTATCGTATCGTACTTTAATATTAAAATAATGTAAAAATAATTAAAAATTAATAAAAAATCGAAAAAAAATCAAGAAAAAATCAGGAAAAATCTGATAATTGCTTTAAATTCATATAATGTAAGTTTAGTACAGATTGAGCATTCAACATTGAACAATTGCATCCAAATTTATATATTTTGAATCCAAAAAATAAAATACAGACATAGTTTACACTTTACAGTACACTACAGTCTACAGTTACATATAATGTTACATTTTACAAATTGTAATCAGGATCATCAACTAAATAATCTTCATCTTCTCCTTGTTGCAGATCCTCATCATCATCAGCCACGCCCACACCTTCTTCTTCAAAATCAAATTCTTCATCTCCATAATGTTGTTGCGCTCCTTCCAAATTAATCCAGGCAACGTCTTCTTCTGTTAGGAGGGCATTTTCTTCAGTGTCTTCCATAACCCAATCTTCTAATATATCAAAATTATCCAAACTTATTGGATCGAACTGACTTTCTTCTCTATTTACTTTTTTTAATTGCCTACGACACAAACAAAGATAAACAATTAGTAAGTAATATTAACAATTCAAAACTGAAGTTAAATAATATCGAATTGAAAATTTGAAAGTAATACAACATTACCTTTCACGAAGGCGCATGTTACAACGAATATAAACCAAATCATTAAGCCTTTTGTGTTCCAACCTGTTGCGCTTTTTGTATGGATGTGTTCAAAAACACTCCAATTTCTTTCACAACCTGTTGCACTACAGGTTTGGCTTAAGACTCTAACTGCAAAATCTCTAAGGTTTGGACAATCACTTCCAAACCTGTTCCACCAAACATCTGTAAAGAAAATATAAACATTAGAGACATAATAATCCACAGTAATGTAAGATGGAACTTAAATATCAAAATAAACAATGTACCTGGACGCATCGTAGAGCGGTTGCGAATTGCAACAGGCAAACCCATCAAGTGAAGAGCATTATCATATATCTCCATCTCTCGATGTATCGCATCTACTATGCTCTCATCAGGGACTAATCTGTCGATGCATTCAATGATTCCTCGATTAACCTCACCGTCCCTTTTGAAGGTTGCTGAGTACCTCAATGATGGGTTTAGATAGTAGGCTGCTGCATGAATAGGCTGATGCAATTGTTTATTCCATCTACTATCAATTATTTTCCACACGGGCACATAATCTCTTTTTTTTCCATTAAAGTTATTTCTGATTGCTTCTTTTGCCCTGTCCATGGATTCATAAAGGTAGCCCATAGATGGTTTCTCCTCGCTGTCAGCCAATCTCAAAACTTTCACTAAAGGACAAGTAATTTTCAATAATCTGATACATGCATTCCAAAATGAACTTCTAAAAACCGTTTCTGCAATCTCATTTAACTTTCTGTTCCTTCTGTTTTGTGGCAACTCTGCAAATTGTTGCCACTCATCTGAGGAGAACATTCTCTTTAAAGCTTGCTTCTGTCTCACAATACTCTGTACAGATAAGAAGTTTGTTGCGAACCGAGTTGCAGCTGTGCGAAGAAGCTCTGCACCTTCTGTGTATCTCCTCATCATACATAAAATAAATGCATGGTTGTAAATAAATTTTGTAATATCTTGGCAACACTCAGTTGCTGCCTTTATTTCATCCATCTCACCGATGTCCTCGAGGATGAGATCTAAACAATGGGTTGCACATGGTGTCCAGTAGAAAGTCCCATAAATATCAGCTAACTCCTTTCCGGCTGCTTTGTAGTTAGCTGCATTATCTGTAATCAATTGGACTACATTTTCTAGCCCAACCTCTTGTATAACCTTATCAAATTCCTCTCGTAGGATCTCTGCAGTGTGCCTCTCCTCTGACATATCTAGAGATCTCAAAAACATGAGTCCTTTAGGACAATATACAAGAAAGTTTAGCAATGTCCTTCTTCGCCTATCGGTCCATCCATCTGCCATGATAGTGCATCCTGTTTCCTTCCACGATTGTCTCAAAGTCGAACAGTATTGCTGCACTTCAATCACGGTCTGATCTAATATCTTCCCTCTCAACTTCTGATAAGAGGGCATCCTGTATCCTGGACCAATGTTAGCAATTGCATCTGCCATTGCTTGAAAATGAAAACTGTTTGCTGCATTAAATGGAATGCATGTATCATAAAACCATCTGCCCACTGCAAGGTCTGCTTGATCGTGCAGTTGTTCTGAAGCCATAGCAGCACGAATTCCTGGCTGAGCACCAGGTGTAGTGGAAGGAGGAAAGAACGAATGTATGCTAGAAGAAGAAGCTCTTCCTCTACTCCTTCCTGAACTTCCTCTTCTGCCACCTCCAAAGTCTTCAGATGCAACCCTCTTTCCTCTGCTAGGTGCTCGCGAACTGCTACTACCAATATCTGTTCTAGCATCTGAAGGCAAACTATCAGTGAATCCAACTCCAGTGGCAGTAGCATCATCAGCTTCTTCACACATCTGGAAATCATCCTTTTGTTGTCTCCTTTCCTGTATGCTCTCAATCATCTGCAAGCATTGCCATTTAATACCTTCTGGCACACTTCTAACTCTGCCTGTGCATGGAGCAACTTCTTTCCTGGTTCCTGCTAGGTGGTGTTTCAACCTTGAAATTCCACCACTAACCACCTTTTCACAAAATAAACATCTGATTTTTAACCTTGAACCCTCAACTGGTATACCCCACTGCCATGCCGGATCATCAGACTTTGAATGAGAGTCTCTACCACCCCTTCCTGCCATCTCAATGGAGTACTTTAATTCAAACAAAAACCTGAAAATAAAAGCACTTCGTAAATCCCCCAATCTTCAAATAACACTCAAATCGAGTGTCTCCCACTTCATGAATGCAATAAAAATCGTATACACACACTTAATAACTTCATATTTTGTCATTCAAAAAAAAAACCCGAAATAACACAAAAAACAATAAATATAAAGGAAAAAAAGGAAAAAAACATTAAAAATATACCTAAATCCGAGTTTGGAGGCTTGGACGGACACCGTAGGGCACGATTTTAGAGCTTTGAACACCAAGGAGGCGAAAACCGACTCTTAGGGAGCTTGAAGAACCCAAAAGGAGAGAGGAAACCCGCGAAAAATCGCGGGTTTCCCTCGGCCCGGGACCCTTTATAAGGGTCCCAGGGCGTATCGCCCGTATCGTACGATACGGGCGATACGCACCGTATCGTGCGATACGGGCCGTATCGCACGATACGGTGCGATACGCCCGCACCTGCGATACGGGGGCCCGTATCGTATCGTGGTGGCCCACGATACGATACGTATCGCACCGTATCGTACGATACGGTGCGATACGGACAACACTGCTCCTAACACTAATTTCAACGTCATGATTCGGTCACCATATCGTTGTATGTCTACTACACTATCCTTTAAATCTTTATTTATTATAATATCAACTCAATTTCAAGCCTTTTCTGTACCTGAGTACCATAATTTAAAACCTGTATCCTCTATCTCCTTTGCTTTTTCTCTAACCCATTTTGTCTCTTGTAAACATAGAATAGGAATCTTTCTCTGAATCATAGTATCTACCACCTCTATTAGCTTACCAGATAATGTTCCGATATTATAAGAACCAATACGAATCTTATTATTTAGGACTAGCTTCCTTACCCCCCGCATCTGTCCATAATCAAAATGCGGAGACCCTCTCTGAAAAGTATTCACTACATTCGGGCGGCAATATAGGAGGACTAACTTCTTTATCCACACCCGTTCATGATGTGGGAACCCTCTCTGCAATTGATTCACTACATTCAGGCAAAAATGTAGTGACCCTTGCTTACTTATTACTGCATTCGGGCTCTGCAACACGTCGCTAGGCAGGGACGCCCCAAATCAATACTCATAATTTTTGTAATCCATGTTATAAAAATCCGACGAAGTTTTACGTTGGCTGTTGGAAGCCTAACACAACCCTCCTCATTTATCCGGGCTTGGGACCGGCAATGCATGGGTGATCCCTTACATGGGAGGAGTTATTCTACCAGATTATTCACTTGAAAATTTTGGGAGTTTTACAGATTTCGTAATTCTTAATTTCTAGAAAACCTTTTTCTTCTTGTTGATTGTTCACTCTCATCTTAATAGCTTCCGATCGGATCGATCCGACATGTAAATATTGCATCTCGGTGTACAAAGGCAATAGGCTTGTGAACAAGTACATGTTTTGCAATGCAATAAAACATGGTGACATTTCTTGAATGAAACACTACCTTGCGGGAACCAAGAAGGATCTAGTGTTTGCCTTCAGATTTATGAAACAGTGAAGTACGAGATTGAGCAGGTATTTGAGGCATTAAAGGAGATGAAGAGATTAAGGGAGAGAGAGGGTAGAAATAAGTGGTTCGGATATGTCTCAACCATTTGAAGATGCTTTTCAAGGGATGTAAGGTGAATTTCATGGTGCAACTGAGATAAAAAAGAGATGGTTGAAGAGAGTGTAGGTTTTGGTGGTAGTAGCAGTGGAGTTGGCTCTTGTTCCACTATAAGAGCTCCTACTTCTTCTATGGCATGTATCGCCCATATCGTACGATACAAAGGGTGCCTAGCCAAATAGAAACTCACATTTTTGCAGGTTTATGGCTTTTATTCACGGCTCCCCAAGGCTCCCTCCTGTGGCTCTCTCCCTCCTTGGTGTTCATGGCTAAAAAAAGTGCTCTACGACGTCCATACAAGGTTCCCAACCCGGATTGTGGTATACTTTTTGTGTTTTTCAGAATTTTTTTTCTATTTATTGTTTTTGGTGTTATTTGCGTTTTTCTTTTTTTGAATAACAAAATATGAAGTTATAAGTACGTGGATATGATTTTTATTGCACTTGTGAAGTGGGAGATACTCTATTTGAGTGTTATGTGAAGATTAGAGATTTATGAAGTGTTTTTATTAGATTTAAGTATTTAATTGAGATGGTAGGAAGGGGTGTTAGGGAGTCCCAAACTCGGTCTGATAATCTGGCATGACAGTTGAGGAAAACAGATTGAAGATAAAATATTTGTTTTATGAGAAGGTGATTAGTGGTGAAATTTCATGATTGAAACATCACCTATTAGGAACTACTAAATAAATTGCTCCTTGCACTCGTAGAGTTAGAAAATTGTTAGAAGCCATTAAATAACAAAGTTTATAGATAATTGAGAGCATACATGAGAGACAAAAAAGGATAATTTAGAGATGTTTGAGGAAGATGATGATGATGCTATTGGATTGGGTGATAGTATTCCTTATGATGGTAGAATAGAGGCTGGTAGTAGCAGTTCTCGACCATCAACTAGGGAAAAAGGGTTATTAAAGATTTTGTAAGTGAAATTAGTAGAAGAGAAATAAGTAGAAGAAGAGCTTCTTCTTGCATACAATCATTTTTTATTTCTATCACTACACATGATGTTCAACCTTGAATTCGTATTGTTATGGCTTCAGAATAACTATATGAGCAGACAGACCTTGTAGTGGGCAAATGGTTTTATGATGTTTGCATTTCATTTAATACAACAAACAATTTTTATTTTCAAGCAATGACTGATATGTAATTTTTAATATTGGTCCAGGGTATAAAATACCCTCTTATCAAAATTTAAGAGGAAAGCTATTAAATAAGATTGTCCTTGAAGTGCAAGAATATTGTTCAACTTTGAGAGAGTAATGAAAGGAAACATGGTGCACTATCATGGCAGATAGATTGACAGATAAGCGAAGGACAATGTTAAACTTTCTTGTCTATTGTCCTAAAGGACTTATGTTTTTGAGATCTCTAAACATGTCAGAGGAGAGGCATATTACAGAGATCCTAAGGCAAGAGTTTGATAAGGTGATATTCGAGGTTGGGCTAGAGAATGTAGTTCAATTCATTACAGATAATGTAGCTAACTATAAAGCAATTGGGAAGAAGTTAGCATAGACTTATGAGACTTTCTATTGAATACCATGTGCAACCCATTGTTTAGATCTTATCCTTTAGGATATTGGTGAGATGGATGAGATAAAGGCAGCAACTGAGTATTGCCAAGATATCACTAAATTTATCTACAACCATGTCTTTGTATTATGTATGATGAGGAGATATACAGATGGTACGTAGCTCCTTCATACAACTGCAACTCGGTTTACAAATAATTTGTTATCTCTACATAGCACTGTGAGACAAAAGCAAGCCTTGAAGATAATGTTTTCCTCATATGAGTGACAACATTTTGTAGAGTTGCCTAAAAATAGAAGAAACAGAAAGTTAAATGAGATTTCAGAGACAGTCTTCAGGAGTACATTTTGAAAAGCATGTGTTAGACTATTGAGGATTACATGTCCTTTAGTGAAGGTTTTGAGATTGGTTGATAGCGAGTAGAAGCCATTTATGGGCTATCTTTATGAAGTCATGAATAGGGCAAAAAAGCCATTAGAAGTAATTTCAATGAAAGAAAGAGGGATTATGTGCCCGTGAGGAACATTATAGATAATAGATGGAACAAACAACTGCATCAGCCTATTCATGCAACAATATATTATGTAAACCCAGTATTTAGGTACTCAGCAAGCTTCAAAAGGGACAGTGAGGTTAATCGAGGCATTATTGATTGTATAGATAGATTAGTCCCTGATGAGAGCAGAGGAGATGCTATACATCGAGAGATGAAGATCTATGATAATGCTCTTCACTTAATGGGTTTATCTATAGCAATTTGCAACCGCACTAATATGCACCTAGGTAAACTCTTTATCTTCGTATTTAAGTTTCTTAAATTTTATATTTACTGTGAATTAAGTCCCTGATATTTGTCTTTTTCTATAGATGTTTGGTGGAATAGGTTTGAACGTGATTGCTCAAACCTTAGAGATTTTGCAGTAAGAGTTCCGAGTCAAACCTGTAGTGCGACGGGTTGTGAAAGAAATTGAAGTGTTTTTTAACACATCCATATAAAAAAGCACAACAGGTTGAAACATAAGCGAATCAATGACTTAGTTTTCATTCGTCGTAACATACGGCTTCGATAGAGGTAATCTTGTAATAGTTACGACTCAAAGATTCAATTCAATATTTTGTTAAACTTCAATTGTTAATGTTATTTACTAATTACTTATCTTTGAGGTAATTAAAAAAGTTAAATAAAGAAGAAAACCAATTTCATCATAAGTTTGGATAATTTTGATATATTAGAAGAGTGGATTATAGAAGATAATAAAGCAAATGCACTCCTAACCGAAGAAGAC
This sequence comes from Brasenia schreberi, assembly GCA_036023115.1. Classification (NCBI taxonomy): domain Eukaryota; kingdom Viridiplantae; phylum Streptophyta; class Magnoliopsida; order Nymphaeales; family Cabombaceae; genus Brasenia; species Brasenia schreberi. The sequence continues at coordinate 12,747,512 of JAYKKT010000085.1, read as the reverse complement.
ATTGCATCAATTAAATTAAATGGACCGCAACAACATCATCAAGGAGATGAAGATTTTGATTTTGAGGTAGAAGGTGGTGAGGATCTTCAGCAAGGAGAAGATAAGATTATTTAGTTGATGATCCTTATTACAATGTGTAAATGTAAATGTATTTCATTTTTTGCTTCAAAATATGTAATTCCTTTTCAATTGTTGAATGGTGAATGATGAATATGTACTAAACTTTTGCATTATATGAATTCATTGCAATTATCTGATTTTTTCCTTTTTTTTAATTTTTTTGAATTTTTACTAATTTTTTAGTATTAAATTACGATATAGAACGATATGATACATATCGTATCGTGGACCAAAACGATACATGATACAATACACGTCGAACAACACTAATTCACGTTATGGATGATTGTTAATTATGACGTTATTTAACTTTGTTATGCTCATCCTTAGAGTGTTCTTTTCTTAAAATCTCTCTGAATATTCTTATAGAGTCATAGTCGTTTATTAGGAATTATTTGTTTCAAATCAAGCTTTTGGATTCGATTTTGTTTAATGTTGATTGTGATATATACGTTTTATGTGACACCATCAAATCTAAACCCATCAAACTTGTATTCATCCAGCCACCATCTTGCATTTGAAAGTAGATACCTTAGTACCTAAATTAAGAATTAAAATAAGTTACTTACTATTGACTAGAGGGTGTAGAAGAATCATGATAGAAAATACTGTCAGATCAGAACTATGTCAATGAATTCTGTGAAGACAGCACTTACTTCCCAGCTTCCATAGTTAAAAAGGCGAGAATCCCACATCCAATGATAACCCCGTGACCCAGGATGGAAGTAATGACTATCAGTTCCATCAAACATGTTCAGCCCATCCAATGTATTGTTTGATGCATGGCTACATGCATGAGATATTGGAAATCAGGTCTAAGCAGCAGTTTTAAAATAGCATCGAAAAGACCTTGCATGTAATATCATTCATGTAATGTTATATATATATATATATATAGAGAGAGAGAGAGAGAGAGAGAGAGAGAGAGATTGCCGAAAAATGAAAAGAATAATAATGTATAGAGTATAATAATTACCTATGTACAATATCCATCAGAACAAGCAGACCTAGTTCATGGGCTCTGTCTATCAGAGACTTAAGTTCATCTGGAGTTCCAAACCGGCTGCTAGGTGCAAAGAAATTTGTAACATGGTACCTGCATCATGCAGAATAATATTTTTACAATGCCCATCAATTTTAGGAGGAAAATGCTAATGCACTGAGAAACAAGAAATATAGCACAAAACTGCCTGTTAGTCTTCGAATCACATTGGAACCATCAGCAATTTGGGAGAGGAAAAAAAATTAATCACAAAATTGGATAGGTCCTCAAGAAGAGTTACCCAAAGCTAGCATAATAAGAATGTTCTTGGATAGCCATAATCTGGACAGCATTATAGCCAAGCCTTTTAATGCGAGGTAGTACATCATCTCTAAAATTGGCATATGTGTTGATTTTTGGCTCCTGCACCGCAAGGTTGACAACATAGTTAATAGTAGAAAAAGAAATGAAACTCTAAATATGCACTTTCTTGAGCTTTTAAGTTTTAGTTTCTAATATTATGCAAACTATTCTATTATTTAAATAAGATTGACACTGATTGTATGAAAGAGACTAATGTCCTCATTGAAAAGAAATCATTCAATAAAGAATTAAGTTTTCTTTTAAAAAATCTAAAGCCTTGTTGCATGTCGTAACTAATGCCTTTCACTTAGAATTTTGTTAGGGTCCAATTGCAAGGTATGGGACTTGAGTCCCATATCTAAGTATGGGATTCCGGTGGGGTTTATATGGCCTTGGGGTCTCCAACTACAATGGCTAGCTTTTGTGGTATGATTCTCCCAAGGTTCGTATCAATTGGTAAATGAGCGCTTGACGCAACGGCACCATGTGTGGTGCAACTAGTGAGGGCTGGTGTAATTGCTCAGCCTGGGCAAATGAGTAGCTGCGCGAGCAGTATGACGCCGGCATTGCAAGCAGTGTTCGCCCTGGGACTAGTCGAGGGCTGTACAGTGTACCTTGAACCCGGCGCGGGCGTCGGCCGTGCGGGAGCGTGGTGGAATGTTAGGGTCCAATTGCAAGGTATGGGACTTGAGTCCCACATCGGAAGTATGGGATTCCGATGTGGGGTTTATATGGCCTTGGCTCTCCAACTACAATGGCTAGCTTTTGTGGTGTGGTTCTCCCAAGGTTCGTATCAAATTTATTGGACAAATAAGGAATCAGCTTTACTAGCATTGCTTTGTGAATAGAAATATAATTTCACTTTATGGCAAAGATTAAAGAAAGAATTTTAGATCAAGTATCCATTTGCAGTTTGACATTTTCTAGATAAATTCTTTATTAAGAGTCACCAAATCGAACATGGATCCTCTGGTTGTCATTAGGTCAGTCTACTCACACTTGCCCAAGGTTATCAAACTTAGTTTTGGGTGGTGACTACTTAGTAGCGCAAGTCAATTTGATGTCTTTGGTGAGTAATCACGAATAAAACTTCCTCTAAAGCAACCCAAGTAAAGATAACCATTATGTTGCATTAGGCTGCAGTTGCTTCTCACCCAAGCAAAGATTTATGTATAAGTTAGCTGCAGTTGCTTCTCAAGAGAGTAATCAAATACTCCCAGATCTTAGAAAAATAGTTTACCAGAAAACAGTTTAGTACATGACATTTTGGCATTCATGATAAAGAATAACCAAACTTTACAATGTAATAGATCATTGACTTCAAAATAAGGCAACCAGGAAGGGAAAGGAACCATTGAATGATCACATATTGATATCAAAATAGAGAAAGTAAAAAGTGTTCACCGGACTACTCATTCCAACATGATGGAGTGTCCATACGGATCTGCAATTTTTAAGGGGAAAAACAGGTTTTTCTCAGATGTCTCTGGAGCTGCCTCATTTTATCATATATGTAGGTACATAAAATTTTGGGCAAGCAGAACATGACATTCACTTGCAACCAATAAAACATTTTCATTAAATGGAGAAAGTGAATAATATTGACATCAGATGTACAATGAACTCCTTTATATAAGATCAACAATCCAAGACGCAAAATGGTAGAAACAATAGCCCACATGCAGTTACTACCTCCTCCTATAGAGGATTGCAGAAAGCTTTGAACTTTTGAAGCCTCGCAGGACATGCCAACTCTGCTGACCCAGCATTGGGTTAGCGTAAGGGTTTCTGCTTCTAACCAACTGCAGATTGGCCTGATGCCCGACCCTCTTATATAGGATGGAACATCAACCAGTTTGTTGTAGACGAACATGTTGACTGAATTGTAAGAAGATACGCCTTGGAAAGATTCACACTGAAGTGCATTCAGCACTTCCACAAACCATAGTTAAGTCACACCACAACACACTTGAATAATAAGCTCTTTATTGAATCACAAGGGGCCTTAAAGACTTGCATTTACAAGAGAGTATACATACTTATTTATAGACAGCTAGAGCACAGCTGCCCTGGCTAACCCAGGTTAACTGTATTTTTACACCCCCCCTCAAACTAACATGATCACAACTGGCAGTTTGCTAGAAAGCGCTTGAAACCGAGGTGCTAGAAGGGATTTGGTAAACATGTCAGCAAGTTGATATTCCGTGGAAGCAAATTGTAGATCCAAATGTCCTTGTAAATATTCTTCACGAACATAGTGACAGTCCATCTCGATGTGCTTCATACATTCATGAAAGGTGTTGTTGTGTGTAATATATATTGCACTTTTGTTATCACAATACATCTGTGGCGTAGATTCAATTTGGACATGTAGATCCCTCGAGAGTTGTGTAAGTCATGCCAATTTTGTAATAGTAGTTATTACCCAATACCCTGCTTCTGTAGAGGAAAGTAATACTTTTTATTGTTTCTTACATTTCCAAGACATGAGTGAGTCACCTAGAAAAATACAAAAACATGTGGTAGATTGTCTATGATTGATATCTCCTCTCCAATCGGCATCAGTAAACGTAATTAGATTTAAGGATGAAGAGGCAGATAGAAATACCCCTTTGTGAGTTGATGGGGAGAATGTTTCATAGGATACAAATCTTTTTGAAGGTCTAGATTCTCTTATTCACCTTCGTAAAGGAGGTTCTATAGTTTCAGTATTCCTCGTAGTATAGTATTAATCATAGGGTTGAATAGTATATCTAGAATGAGGTAATTCATTAACTGTTTCATACCTTTCTTCCTTAGTGTAGTTCATATCATCATAAAAAATATCAGTTAAAAAGGAGTATTCCTCTTTAAAGGAGTCATTTTTAAAATAGTACTCATTTTCAAGAAATTGCACATCTCTAGTCTCTAGAGACATAATTTATCATTTGTATGGTCATAACACTTATATCACTTTTTTGTTATACCATATCCTAAAAACACTCATTCTATAGCACTTATATCACTTTTTTGTTATACCATATCCTAAAAACACTCATTCTATAGCACAAGGAGAAAGTTTGTCATCTTTATTGGTGAGAAAGAAGCATTTACATCAAAAAATTCTTAAATGAGAGTAACAAGGACAGTAAAAAGTATCACTCAAAGGACATAAAAATTAAAATTGGTACACATTGCATCCCTCAAAAGAAAAATTTTAAATACCTAGGTCAATTTTTAAGAGTGATGGAAGAATTTATAGAGATGTTACGCATAGAATTAATGTTGGTTGGTTAAAATGGAGATGAGCATTAGATATTCTTTATGATAAGAAGAACCCATTAAAGTTAAAAGGTAAATATTATAGAACAGCAATTAGACCTGTCATGTTTTATGGTTCTGAGTGTTGGGCAGTTAATCATCAACATATAAAAAGATGTGTGTGACAGAAACGAAGATGTTGAGATGGATGAGTGATCATACAAGAAAAGATCGTATACATAATGAGGTTATTAGAAATAAATTAGGAGTGGCACCAATAGAGGATAAAATTAGAGAATACCGTTCAAGATGGTTTGGACATATAGAAAGAAGATCAAAAGAAGAACCTGTAAGAAGATATGAAAAACTAGATTTTGAAAATATTAAAAGAAGTAGAGGACAATCACAAAAGTGTTGAAAAGAAACAATAAAGAATGATCTAGCTTATTGTGAGTTAATTACTAGCATGGCACATGATAGGGCTCTCTGGAAACAAAGAATCCATGTAGCCAACCCCGTCTAGTATGGGAAAAGGCTTAGTTGTTGTTGTTGTTGCGAGTAAGAAGGAGTTTTACCAAACAATTTTTCTTTGGGTGAGATATTTTGTAAGACAACAATAAGCATTCTACTTATCAGATAGATTGATGTCATAACAGATTTAGCCCACAAATTCTTTGGAACACTATTAGAGATCAGAAGTGGTCTTGTGGTTTCTATGATGTGTCGATGTTTCCTTTCAGCCACACCATTTTATTATAGTCTTGGTACAAGAAGTCTGATCTGATGGATGATTCTATTATTTTCTAGGTAACTCTCAAATTCTTTGTAAATAAATTCACTATGAGAGTCAAATCTAAAAACTTTAATTTGAGAGCTAAATTGAGTTTTGATCATGTTATGAAATATCATAAAATTCTTGAAAACTTCATATTTCACTTTTCACAAATATACCCAGGTATATGTGGTGAAGTCATCAATGAAAATTATGTAATAAGATACTCAACATTTTAAAATGCATGGTGTGGACAATAAACAATGTTATAAAAATTGTATCGTATCGTAATCGACTTTTAGTTATGGATTTACAAATAAAAAAGTGGACAAAGAAGAAAAGAGTGCATCTATTCGGACTAAATGGTAGAACCTCAAAAGCGAGAAAGAAGATATATTTAAACAGAAAGTCCTGCAAAGAGATGTTTGGAATTATGTTGGTACACCCTATGATACGTGGAACAATATGGCCATACATATTAGGAAAGTTGCGAAAGATGTGTTAGGGGTACCTAAGGGAGGTGTACCGGCACAAAAAAAAGTTTGGTGGTGGAGTGAAGTAGTACAAAATAAAATCAAGGCAAAGAAGGCATGTTACAAATTACATTATGCTAAGAAAACTAGAGAAACTTTAGAAGCTTATAAGGAAGCAAAAAAGGAAGCAAAAGAGGCTGTTAGTGAAGCAAAAGCTAAGATTTGGGAGGACTTATATAAAAAACTCAACTCAAAAGAGGGTGAAAGAGATATTTTTAAGATAGCTAGGGCTAGAGATAATAAAACTAAAGATCTTAATTATGTTAGATGCATAAAAGATGAGGATGAAAAGATTCTAGTGGCAAATGATGATATAAGAAATAGATGGAAAAACTATTTTTATAATCTTTTTAATAAAAAAAAAAAGATGTTAGTATTAGTTTAGGAGATTTAGCCAACTCAGAAAAGTATATAAACCACAATTTCTACCGACGTATTCAAAAGAATGAAGTCAAAGAGGCTCTTAAACATATGAAGGGTGGTAAATCGGTAGGACCAGATAATATTCCTATAGAAGTTTGGAAAATACTAGGAGAAATAGGAATTACTTGGCTCACAAGACTTTAATGAAATATGAAAAAACCAAAAGATGCCCGAGGAATGGAGAGCAAGTACACTTATACCCATATATAAGAACAAGGGAGACATTCAAAATTGTGCGAATTATCGAGGTATCAAGTTAATGAGTCATACTATGAAATTATGGGAAAGAATTTTCGAACATAGGTTAAGACAAGTACAATAGAGAACCAATTTGGGTTCATGCCAGGCAAATCTACTATTGAAGCGATTCACCTTTTGAGACATCTTATGGAACATTTTAGAGCAAAAAAGAAAGACCTTCACATGATATTTATTGATCTAGAAAAAGCTTATGATAGGGTACCGATAGAGGTTCTTTGGAGAACTTTGGAAAAAAAAGGTATCCCATTGACATATATTAACCTTATAAGAGACATATATGATGGTGCAAAAACATGTGTGAGGACTCATGAAGGAACGACAGACTTCTTTCAAGTTAATATTGGGTTACATCAAGGATCAACTTTAAGCCCATACTTATTTATAATGGTGATGGATGAGTTAACAAAACATATTCAAGATGAAGTACCTTGGTGTATGTTATTTGCAGATGACATTGTATTAGTGGAGGAGTCCAAGGAAAAAGTTAATAGAAAATTGGAACTATGGAGAGAAACATTAGAAAGCAAAGGCCTCCGACTTAATAGAACAAAGACAGAATATATGGAATGTAAGTTTGATCATTTGGTTACTTCAGAGGACATAGAAATTAAAATAGGCACATATTGCATTCCTCAAAAGGAAAGTTTTAAATACCTAGGGTCAATTTTTCAGAGTAATGGAAGAATTGATGGAGATGTTACGCATAGAATTAATGTTGGTTGGTTAAAATGGAGAGGAGCGTCAGGTATTCTTTGTGATAAGAAGATACCATTAAAATTAACAAGTAAATATTATAGAGCAGCAATTAAGCCTGCCATGTTTTATGGTTCTGAGTGTTGGGCAGTTAATCATCAACATGTACAAAAGATGTCTGTGACAAAAATGAAGATGTTGAGATGGATGAGTGGTCATACAAGAAAAGATCGTATGCATAATGAGGTTATTAGAAACAAAGTAGGAGTGGCACCAATAGAGGATAAAATAAGAGAACATCATTTAAGATGGTTTGGACATATAGAAAGAAGATCAAAAGAAGAACCTGTAAGAAGGTTAGAAAAACTAAATTTGGAAAGTATTAAAAGAGGTAGAGGACGACCACAAAAGTATTGGAAAGAAACAATAAAGAACGATCTAGCTTATTAGGAGTTAACTGCTAACATGGCACAAGATAGGGATCTGTGGAAACAAAGAATCCATGTAGTCGACCCCGTCTAGTATGGGAAAAAGGCTTAGTTGTTGTTGTTGTTGCTGTATCGTAGGATACGATACGATTTTATCGCGTATCGTATGAAGATATGGTACGATATAGGGGCATATATCGCTTATCGCGATTTATCGTATCGTATCGTACGAGTCGATGTTGATTTTTCTGTTGTAAATTATGAAAATCTGAAACTTGCGGATTTCATTTCTCTTTCTTCTAAAACCCTTTTTTGCGCCATTTCCTTGCTTCTAGATCCTTTTCTTACCTTATTCTTGTTGATTTCGTGGTTTATTCACAAGATTCTCAAGTATTTCACCCAATTCAACTCCCCATCTCTAGGTTTTTTATCAAATTTGTATCATGCCTCTTTTCTTTGCCATTCTACCCGATTTTTCACTTGAAAAATTTAGGGGTTTTGCAGATTATGTGATTCTTAACCTCTAAAAAGCCTTTTCCTTCTTATAGATTATTCACTCTTATCTTAATAATGGCTTCCGATCGAGTCGATCCGGCTTGAAAATATTACATTCCTGTGTATGAAGGCAATAGGCTTGTGAGCAAGTGCATGTTTCGCAATACTATAAAACATAATGGTATTTCTCATATGAAACATCACCTCACGGAAACCAAGAAGGATGCTAGTCATGTCTTCGGGTTCTTGAAACAGTGAAGTATGAGATTGAGCAGGTATTGGAGGCTTCAAATGAGAAGAAAAAATTAAGGGTGAGACAGAGGACAGAAATATGTGGTTGGAGTATGTCTCAACCATTTGAAGATGCTACTGCTAAGGGGATGTATGGTGATTATGGTCATGGTGATGATGAATTCCATGGTACAGCTAAGATGGAAGAAGAGATGGTTGAAGAGGGGAGGAGAATGCGAGAAAAGGGAAAAAGTGTAGGTTTTGGTAGTAGTAGCAGTGGATTTGGCTCTTGTTCCACTAGAAGAGCTCCTACTCGTCCTATACCAATGAGGGGTACTAGAGGAGAAGCCAAAGGAGGTAGTGGCCCTAGTGAGATGCCTTCATTTTTTCTCCCACGTACGACTCCTCAAGCTCAACCATACATTAGATCAGCTATGGCTTCAAAGGAGGTAATTGAGAAAGTAGATTTAAAGTGTGTTGAATTTTTTTTATGAAAATTGCCTCCCTTTCAATGTTGCAAACTCATTTTCTTCTCAAAGTATGGCGGATGCGATTGCCAGTGTGGGATCGGGGTATAGAGTCCCTACTTATAATGCTTTAAGGGGCACATTATTGTAGAAATGGGTTGATATTGTTAATGCATTAAGTTCTAAATTTAGGGAGACGTTGAAGGATATAGAATGTTCCGTTATGGCTAATGGTTGGACAAATGGTCAGCGTAGGTCTTTGGTAAACATCCTAGTCTATCATCCCAAAGGTACATTATTTTTGAAATCATATGACTTATTCTATATTGATAAAACTGTAGATAATTTATTCCTTATTTTTGAGGAAGTTAAAGAAGTCGGTGTTTCAAATGTTGTTCAATTCATTACTGATAATGCTGCAAATTTTAGAGCAGTTGGTAAGATGCTTGAGACAAACTATCCATCCTTACTATGGACTCCATGTGTTGCACATTGCATAGACTTAATGCTTGAAGATTTTAGTGCAATGGATGGAATAAGAGGGACTATAGATGCATGCAAAAATATTATAAAGTTTATTTATAACAATTCTTCTATATTGCATTTAATCAAATTCCCTTCCAGCTTTATGAATTCGCATCAAGCCTTCATTGACAAGATTTGCTACAAATGTCATTATTGTGCAAAGTCTTGTCATACATAAAAATGCATTGAAAAAATTGTTTACATATGATGAATGGGGGTCAATTAGTTGGTTTAGAAAGAGAGAAGGGATTGTTGTGATAGATGTTTTCAATTCTAATTTTTGGGAAAGTTGAAGCAAATTTTTTAGGATGATTGTACATTTAGTTAAGGTAATGAGCATGGTGGACAGTAAAGATAGACCTGTTATGCCTTATATATATGATGCTATCAATAAGGCCAAATTGGAAATACAAGCAAACCTTGAACGCAAGCGATCACTTCTAAAGAAAGTTTGAAAGACAATTGATCCACGTTGAAACCGCCAAATGCATCATGATTTGCATGTTGCTTCATATTTTCTTAACCCTTTTATTCGATTTTCTCCTAACTTTGTGGAGGATGAAGAAGTGGAAAAGGGTATCTTAAATGCAATTGACCTTGTTGAAGATTCATCTACTCGTAATATTCATTTAGATTTAAGCAAGTATATACAAAGTGTTGGAGATTTTGGAAGGCCAATTGCAATCCGACTCCACTCCCAGATGTGATCAGGTATTGTGTTTTTATTGATATTCATTTAAATTATTAATTGATTGACTTCATTTGTTTCTTATTATCGTGTTTTATTTCAGATGAATGGTGAACTTGTTTTGGTGTAGATAGCACCGAATTTGGCAAGGTTTGCTCAACGTATATTGAGTCAAACATGTAGTTTGAGAGGAATTGGAGTTTTTTCGAACGCATTCATACGAAAAAGCAAAACAGGCTCGAGCATGCTCGACTAAGTGATTTGGTATACGTTGCCTATAACATTAAGTTAAGGTAAAGGTAATAACTAGAAAATATATATTGTTTGTTGTTGCCTAGTTCTTGACTTCTTTCTTAATCTTATTAATAATGAATGCTTGTTGTGGCTATATTATATTTGATATTCTTTATAATTTGAATATTCTTTTCTTACAGGCAAATGCAAAAGGATGCAAGGAGGACAAGGAAGGTTCCATATGACCCATTGAGTTACGAAAATATTGATATTCTTAACGATTGGGTCGAAGAGGAGGAGTCTCGTATCATTTTAGAGGATGAAAATTGGAGGACACTCCAAGCCGAAGCAGAACTTGGAGTTGGAGACGATAAAAATGAAGTCGAAGGTGTTAATAGGCAAATCCTATTATAGAGGAAGAAGAGGGAGGAGATGATGATGGTGATGGTGATGGTGATAGTGATGGGTGATGGTGGTGATCCTGACTACGTTGATTATAATGCTTTTATTGATTATAATCCACATTGTGGATGATTGTAATTTGTTTTAACTTTTATTTATAAGTTGTACTTGTAAGTTGTAACTTGTAACCTTAATGATTATGGAATATGAAATTATATTATTTATGGAATATGGATGCTTGTAGCCTTGTTATGGAGATATTTTTGTTATAGTATGAATGCTTCTTCATTGTGTTATACATGTTTTGTTCATTAATTTTAATTTTTGAATTTTTTAAATTTTTAATTTTTTTTTAATTTACGTATCGTAACGTATAGTATGGTACGATATAACCATATCAGTACCCGTGCGATACGGGCATCGATATGGTTTTTACAACATTGGAATGAACTAACTCAAAAGGTTTATTGGTGTTCGTTATTCTTGTTGAAAAGAAAAAATGTTTCATTTTTCCAAAAAGACAATCATTGCAAAATAATTCATCAATTTTTTAATTATAATGGGAGAACAATTATACATTTGATGAATATTTAGATGGTCAAGTCTTTTATGTCATAGAGATACATCATTTGAAAGGGCGTTACATTGACCAAAAGTTTGCGTGTGAAAATAATCCATAACATAAAGTCCTCCCTATGTATGACCATACCCAATCACCCTTTTCGAGATACGATTATGTACAATACAACCCTTAGATGAAAAAGTGATTCCACAGTTGTTATCAGATATTCGAGCAACCGAAAAAAGATTAAGATTTAATCTTCAAACCCAACTAACTTTTGGTACACAAAAATCTTTATTTCGAAAATCTCCAATTTTATCAACTTTTAACTTAGTTCCATCGGCAGTGATGTAAAAGATTTTCTTCACATTTCATATGAAAAGATGCACCAAAATCAAGTAGTGAGGACATACATTTTGTTCCTTCATAAGTGGAGCAAACTGCACTATTGGATTTTTTTTTCTTCAGTTGTTCTTTAAGTTATTTTATTTTTCCTTGAAGTTCTAGAAGTTGTGTATTTTGATCTACTTCTCCACTGATGGCGGCAAATCTCCTTTTTAGCTTTAAACAATTCTTTTGTACATGTCCTATTTTTTTGTGATAAAAGCATATTATCTCTTGGTTGGTTACTTCTTGCTTGAACTGTGGGGATCGATAGGATTGATTGTTCGTCCCTGGTCTAGAAGGGACAAGCATAACATCTTTTTGTTGTTTTGATTTCTTGAACGTGGTTTCCACTATAAGCATATTGGTTAGCACTTCTTCCCTTGAGGGAAATGGCTTATGATGGATAAGACTGGATCTTACTCCTTCGAATTCCTCCCTTACACTTCTGAGAAACAAATATACAAAATATTCATTTTGTTCACATTGTATTAAATCAATGCAATGTGCACCTTTTTTCATATGCACGGAGTTGATTCCATGTGTTTAAAAATTCCATATAATATTCATTTACATTCTTATCACCTTAGCAGAATGTTGTGAGTTTGTCTAAGACCCATTTGGTGTGCTACATCACTCTAAATGTAGTAATGTTGTATGGTCCTACCGATTTATCACCATTCATATGTTTAAGAGCCTCTTTGACTTCATTCTTTTGAATACATCGGTAGAAATTATGGTTTATATACTTTTCTGATTTGGCTAACTCTCCTAAGTTAATACTAACATCTTTATTTTCATTAAAAAGCTTACAAAAATAGTTTTTCCATCTATTTATTATATCATCATTTACCACTAGAACTTTTTCATCCTCGTCTTTGATGCATCTAACATAATTAAGATCTTTAGTTTTCTTATCTCTACTCCTAGTTATCCTAAAAATATCTCTTTCACCCTCTTTTGAGTTGAGTTTTTATATAAATCATCTCAAATTTTAGCTTTTGCTTCACTGACCGTCTTTTTAGCTTCTTTCTTTGCTTTCTTATAAGCCTTAGTTTCACTAGTTTTCTTAGCATAATGTAATTTGTAGCATGCCCTCTTTGCCTTGATTTTATTTTGCACTACTTCACTCCACCACCAAGCTTCTTTTTGTGCTGGTACACCTCCCTTAGATTCACCTAACACAATCTTTCTCCACTTTCCTAATATGTATAGCCATATTGTTCCACATATCACAAGGTGTACCAACATAATTCCAAGCATCTCCTAGAAGGAATTTGTGTTTAAATATATTTTCTTTCTCGCTTTTGAGGTTCCACCATTTAGTCTGAATAGCTCGATGCACTCTTTTCTTCTTTGTCCATTTTTTTATTTGTAAATCCATAAGTAAAAGTCGATGTTGGGTGGTTAAGCTTTCTCCTAGAATTACCTTACAATCTTTACAACATGCTCTATCATTTTTTCTACAAATAAAGCAATCAATTTGTATTTATGATAAGCCACTCTTATAAGTAATTAAATGTTCATCTCATTTTTTGAAGATTGTATTGACTATAAAGAGATCTGTAACATGTTTATCGCTATTAGAAGAAATTGGTATGGGAAGGATTATTCCAAATAATTTCTTTATAGACAATAAAGTTGTATTTCAAATGGCTTCTAATCCAATCTTCCATGAGAGAACAAAACATATCAAAGTTGATTGTCATTTTATCAAAAAAAAGGTTTTCCAAGGAATTTTCAACATCATCCATGCTCGTTCTGAAGACCAGTTGGTTGATATTCTTACAAAACCAGTAGTTGCAAATGGATTAAAGAAAACTCTCTACAAGTTGGGTGTTTCAAGTATGCAAGATCCAAATTGAGGGAACGTGTTGGAGATTCCCTTTGATTTATGTTTTTGAATTTATTTCTTGTATTTGGATCATACGGATCCCAATGGATAAGATTTTGATCCATTGGAGCTAAGTATGACATTTAGGTCTTTTAAGTTATAAACTAGTATAAGTAATGCCCAAAGTGTATCGTGTTTTTCAAGTGAAAGGAATAAGAGAGAGGGAGCGGCAGCCCATGGTGATGCCAACACCTTCTTGCATTATTTTGATGGTATTTCTTGCTTGGTTTGTTATTAATCCTATTTGGGTTGTATTTTAACATCAATAAAGTATGTTTTCACAGAACATGCAAGCCAGACATGCCAGCAATAAAATTCTTCGTACGAGAAAAGAACACAAAGAAAACTATAGAGAGGAACAACTAATTCTAACATACAAAACCCCTAGGTTTAACATTTGAAGCCAAGTGTTTACATGCTTCCTGATGATACGTATCAGGAGTCTGATTCGATGGTATTTGTCAATAGTGGAAATCAAATCCAACATCTAGCTACTTGGCAGGGATGCTTACCTTTACACGTGATCCATGAGAAATTGGAGGTGAGCCATCAGCATTATTTGGCAAAAAAATCTCCCAAACTCCAAACTCGTTCTGTGCTTGCATAACCACAGAAGGCACGTTACAAGCTACAATAGGTAAGTGAAAAGAAGATTCCAATACCAACAATTTTAAACATGAAAACCTTTTCTTCTTATCACTGAAACAATAGGTTCTAGGCTTCTAACCATGTCCAAGCATATGATATCACAAATTATTAAAAGCCAAGTCAACAAAAAAATAGCAGAATATTCTCTCAGCAAATATGGACTTGAAGATGCCTTCTTTTCCTGAAGTACAGTCCAGCGCGTTATACACTTAACTGAGATTGGGCCTGATATTATTGAAAATTCAAATCTTGATTTCTCAACCTCCTTCTTACCTATTCATCTTTTTTTCCTTCTTTTCATTTTTCTCATATTCAATCTAGTAAATATCTGCTTTAAAATGACATCTACGCAGCTAGAACTGATTTTGTCCCCAAGAAGAAACATGTGGAAGGACAAAGACACTTTGGTGGTCATCTAAATATCCATGCATGGCCAGTTGTTACCTAAGATTTGAGATATCAGCTGTTGATTTACCTTTGTCAAAAATTTTCTTGTGTCCAGTCTCATGAGGCCAACTTCATGAATAAGATGGACCCAGATGTTGCAGGCGACTCATAACATGTAAAGCAGTATGTGACACTAGACTACAATTAAGAAGCATGCACCAGTTCCTTTCAAATTTAAAATAATGAGTTCGACAGGAGAACTCTTAAAAGTGTTCATAGACTCATGGTCTCAATTAGTTCGATGTGCCTTGGAGAATTTAAATATATAAAATAAATGCTCCAACACTAATCAGAAGGGGCCCCATATTTCCCGTCTAGGATCCCTTGTCATCTTGTCATGACATCTGCATTTGTTGTGCTAGTTTCCATAAAAGACAAGACACCAAGGAATGGAGAAGCAAATATATGACAATTAAAACATATCTGGAAGAAATATCATAATATGTCTAAGAATATTCCAATAGACGACTTACCCTTGTCATGATACCCGCATTGGGATTCCAGTTGTTGAAATCGCCTATAAGGCAAGCTGACTGCATATCAAATGCAAGTAACGAAGCAATTTCAGATTGGAAAAATAAATGAACGAATAACTTTGTCTCAATAAAACAAATAAATGAATAATTATAAAATTAGTGGAGCATAAGAAGAAAAAGAGGTCCCAAAGATGCATTAATAAGAGCTTTTGAAAATGTATGTCCCACCTGAAAAAGATCAGCAATATTATGTAAGCAAGTCACACTGGACTAAAAGAATTCTGTGATCCTTGATATCACAAATATCCAACAAGTTTTGCATTGTGACAAGGGTGACTTCCTCCTCATCAAACATGATTTCCCTCTCATCAAGCATGCCTGCTTAGATAACACAACTTATGCCATCTAGACAATCCTGCTGAACCAATTGTACATTCTTATTTATGATTATATTTAATACACAGACTATATATATATATATATATATATATATATATATATATATATATATATATATATATATATATATATATATATATATATCCACCATGTAAAGGATCACGGCGTGGCCAGTCCCCAAGCTCGGATGTGGATATGTGGGGTTTGTACATTCGTTTCCTGTATGTATATCCATCCAGTCGCATGCACTGTTGTATGTGGGTTTGTACATTTTTTCTCTGTGTATATCCATCCAGTTACAAGTTTCTACACCCTTGATATCCATGTCACATGTCTTGCTCGTACCCATATTAAAGATTTACACGTGAAAAGAAGCAGGTAGAAAAAAAATTGTTCATGCAAGGATTCGTTTAAAACATTTCTCCTGCAGTCAGAACAAGGAAACCATGGTGATGCTCACAAGTTATTGGAGTGAAAACCAACCTTTGCTGCAGGAGCCCATTCTCGGTAGGTTATGCCTTCAGCGCTGTAAAATTAGTAAAAGTGGATAAGAAAAACTCCAGCATCTCAGAGGAGAATTAATCATAAATTGGTTACATCATAAAGAGAAAAGGGGTAATACAGGCAGAACAAGCAGGAAACAGAATGAAGTAGAGGATCAAATTATCTCAATGATTTGTATCAAGAAGAAAGATTGAAAACACTTCTAGAGATGCTCATGCAAACTATAAGCGTCACTGTGTAGTGATCCAGAGAGACCTTTTTTCTCCCATCTCTATTCAATTTGATGCATCCTATTGAACTACAGGCAAACTAGGAATTTTAGCTTCTGGGAAAAATTCCTAGTCAACTACAAGCAAACTAGGAATTTTCCTACAATTGCAATACTGAAGACTACAATTGTCGACCATGTTTCTGAACTTCTCTTTGAAGGAACCTAGTAACTTAAGAGCTTAGACCTTTTCTGATGGTTATAAAGGATGAGGATCAGAACAATGTAACGCATATAAAACATTGATCACAATATGGAACCTAGGTGAATCAACAAGATTTGTGACAAATATGAAGCAAAACAGTCATACAACTCATACCTACGGTTGAAACCAAACTTCTCATATCCACGAGAAAATGCATCCAAACCACCCTCATTTTTATCAATAAGGTCTCTCATCCTCCTATACTGAGAATACCTGAAAAATCACAAAATCAAAAATAAAATGAGAATTGCAGACGAAATAATTTTCATGTAAATTCCAAGAACTCGGCCCTTGCTCATATAATATATTAGGAGCGGGTCAAGTGTAAAGAAGTCGATGCTTTAATGTAACAATGGAAGATCGGTGAATATAACCTCAAAATGTCAATTACAAAGCCTTAGAAAAAGGTTATAAAAATATATGCAACAAAGACACAATATTATTTAGCCACAAAAAGCATTAAAGAATATGTATATTGAGAGTATATTCATAGGAGAGAGAATGAGAGCAAGTGAGGTGAGTTAGAGAGAAGAGAGTAAGAGGAGGGAGGGTCAGCTAGTCCCCAACAGCTAGTAGTTGTTGTGGCTGGCCCCTTTTGGGGCTGGTCCAAACATACTAGGGTCGAATGGTGAAGACAACTGCAAGCTGATAATCAGATGTAACAAACTGTAATGCCAAATTATCATGTAAATGCTCTTCACGAACATAATGACAGTGTATCTCGATATGTTTGGTCCGCCCATGAAATATGGTTATTGACCATATACATAGCACTTTTATTGTTACAATACATGGTTAGAGGGGCTTTCAATGTCACTCCTAAGCCCAGAAGTAGTCATCTTAGCCAAGCTAATTCAGTAGTTGTGCTTGTCAATGCATGATACTCAGTTTCAGTGAAGGAAAGAGCCATCTTATGTTGTTTCTTGCATTTTCATGATAGAATAGAGTTGTCAAAAAAAAGACAGTAACCTATAGTGGAATGCATATAATTTACATGAGCACCTTAATCAACAATGGTATATGCAATTAGTTGAAGTAAGAAAGAAGATGATAGAGATACTCCCGCTGAGGTTTGTCGTATCGAATAATTCTCTTAACAACACTCATATGCACAGATGTAGGGGAATGCTAAAACTAACTTATAATATGTCCAGCAAGTATAATATCTTGACGTAATATGGTGAGATAAGTGAATGCTCTAATAATCTGTTTGTAAGGAGTAGGGTCACTTAATGGCTCTCTATCATCCAAGATCTTTCATCTCAAAATACCGACTCAAGAACTTTTAAGCTCAAGTAATACCGTAGTATCATCACCAAGAATAATCATATCATCAACATATAAAGAAAGCAACATATAGTACCTCTATTAGACGTTTGCGAGTAAACAAAGAGAAATGCGAGAATCATGTACTAGAGGAAAATCCAAGAGAACAAATACATCAGAAAACTTGGCAAACCAAGCACGAGGTGCTTGTTTGAGACCATATATTAATAGATGTTTCCAGTGTTGTCCGTATCGCACCGTATCGTACGATACGGTGCGATACGTATCGTATCGTGGGCCACCACGATACGATACGGGCCCCCGTATCGCAGGTGCGGGCGTATCGCACCGTATCGTGCGATACGGCCCGTATCGCACGATACGGTGCGCATCGCCCGTATCGTACGATACGGGCGATACGCCCTGGGACCCTTATAAAGGGTCCGGGCCGAGGGAAACCCGCGATTTTTCGCGGGTTTCCTCTCTCCTTTTGGTCTTCAAGCTCCCTAAGAGTCGGTTTTCGCCTCCTTGGTGTTCAAAGCTCTAAAATCGTGCCCTACGGTGTCCGTCCAAGCCTCCAAACTCGGATTTAGGTATATTTTTAATGTTTTTTTCCTTTTTTTCCTTTATATTTATTGTTTTTTGTGTTATTTCGGGTTTTTTTTTTGAATGACAAAATATGAAGTTATTAAGTGTGTGTATACGATTTTTATTGCATTCATGAAGTGGGAGACACTCGATTTGAGTGTTATTTGAAGATTGGGGGATTTACGAAGTGCTTTTATTTTCAGGTTTTTGTTTGAATTAAAGTACTCCATTGAGATGGCAGGAAGGGGTGGTAGAGACTCTCATTCAAAGTCTGATGATCCGGCATGGCAGTGGGGTATACCAGTTGAGGGTTCAAGGTTAAAAATCAGATGTTTATTTTGTGAAAAGGTGGTTAGTGGTGGAATTTCAAGGTTGAAACACCACCTAGCAGGAACCAGGAAAGAAGTTGCTCCATGCACAGGCAGAGTTAGAAGTGTGCCAGAAGGTATTAAATGGCAATGCTTGCAGATGATTGAGAGCATACAGGAAAGGAGACAACAAAAGGATGATTTCCAGATGTGTGAAGAAGCTGATGATGCTACTGCCACTGGAGTTGGATTCACTGATAGTTTGCCTTCAGATGCTAGAACAGATATTGGTAGTAGCAGTTCGCGAGCACCTAGCAGAGGAAAGAGGGTTGCATCTGAAGACTTTGGAGGTGGCAGAAGAGGAAGTTCAGGAAGGAGTAGAGGAAGAGCTTCTTCTTCTAGCATACATTCGTTCTTTCCTCCTTCCACTACACCTGGTGCTCAGCCAGGAATTCGTGCTGCTATGGCTTCAGAACAACTGCACGATCAAGCAGACCTTGCAGTGGGCAGATGGTTTTATGATACATGCATTCCATTTAATGCAGCAAACAGTTTTCATTTTCAAGCAATGGCAGATGCAATTGCTAACATTGGTCCAGGATACAGGATGCCCTCTTATCAGAAGTTGAGAGGGAAGATATTAGATCAGACCGTGATTGAAGTGCAGCAATACTGTTCGACTTTGAGACAATCGTGGAAGGAAACAGGATGCACTATCATGGCAGATGGATGGACCGATAGGCGAAGAAGGACATTGCTAAACTTTCTTGTATATTGTCCTAAAGGACTCATGTTTTTGAGATCTCTAGATATGTCAGAGGAGAGGCACACTGCAGAGATCCTACGAGAGGAATTTGATAAGGTTATACAAGAGGTTGGGCTAGAAAATGTAGTCCAATTGATTACAGATAATGCAGCTAACTACAAAGCAGCCGGAAAGGAGTTAGCTGATATTTATGGGACTTTCTACTGGACACCATGTGCAACCCATTGTTTAATCTCATCCTCGAGGACATCGGTGAGATGGATGAAATAAAGGCAGCAACTGAGTGTTGCCAAGATATTACAAAATTTATTTACAACCATGCATTTATTTTATGTATGATGAGGAGATACACAGAAGGTGCAGAGCTTCTTCGCACAGCTGCAACTCGGTTCGCAACAAACTTCTTATCTGTACAGAGTATTGTGAGACAGAAGCAAGCTTTAAAGAGAATGTTCTCCTCAGATGAGTGGCAACAATTTGCAGAGTTGCCACAAAACAGAAGGAACAGAAAGTTAAATGAGATTGCAGAAACGGTTTTTAGAAGTTCATTTTGGAATGCATGTATCAGATTATTGAAAATTACTTGTCCTTTAGTGAAAGTTTTGAGATTGGCTGACAGCGAGGAGAAACCATCTATGGGCTACCTTTATGAATCCATGGACAGGGCAAAAGAAGCAATCAGAAATAACTTTAATGGAAAAAAAAGAGATTATGTGCCCGTGTGGAAAATAATTGATAGTAGATGGAATAAACAATTGCATCAGCCTATTCATGCAGCAGCCTACTATCTAAACCCATCATTGAGGTACTCAGCAACCTTCAAAAGGGACGGTGAGGTTAATCGAGGAATCATTGAATGCATCGACAGATTAGTCCCTGATGAGAGCATAGTAGATGCGATACATCGAGAGATGGAGATATATGATAATGCTCTTCACTTGATGGGTTTGCCTGTTGCAATTCGCAACCGCTCTACGATGCGTCCAGGTACATTGTTTATTTTGATATTTAAGTTCCATCTTACATTACTGTGGATTATTATGTCTCTAATGTTTATATTTTCTTTACAGATGTTTGGTGGAACAGGTTTGGAAGTGATTGTCCAAACCTTAGAGATTTTGCAGTTAGAGTCTTAAGCCAAACCTGTAGTGCAACAGGTTGTGAAAGAAATTGGAGTGTTTTTGAACACATCCATACAAAAAGCGCAACAGGTTGGAACACAAAAGGCTTAATGATTTGGTTTATATTCGTTGTAACATGCGCCTTCGTGAAAGGTAATGTTGTATTACTTTCAAATTTTCAATTCGATATTATTTAACTTCAGTTTTGAATTGTTAATATTACTTACTAATTGTTTATCTTTGTTTGTGTCGTAGGCAATTAAAAAAAGTAAATAGAGAAGAAAGTCAGTTCGATCCAATAAGTTTGGATAATTTTGATATATTAGAAGATTGGGTTATGGAAGACACTGAAGAAAATGCCCTCCTAACAGAAGAAGACGTTGCCTGGATTAATTTGGAAGGAGCGCAACAACATTATGGAGATGAAGAATTTGATTTTGAAGAAGAAGGTGTGGGCGTGGCTGATGATGATGAGGATCTGCAACAAGGAGAAGATGAAGATTATTTAGTTGATGATCCTGATTACAATTTGTAAAATGTAACATTATATGTAACTGTAGACTGTAGTGTACTGTAAAGTGTAAACTATGTCTGTATTTTATTTTTTGGATTCAAAATATATAAATTTGGATGCAATTGTTCAATGTTGAATGCTCAATCTGTACTAAACTTACATTATATGAATTTAAAGCAATTATCAGATTTTTCTTGATTTTTTTTCGATTTTTTATTAATTTTTAATTATTTTTACATTATTTTAATATTAAAGTACGATACGATACGATACGATACGATACGATACGATACGCCCGTATCGTGGAGCCCAGCGATACACGATACGATACGCGTCAGACAACACTGGATGTTTCAATCCTGAATAGCACAAACTGCTATAAGGATTCTAACATTTGTCATTTGGGCCACAAGAGCAAAGGTTTTCTCATAATCAATCTATTCCTGTGAATAACCTTTGGCAACTAATGTAACTTTATAACAATCTAAGGAATCATCGCCATTAGTTTTAATTTTATAGACTCACCTACAACCTATTGTCTTTTTATTTTGTGGTCTAGACACAACATTCTAAGTTTAGAGGCATCTAATTATTCATTGCATGAATCCAGTCTTGTGATGATTATGCTTTCTTAAAAGTTTTTGGTTCCTTTACAGTTGAAATATTGGTTACTAAGGCTCTATGTCTTGGTAAAAAACTATTATATGGAACAAATCATTTAGGAGGTCTAGGATCACGGCTAGTCCTTCGAGATATAGATGGGATAACATTTGAAGTTCTTCTGGTGTAGTATTGATCAAAGGAAGTAACAGAATATCTTGAGATCATATTTTAATTTTTAATCAAGCTCATTTTCAACATGTATCGTGTCTTCTCCTAGGATATCATTCAAAAAGGAATACGAGGAATCATCAATAGAATAAACTGTTGGAATTCGGGATTAGCGCAAACAACACATTGAAGAGGAAAAAGCATGGGCGAGATCGGAGGAGGGGGCAGACCTCCAATGGGGAATTACCCCCTCTCTTTCTCGCTTTCTTAATCTCAACCTCTTTACCCTAATACAAACTTCCAACCCTCATATAAAGGTTGTAAACAAAAAATAACCAAAATGACCTTAGTACTACGGGCAATTACAATAATACCTAAAACATCAAAAAATACTAAAACTGACATTAAAGCATATTCTTAACACCCCCCTCAAGTTGGGAGTGAGATACTTCAAACTCCAAACTTGCCAAAAAATTGATTTTTTTTCTATTTTCCCAACTTTCTTAGTTGCCCGCTTTTCAACAACCTTCCTAACTACAACATTCTTCATCAGCCTTCATGGTTGTTCTTCAACAGCTTTATGACCACACCAATCTTCAACAGTTTTTTGGCTGCAACATCTTCAACTCAACCTTCCTAGCTGGTCATCTTCAGTAGCTTCTTTGATTGCAACATTTTTCAACTCAGCCTTCCTGACTGTTCATCTTCAGCAGCTTCTTTGGCTGAACATCTTCAACTCAGCCTTCCTGGCTAGTCATCTTTAGCCGCTTCTTTGGCTGCAATATCTTCAACTCTACCTTCCTGACTGGTCATTTTCAACAGCTTCTTTGGTTGCAATATCTTAACTCAGCTTTCCTGGCTAGTCATCTACAGCAGCTTCTTTGGCAGCAAAACACATTTTAGCAGTCCTCATCACTGCAATCTTTACAAAAATCAACAGATTTGAGACATTCCATCCAATCTGCCCATAACTCTACTTCGGCACCCACACACGGATACCTCTCTTTCTTGCTTAACTATAAAGTGATTAGGCAGCTACACTTCAAAAATCATGTTTTTCTACTCTTGAGAAAGCTGATATTCTATGGTATGAGGTACTATCTCCACCATAACACTTCACATGGCTTTTCATGTACCCATTCACATGATGACTGCGACCAGTGTGTTGGTTGGGTGTCCTCTCTCTACCACTTAAATAGCATAATACACACTTCTATTCATACTAGTTGGTCAACGCCCCTTCACATGGTGACTGCAACCGCTTTTCTAATGAAAACAATCATCACGTACTATTTTATATCTTCTGCAATCTTTTTCTCAATTTACAATCCTCTTGAACATTTTCTCAAACACTTGATGCGTAGGTAAATATCTCTCTTAGGCATTGAATCAAACACTTGATATGCATGTTAATAATCTCTTCTTGAGGATTTCATCAAACACTTCACGTGCAGGTAAACCTCGGCAGCAGTCGCAGTATGTGGATATTAGATCGATGCTTGCATTTCACCATTCTTCTCAAAGATGGCTATCTTTTGAATAGTACCAAATGCAGAGAATACCGTATGAAGGACATCCACAGTCACTACATATTGCAGGTTATCAATGGTGGCAAGAAGCACGTTACCCTCTGGCTTTTTTTTTTCTCTTTCCAACGAGGCCTACAATAGGCCGTATGGTCCCTTCAATGGCAGATAGGTTCACTCGCAAATATGGATTTGTGTAGTCCCTGCTTCGATGTGACTGAAACTTGATATTTAGATCCGTTATGTGCTGAAAAAGAAATTCTCAAATGGCATGAACCAACATGCTCAGGAAGCATGTACCTAGGAATGCTTCTTCCGTCCAATGCATTTCGAGCTGATGATGCTGTCTCATTATCGGTAAATTGAATGAAGGCCTGGAAACCAGCAGCCTTCTCAAAGGTAGCAATTTTATGCACAAAACCAAAAGCAGAGAACACCAAATGAATAACATCTATGCTGACATCTCCTGCCTGTATGCCCTCAATGGACACCAGCAAGACATTTCCAGCGACTTCACCGGTGCTCTTACTATTGATGATTTCCTGCCTGTTTGAATACTGAATGTACACAGTTTTGCCTCGCACTTGTGCAGGCTCTGATGGTGAAGCATAGTATGAAACCATTGAAATTGCCTGGTTCAGATCTGCAAACTCAACAAACGCCTGGTTTCGGTTCACGCCCACGTTGCACATCGTGTTAACGACCTTCCCGAACGGCTTACACAACTCAACAAGCTCCTCTTCGTTACACTCCCATGGAAGGTTCCGGAGGTGCAAAACTTGAAGGGGTCTGCGTGTAACGGAACTGGGTCTGCCCCGACGTAGACATGTTGACACCCGCAGCCATCTCAGTTATCGCAGCGTTCACCTTATCTAAGGTGAGCCTCCCCCTCATGTAACTTGACAATGAATCAAGCTCATCATTTGTGACATACCAGCGGGGAGCTTGACCACGACCTTTTTCTCCTTCGGTGGCACATGCTCCTCCTCGATCTTCGGAGACTTGACATCCAGATCATTAGCTAATCTTTCCTTCACCATACTGCACTCAACTCCAATTGGAACGGCCACGTTAGCGCCAAGGAATCGTGAAGCCGGTAAGCATGCGAGCATGTGCGCAATTTCCTTTGTTGGTGTAGAGAGAGCTCAACCAGTTTCTTCGCTTTGGGAATGACCTCTTTCTCTTCCCTGATTCGATTCTTGATGCCTTTGACCTGGAATTCCATCGCCTTCACTGCGGCATCAATGTTCACTAGATCGGGCATCACCTTACCGGGATTCATGTTTCTGGCAATGACTAATTCTTGGAGATCGGAGATGCGAGCAGCAAACGAAGACATGAGCGACTCTAGAGAGGAAATCGTTGCTTAGGCTGCGATCTGGTTCCTTGTTTGTGCGGCCTTCAAGACCCCTTTGTTGTCGTCGGTGTTGTCGGCGACAACACCTTGCGGGCTTCGAGTCGGACTTCGCTATGGTATAGGCCACAATTTTTAGGACATAAATTAACCTTTTAGAATTTCGGTGTAGGCCTCAACTTTGTGTGAAGCCACTCCTGTCACCACCATCACCATAACACTCTGTAACAGCTGTCTCTATCACAACCTATCCTTGCCGCGATCACACTCTGTAATTACCACCACCAGTGTCACTGTCTTCACCACTATTATCTGCTCCTATTACAAGTTACCTTATAGTATCCTTTCTTTCAACCGGAAATAAGTTCATTCAAATGTTTCTTTCTTTCTTTTACTTTTAAAACAAGTTCGGCGATTACTTTCTTTTTTGCATCATTAAGTGTTCAATTGGATGCCTTGTTTTATGGATTGCGAAGAGCACAGATCCACTTGCAGAAGATAGCTCGTCGGACGTTCGATGGTGGGCCTTCCAGACCCCTTTGTTGACGTTCGATGGTGGGGCGCTACCGACGCTGACCTCGGCAATCTCTCCTTCGGCTTTCCCGTCTCAACCTCGTCGCCTCTGTCACCGACAAAGCTGCTGAACGGGACCAACTGTACTGGTCGTGTCTGCTTTTTCGCCCACATCTCCGATGAGCTCTGGCCGCTGTACGTTTCAATGACGAACGCTTTTGATCTTCTCCTCATACATCTCTGTTCTAGGGTTTTTGAGTCCCACTCTCGCTAATGTCATCAACGTTGTCTTCTGCCTTCGACCATTCTCTTCGGGGGCATCATCTCCTTCGAATGCACTCCTCGAATCGAGCGCCAGGCGACCTGGCGAGTACGATCGGGGATATTGATCGGTTTATTGAAGTTGAGAGACGCTTCTACGACTTACAGCCGCTACTCCCATCAATCAAACGCACTAATGAATTCGGGATTGCGAAAAATTAAACACCACAAAAACATGAGCGAGATAGGAGGTGCCCCCTTCTCTTTCTCTCTTTCTTAATCTCAACCCATTTACCATCCACTGACCAAAATACTCTTAACAATTACAATAATACTTAAAACATAAAAAATACTAAAACTGACACTAAACATTCTTAATATAAACATCATTCATGTTCTTAAATATATATTCATTTTCAAAGAATTTGACATCTATATATACATAAAGTTTATTATTTTACGATCATAATATCTATATCCCTTCTTATTTATCTCATACCCTAAAAAAACAAATTTCATGAAACGAGAAAATAGTTTATCATTTTTGTTATCCTAAACAAAAGATTTATGTCCAAAAATACGTAGTATAGAATAGTTGAAAGAGAGTTTAAAAAACTTTTCTATATGAGACATTTGATAAAACTGAAGATGGCATTCGATTAATTAAGTAAACATAAGTCATAATGGCTTCAACCCAAAAATTCTTAAGAATACCATTCGATAATAATAAGGTTCTTCTGGTTTCTAAAATATGATGATGTTTACGTTCTGAAATATTATTTTGTTAAAGAGTTTTAGTGAAAGAAGTTTAATGCAAATTCTGAATTTGTCAAGAAAATTTTTAAACTCATTGGACATAAACTCTTCTCCCGACTTAGATTTAAAAATCTTTATTTCGAAATCAAATTGATTTTTGACAAGATTATAAAATATAATAAAATTTTTAAAAACATCAAATTTGGCTTTTAAAAGATATGTCCATGTATACCTAGTGAAATCATCTATCAAAATGGCATATAAGAGAACCCTCCTTTAGATAAAATAAGTGTTGGTACCCATACATTCGAATGGACAATTTCAAAGGGTTTTATAGTAACGTGCATTTTGTTTAAAAATGATAGATGTTGCATTTTGCCAAATACAATGTCTTTGAAAGAAATGTTTTTAATAATATTTATTCAAAGAAGATATTGATACAACTTTTGAATGTTAAGATGTCCTAATTGTTTATATCATAGGAGAACATCATTAGACAAAAAATTAACATATCCTATGCTATATAAGTAGTTCTTAATATAAAGTTTGTCCTCCCTATGGCCACGACCAATCACCTTCTTCGAGAGGTGATCCTATAAAATACATCCCGTATATTTTAAATTTAAGATACAAAAAGCAAGTTTAAATTTAATTTTGGAACAACAATAATTTTGAAATTTTCAAAATTTTTGTTTTGAAAGTCACCAATTTTATCAACATTTAATTGTGTTTCATCCAGTGTTAGCCGCATTACACTGTATCGTACGATACGGTGCGATACCAGAGGTACGCCCAGGGACCCGTATAAAGGGTCCTTGGCCGAATATTTTTGCGGGTTTCTGTAATTTTTTCATAGCGTTTCAAAGCATCTTTTGGTAGTTCCCTCTCTCCTTCGTATTCAAGGCTCCCAAAAAAGTACTCTACGGTGTTTGTGCAAGCCTCCTAACTCGGATTATGGTATATTTTGAGTGTTTTTCTAAATTTTTTCTTTGTATTTGTTATTTTTTGGTGTTATTTGGGTTTTTCTTTTTTTGAATGACAAAATATAAAATTATTACGTGTGATGATATGATTTTTATTGCATGGATGAAGTAGGAGACACTCTATTTAAGTGTTACGTGAAGATTGAGGATTTATGAAGTGCTTTTATTTTTAAGTTTTTAATTGAATTGAAGTGCTCAATTGAGATGGCAGGAAAGGGTGTTAGAGACTCTCAATCTCAATCTGATTATCCGGCATGGTAGTGAGGTACAACAGTTGAAGGCTCCAGATTAAAGATTAGATGTTTGTTTTGTGATAAGGTGGTTAGTGGTGGAATTTCACGATTAAAGCACCACATAGCATGGACTAGGAAAAAAGTTGCTCCTTGCACGGGTAGAGTTAGAAGTTTGTCAGAAGGCATTAAATGGCAATGTCTTCAGATGAATGAGATCATAGAAGAGAGGAGACAACAAAAGATGATTTAGGAAAGTTTGAGGAAGATGATGATGATGCTAATGGATTCACTGATAGTATTCCTATAGATACTAGAACAGAGATTGGTAGTAGTAGTTCTCGACCACCAAATAGAAAAAAGAGGGTTACTCAAGATTTTGCAATTGAAAGTGGTATAAGAGGAAGCTCAAGAAGGAGTAGAAGAAGAGTTGCTTCTACTATACATTCATCTTTTCCTCCTAGCACTACACCTGGTTTTCGACCTGTAATTTATGATGTTATGGATTCAAAACAACTTCATGATCAGGTAGACCTTGCAGTGGACAAATAGTTTTATGATGCATGCATTCCATTTAATACAGCAAACAATTTTCATTTTCAAGCAATGGCAGATGCAATTGCTAATATTGGTCTTAGATAAAAGATGCCCAATTTTTAGAAGTTGAGAAAGAAAGATATTAGATAAGATCGTCATTAAAGTGAAAGAATATTGTTCAACTTTGAAAGAGTCATGGAAGGAGACACGATGCACCATGGCAAACGGATGGACAGATAGGCGATGGACTTTGTTAAACTTTCTTCTCTATTTTCTTAAAGGA
This sequence comes from Brasenia schreberi, assembly GCA_036023115.1. Lineage (NCBI taxonomy): Eukaryota > Viridiplantae > Streptophyta > Magnoliopsida > Nymphaeales > Cabombaceae > Brasenia > Brasenia schreberi. Next base: position 12,719,091 of record JAYKKT010000085.1, on the reverse strand, counting down.
TTTATATTTTTTAGATCTCTAGACATGTCTGAGGAGAGTCCTATTATAAAGATCTTAAGACAAGAGTTTGATAAGATGATATTCAAGGTTGGCTAGAGAATGTAGTTCAATTCATTACAGATAATGCAACTAACTATAAAGCAGTTGGGAAGGAGTTAGCATATACTTGTGAGACTTTCTATTGAATACCATGTGCAACCCATTGTTTAGATCTTATCCTTCAGTATATTGGTGAGATGGATGAGATAAAGGCAACAACTGAGTATTGCCAAGATAACACCAAATTTATCTACAACTATGTCTTTGTATTATGTATAATGAGGAGATATATAGATGGTACATAGCTCTTTCGTACAACTGCAACTCGGTTTACAAATAATTTCTTATCTCTATATAGCACTGTGAGACAAAAACAAGCCTTGAAGATAATGTTTTCCTCATATGAGTGACAACAATTTGTAGAGTTACCTAAAAATAGAAAAAACAGAAAGTTAAATGAGATTTTAGAGACAGTCTTCAGGAGTACATTTTGGAAAGCATGTGTTAGACTATTAAGGATTACATATCCTTTAGTGAAGGTTTTGAGATTGATTGATAGCGAGTAGAAGCCATTTATGGGCTATCTTTATGAAATCATGGATAGGGCAAAAAAAGCCATTAGAAGTAATTTCAATCAAAGAAAGAGAGATTATGTGCCCGTGAGGAACATTATAGATAATAGCCGATCCCGTCTAGTATGGTAAAAGGCTTAGTTGTAGTTGTTATTTGTTGAGGAACATTATAGATAATAGATGTAACAAACAACTGCATCAGCCTATTCATGCAACAATATATTATGTAAACCCAGCATTGAGGTACTCAGCAAGCTTCAAAAGGGACGGTGAGGTTAATCGAGGCATTATTGATTGTATAGATAGATTAGTCCCTGATGAGAGCAGAGGAGATGTTATACATCGAGAGATGAATATCTATGATAATGGTCTTCACTTAATAGGTTTTCTTGTAGCAATTTGCAACCGCACTAATATGTTATCTAAACCCAACATTCAGGTACTCAGCAAGCTTTAAAAGGTACGGTGAAGTTAATCGAGACATCATTAATTGCATAGATAGATTAGTCCCTGATGAGAGTAGAGCAGATGCTATACATCGAGAGATGAAGATCTATAATAATGCTCTTCACTTAATGGGTTTGCCTATAGCAATTTACAACCGCACTAATATGTGCTCACGTAAATTGTTTATCTTCGTATTTAAGTTTCTTAAATCTTATATTATTGTAGATTAAGTCTCCAATGTTTGCCTTTTTCTACATATGTTTGGTGGAATAAGTTTGAAAGTGATTGGTCAAACTTTAGAGATTTTGTAGTAAGAGTTCTGAGCCAAATCTGTAGTGCAACGGGTTGTGAAAGAAATTGGAGTGTCTTTGAACACATCGATACAAAAAGTGCAACAGGTTGGAACATAAGCGGTTGAATAACTTAGTTTTCATCCGTTGTAACATTCGGCTTCGCGAAAGGTAATTTTATATTAGTTAGTAGTTTAGTACTTAAATATTCAATTCAATATATTGTTTGACTTCAATTGTTAATGTTATTTATTAATTACTTATCTTTTTCTTATAGGTAATTAAAAAAGATAAATAGAGAAGAAAGTCAATTTGATCCAATAAGTTTGGATAATTTTGATATATTAGAAGACTGGATTATGAAAGATAACGAAGAAAATACCCTCTTAACTGAAGAAGACATTGCATGGATTAATTAAAAATGAGCGCAACAACATTATCAAGGAGATGAAGATTTTAATTTTGAAGCAGAAGGTGGTGAGGATCTTTAGCAAGGATAAGAAGAGCATTATTTAGTTGATGATCCTGATTACAATATGTAAATCTAAATCAGAAATGTATTTCATTTTTTGCTTCAAAAAATGTAAATTTTTTTCAATTGTTCAATGGTGAATGATCAATCTGTACTAAACTTTGCATTATATGAATTCTTTGGAATTATAAAAAAATTTCTAATTTTTTCTTATTTTTTAGATTTTTTTAGATTTTTACTATTTTTTTAATATTAAAATACGATACGCCTATATTGTGGACCAAAATGATACACGATACGATACGCGTCGAACAACATTGGTTTCATCTGCAGTATAAACACATGATAAAGGTTTTCTAACATATGATTTTAAAATATTTTCATTATAAGTCATATGGAACGAAGCACTTTAATTAAGAATCCAAGAGATCGTACCTTGAACTTCATTGGTTGAGGAAGAACAAAGCGCACCTATTGTGGTTTTGTCCTTCATTTAAGCTTTAAGTCTCTCTACTTGTTCTTCAAATTAGTTGATTCCAAACATTGAAATATTTACCAAAAAATTAATTTACTACTTTATCTCCTTTTCTAAGTTAGATTAATTTGTCTCTTAATGTCATTCTATGAGCAACATCACTTTGAAACTGAGATTTTTTAAGTATTTTTATACTTCTCTAATGTTAGTAAAATCGGCCAAAGTGTCCCTGGTATGCTCATTTACATTGTTCATGAGCACTCATAGGACCGTTCTATGACTTCATTCATGACATTAATAAAGGGTTCTACCTTTAAACCACACATAGCCCCATAATTTTTTAAAATATAGATAGTTTTTCATTGATTGATCCTATGTCTTATAGTTTGAGAGTGTTAAACAAAAGTTAAATCCCCTTTATTATATATATTTCAAAGAGAAAAAAACTAAAGAGTTAAACTTACAATAAGACAAAAGATATGATCAGTATGCTTCCCGAGACGACGAACAATGTTCCTACGATCGCAAATGACTCTAATATCATGTAATGAAGTCAATGTTTCAATATAGCAGCGAAAGATCAGTGAATATCACCTCAAAATGTCAATCACAAAGCCTTAAAAAAAGGCTATAAAGCATATGAAATAAATGCACAATAAAGAGGAAATTTATATTATTTAGCTACAAAAGGTATTAAATAATATGTATATTGAGAGTATATTTATAGAAGAGAGAATGAGAGCAAGTGAGGTGAGTTAGAGAGAGGAGAGTAAGAGGGGGGGAGCAGCCAACCCCCAATGGCTAGTAGCCGTTGTGGTTGGCCCCCTTTGGGGCTGGTCCAAACATACTAGTTTACATACAACAACTAAGCCTTTTCCTATACTAGACGGGGTCGGCTACATGGATTCTTTGTTTCCACAAATCCCTATCATGTGCCATGTTAGCAGTTAACTCCCAATAAACTAGATCATTCTTAAATGTTTCTTTCCAACACTTTTATGGTCGTCCTCTACCTCTTTTAATACTTTCCAAATTTAGTTTTTCTAACCTTCTTAGAGGATCTTCTTTTGATCTTCTTTCTATATGTCCAAACCATCTTAAACGATGTTCTCTCATTTTATCCTCTATTGGTGCCACTCATAATTTGTTTATAATAACCTCATTATGTATACGGTCTTTTCTTGTATGACCACTCATACATCTCAACATCTTCATTTCTGTCACAGACATCTTTTGTACATGTTGATGATTAACTGCCCAACACTCAGAACCATAAAACATGGCAGGCCTAATTGCTGCTCTATAATATTTACCTTTTAATTTTAATGGTATCTTCTTATTACAAAGAATACCTGATGCTCCTCTCCATTTTAACCAACCAGCATTAATTCTATGTGTAACATCTCCATCAATTCTTCCATCACTTTGAAAAATAATTCTATGTGTAACATCTCCATCAATTCTTCCATCACTTTGAAAAATTGACCTTAGGTATTTAAAACTTTCCTTTTGGGGAATGCAATGTGTGCCAATTTTAATTTTTATGTCCTCTGAAGTAGTCAAATGATCAAACTTACATTCCATATATTCTGTCTTTGTTCTACTAAGTCGGAGGCCTTTGCTTTCTAATATTTCTCTCCATAGTTCCAATTTTCTATTAACTTTTTCCTTAGACTCCTCCACTAATACAATGTCATCTGCAAATAACATACACCAAGGTACTTCATCTTGAATATGTTTTGTTAACTCATCTATCACCATTATAAATAAGTATGGACTTAAAGTTGATCCTTGATGTAACCTAATATTAACTTCAAAGAAGTCTGTCGTTCCTTCATGAGTCCTCACACATGTTTTTGCACCATCATACAAGTCTCTTATAAGGTTAATATATGTCAATGGGATACCTCTTTTTTCCAAAGTTCTCCAAAGAACCTCCCTCGGTACCCTATCATAAGCTTTTTCTAGATCAATAAATATCATGTGAAGGTCTTTCTTTTTTGCTCTAAAATGTTCCATAAGACGTCTCAAAAGGTGAATCGCTTCAATAGTAGATCAATAAATATCATGTGAAGGTAAATCTCAAAACATACTAGTTTACATAATTAAAGAAAATAAAATTTAAATAAAAGAAACAGAAAAAATACATTTATTTTAACATCAAGTTCTTGTAACATGTCAGCAGAAGGAAAAGTCCCTTTTATGAATATACTGCATATAGTAACATAGTCTACACGCACAAAACTAGTTAAAATACCTGAAGGATAATCAAATAGTCTCACATGGAATAATGTAGCCCAATAGAACAAGAACAACCACCACAACTATGCAACATCTATGAGATGACAACAAACAGTAAAGCAAGGAAGTGACAAACTGAAACCATATGCTGAATTCTTTTATTTCACTATCCTCAGATCCTAGAAATCTCATCTTTTTATGACCAAATCATAAGCATGTCTCAGTCCCCTATGGAACTTCTGCACGACCAATGAAGGTTTGATTGCCATAGGCATCCACAAAATTAATCACATTGTATGAAACTATCATCTTAACCAACCAAACTAGCAAGATATTTTGTACGGGATAGACTGGCTACTCAATGCAATACAAGGACTCACTAGGTTGTTGTTACTTACTTTGAGGTTTACTTACTTGTGATTAATTTTGCCCAGTTATTACTTACTTCGAGGTTTACTTACTTAATTATGCCCAATGTTTAGACTCAAACTTGACCATCCTTAACCAGTTATTGCTCCAATATGGTACCAGTCGGATCTGGTTTAGTTTCACTTCCTAAATAAAGAAACAACGGGGACATTTTGAAAAAGTTAAAAAGAAAACCTAATATTCATTTTTTCTTTAATTTGTCACCTAAAATAGATGATTATGTACAATAAAGTAAATGTCCAATTCTTTTATACATTTATATTTTATCATTAATCAACTACTTTATAGTAATTAATAATATTTTATTAGTTTTGGTTGGGTTAGTGGGTTCAGTTTGGAGTAATGTCGGGTTGTGTTATGTAAAAACCTGTTTCCCATTCTGGTTGGTTCAATTATGGCTATCATACAACCGTTTAGGTTTGGATCTGAACAGTTTTAAGTCTAAAAGATTTTAAACTAGACCTGGACCCATTTCCTTAAAAGGTCCATATTTTAGACTCAGTCCAGACTCATGGACAGCTAAGTGATCTCAGGTCAGGGTAATCTGTATGTTCTGGACCCATTTCCTTAAAAGGTCCATATTTTAGACTCAGTCCAGACTCATGGACAGCTAAGTGATCTCAGGTCAGGGTAATCTGTATGTTCTGGGTATACGCAACCTCCTTTCATGCCCTAACTATGATAAACTTGTTCACTAATTTATTTGAGGAACATGACAGCAGAAACCCCAAACATAAATAAGCCAACCTCAAACTATGTCACACGGGTGCGGGATACGGCAAATTTCAAAAATTTTGGGTGCGGCGACACGGCTAGGGTATATAATATTATATATTATATATAATATTGAAGCTACAACAAGTGAGACATCAATTAACATAAGTACATGACAATAGTAAGTACACAACTTTATATTAAAGCAAAACACATAAATGGTAAACAACTACTAATTTCATCATAATACACAAATCAATCTTCGCTATCCGGACCCATTTATACAAAAAGACCCGAACTTCAAAATTGATATCAGATTTTGAAGTATGAAATATCCACACAAAAGGAAGTAAAGAAGGTCCGCATTGAGATATTTTTCTATGTTCATTGGCAGAGTTTCACGAAAGATGATGGAAGACAAGTTGAAGGAGCATTTTGAAAACTATGTTAGGTAACTCAGGTGGTCATCATGGGAGATAAGGTCACGAGTCGACTAAGAGTCTTCGGTTTCATTGTCTTTACAAATTACTCCCTCTTTGATCGGGTTCTGCAGGATAAATACACCATAGACGGCAGAACCGTAAGTTACAAAAAAAAATTGTATTTTTTTTTGCCATGTGTCGATGTCGCACCCGTGTCGAGGTCGACACTCCACCCCTCAGAAGTATTTGTGTGACTTAGACATCAACAAAGACATTTATCTAGGTAAACAAGCCAAGCTGCCAAAAAGTATAATGGAAGGCCAAGGGATCATCATCCACAAATAGGAAAGACAAGATCAGGTGTTGTATAAGGAAAAAGTCAAGGTCAGGTATTATATTGAAAAGATTGATTCAGTACTTCAAGCAATGAAATCTTACCTATAGTCAATATGTGCTCTGTGACCCCTTAAAAGGGGATCTATCTCATATATCTTTTCTCCTGTACCAGGAGGAGGTATGGACCTCTTCTGAATCTTGATGTCAGTGGCATCATTAATGGGTTGCTGACCACGTTCCTTGATTACCTAACATAAAACTTAGTAGATGAACAGGATTAAACAAATCCAAGTCTATCATGCAAATTTCTAAGTGCTCAAAGATTTAATCTTTACATGGAATCATTTTGTTCTCTCGTCAACAGGTCAAAAGTCATGGTAAAGTTGACAAGAAATCCAATAACAAGCAATTATAAGGTGTACTTATGCAAAAAGAGTCGGTTTATAAGATCCAAGAATTGCTAAATAAGCGTGTGTTGGTGTGTCTGCATGAATATTTTTTTAACTAGATGCAGGAACCACTTCAAAGATTCAAACTTGAGCGGATCAAAAGAGAATACTTATAAAAAGACTGCAGTCTTCATAACACCATGGCATCTCAGCTCTCTTAGCCAGTAAAGCCAGGATAGCATGCTGGTAAAACCTTAAAGCATAAGAATATCAGAGAAATGAATAGAACTCGAATTGGGTTTTCTCCAGTAGAAAGACTAGTTTTTCTCAAAGGATCGTACAAATATACTTTGATATAGAAAAATGCAAGTTTACTTTACCGCCAAGGAATTAAAATTCTTTAAATCCCTAAAGGTGCAAGAGTTTTATCAATTTCTTTTTCCTTCACAGATTAGAGCACAAACTCATTAGGAGAAAATTCAAAAACATAGATCAGATGAAGGCTAGGTACGGGACACTCTTTTTGCTTTCAGTCATGTAGAAAAATGCAAACTGGTGACTCAAGGATGTAGAATAGCTTAGTGCAGTAAATGCTACACTAAGTTACATTTGTGGTCGCATCTCATAATACAATAAGCAATGAGCAGTTGCATGCCTTCAAAACAAATAACTAGTTACATCCAGAAAAATGCATTTTTTGAGAATTTCGTGCTTAAGGAAAATTAAAGAAAAGCATTTGAATAACAAAACCTCTCGATTTTTGAAGGGTTAGCAGAGAAGATTTTCCCTCTTAAGACTAGAAATTTTAGCTTCTTGTAGGGTTGCAAGTGAGCTGAGCTGTTCACGAGCTACTCAAGCTTGGCTCAAGAAAAACTCAAACTCGACTTAGTATTTTCGAGCTCAAACCAAGTTGGACCTAAGCTTGATTTTCTTGCAAGTGGAGCTGGCGCTCGCTGGTACTCGGCTTGAGCAGATTGTGAGCCTAATCAAGCCTTATATACATTTATATAGTTTCTACTTTTTTATATAGGTTATATATTTTTAGATTAGCAACAATGCTGTACAATAGATATATGTATGACAACCATAAAACGAGACTTCCTGCAGTGCAGGCAACTATTCCAAAAGAACCTCCGTCGCTGCAGTACTATACTACAAGGATGTCCTTCTGGGCATACTGTGTAAGGGTGATAAAGCAGGCTTTCTTGTCAAAAGTATAACTACTCTTACTGGAAGTTTATACAAGGACATTCATGTTGTATGATAAACCATAAAATAAGAAACCAGCGGTCTGTAGATGAAAGGTCGCAAGCTCTTAATGATCGAGCTTGAGCTACTTAGTTAAGCTCGGTCGAGCTTGAGGTTAATATTTCTCAAATGAGTTCAGTCAAGCTCAGCTCAGCTTGATTAGACTCCTACTTTCTGATAAGAGGGACTTTCTGTCTTCCCCTCTACTTTATTATTTCCCACACAATGCATTCATCCGTAGTGCCATATCAAGGGGTAACGTCAGCTTTTTAAAAGTGCATAAATTGTCAGCATTAAATTCAAAACTATTTTACAGACAATGGAAGTGCAGTCAGGTAGAAATTTAGAGTAACTAGAAGTAGTACACAAAGATTTAATGTTTAAACGAACCTGGCTGTCCTCAGAAACAAGTTGGGAATCCTGATTCTCCTGGTTGTCCTCTAAACCAACTTGGGAATCCTCCTGGTTGTCCTCAGGATCAACCTGGGATTCTTCAGTAGATGTGGAAATATCACCCCGTAAGCCAGGAACAAGAACTTTGTCTGATGTCTCTACGGTAGAAGATGCAGATTGTGTATCATACGATGAGGTTCTCCCAAAAACAGTCCTTCCTGTGGAAGACATCCTATGAGCTTCAGAATGGTAACCAGTTATATGAGCAATTCATTAACAGAAAACAACAAAGATAAGAAGGTATAGCATCTCATAAATTCTAGATTGGGAAAAGATTATCAGATCAAGCACAACCATAACACACCACAGATAGGCAATGCCATTTCTTGGAAGGTCTAACATAATGGTTTGGGACAAATTGACGATAATCCTCATACATGTAACACCAACAACAACAAAGATAAGCTTTTGAAACCATTGTTAGAGTTGACTTTTGAACTGAATTGTCTCTAAACTATTCAGAAATTCAGCCAAATCCGATTGAATAAGACAGAAGCAGAATTTTATAAAATGAAATATTTAAAAGTTATGAGAACCCATTAAATTTATGAGATAACCAGGGAATACCGATTCCATTTGATTATGAGGACGCTAACTAAAAATTTTATCACCTTGCCTCAAGGCACTCAATGTGCGGTTCTCCGAATATTGTCAGTTTCACCTGCCTCCATTTCGATACCAGAACAATCTACGTGCATCAACAACCGCAGCCCTTTCTAAACACAGTGCTATACAACCTACAGAAAAGAAGCCCCTAATAATGAACTCGTAATTCAGCACCTAAACACGCGAAAAGTTTCTCTTTTCATCTTTTGTTTTCTCTGTCGCGTACAATATCCAACTTAGAACCTTCCAATTTTCCAACATGGCCCAGTACACCAGACAATGCACGGTGAATGAGATGACACACTGTTCTAAGCCTCCGAAGGGGCACATTCACTCCTTCCCAAACCCAAACCCTCACTGAGTGAACCAGAACTGGGAGATCAGAATTGTAACCAACTTACCTTGAGAAAATCTACCAATAAGAGAACGAGAAAGATGAGCAAACGCATCAGAATTCAAATTCACAAAAGAAGGGGGTGGAATTGAAAGGAAAAAAGGACCAAAAATTAAACATGGATGAACCTCAACAGGGAGATCGTGCCCCTGCAACTCGAATGAAATAATAAGGCATTCACACTAATGCAGCAAAGGGAGCGAGAAAAATCGACACTCGTCTCTCATAAGCGCCAGAAACTTCAAGATCCAGAACAATCTCAAATAACACTCAAGTAACACAAACACTTCTCACACTTTCAACAAATAGCACCCGCCGTAAGAAACAATCTTTCCTCAGGGTAAAAAATAGACGATCTGAGGACTCTCTGAAGCCCTTTAACGAAAACAAGAGAGAAGAGAGTCTCACGTGTAGTATGTTTCGGAGACCGAAGATTGAGAAGAAACGGCCCCCTCCTCTCCCCGCCCGATCTCGACCTGACGTCCCTGCCCAAACCGAGAGGTACGCGTATGCCGGCCAGCGCCCACGCCATTGCCGCTCGGAACCAAAATCACTCAGAAAAACGAGACGAAAGACGAAGAGGAACCAAAAACCGAAGAATAATCAAGAAAGGAAATTCAAGATCTTCGCGGAACTTCTATCAATATCGATCGAGATAACCGGGGACGACGCAGAGAGAAAGAGAGGACGATGCTCGCCCGTTCCTTATTACGTGAACAAGTGGCAGAGAGAGTGAAATGAAACCTCGCTCGCCGAGGCCTATGATGAGTGTGGTTCACGAAGTATCGGATCCACTGGGCGATGGATCCGCACTCTTTAAAAAATCATTCTCAAGCTTTCCCCGTAAATCCACTGGTTTTGCTTTCTGACTCTATTTGCATTAACTACAGACGACACCCGATGCCATTTGGGTACTTAACTGCTTTTACCATGTACCGAACAGGAAAAGAATGGCGGTTTTCTCTTTTTTCCTTTTCATTTTCGCGAAAAGCCGAGGCTTGAAAAGAGTTTCACCCTTTCAGATGTTAACGTGTCGCTGTGGGCTTGCGTTTCATGATGCCACGTGTCTTGGCAAGAGTGGATGGAACCCAAGCTCTCTCCTTGTACTGATTCAAGAATGCCTCTTTATTGTTCTGTTAATTTCTTAATTGCCATCGTCTCTGTTGTATGTTATAAACTCTTGTTTTATTGTCAATTGAGGTTTAATTGGATGCTATAACAAGGGTATTATTATTTATACTTTTTTTTACTAAACATACACCATTTTCATCGTTGCATACACCCTTTTCTCGAGAAAACCCAAGACACATCAACCTTCAAGTAGTGATGTGTCTCGTGCATGTCTATCATTTTAATATAACGCACTCACAATATATTACTCATTAAATAGTGATGCATCCTAAGTAAAATGTGCCTTAGACATGTGTCTCATTGCTATTTTCTCTCTTCATCAAAAAACTCATCATAACTGACGATTAGGATTCTATTTTCTTTTTGATTTTTTATGAGACTTATGTTTAGATCTAGATAGAGATTGAGAATAAAAAAAGTCCAAAAGGAATTTAGAGAGGTCCATATTGAAGATAAAAAAATGTTTAGAAAAAGAGTTGAAGATAAGATTAAAAAATCAAATGATTAAGAGGAACAATAATATTAAAAGTGACTATCGAAGAAAAAAGATAAAAAAAGGTTATTGGAATGAAATGAGAAACCGATATGGATCATTGGGAGGAGGAAAAACAGGTAAGGAATAAGGAGAAACCCATGAAAGAAAATGAAGATGGATAGTTTTGAGTTTTTTTAAAAAAATGATGCATATTTAGTAAAAAGTGTATATGAATAGCAATTATGATAATCAATCCTTGCCATCACGTGATGTCTCTTATAATGTTGGGTAATTGTGTGCTCAAAATGTAAAATTTGAAAATCCATAACATACTTTTGTGAATTTTTCTTTTAAATATAATTTTAAGTAAAATAACATGTATATACTATATGTATACCAGATCACTCACTTCTTATATTACGTGTTCACTCATTGCTTTTAAGTGGCATAAGTATAATTTATATTTTTTAGAGATCTAAAAAAATACGAAGAATATCATTATTATACTCATGTCACCTAGAAGCAACAGGGGGTAGCGGTGTTAATGGTGTTCACGATCCAATTACTTTATATATATATATGAATTACATTTTATATAGAGTACCTCAATAGGCGGTCATGAGTGAGCGGTGTTAATGATGTGCACGATCCAATTACTTTATATATATATGAATTACATTTTATATAGAGTCAATGTTAATGGTATGCATGTCCCAAGAATCGAGCACACTACCTCCCTACCAAGTGGACTGATGTTGTGAGCGCTTCATAAATCACATTGTATACAAATGACATTATAGAAGTGCCTCTAACTATAGTACGTATTATTCATCACCCAACCAAAGATATTTGAGTTTTTCCATGAACTCGAATTTAGACCCGACCCGGTAACACCGCTCCATTTGGATCAGTTTAAGTTGGGTCGCCGCGGCTCGGGGCAATGTTGCTCGTCCCTACTCCACTACGATCTCTTGTTTCAGTGGAGCAAGAGTCGTGTTATGTTGGATATTCCGTGCCTATCAAACTGGGTCCTACCTATTTGGTCTCTTATGCTGAGCCGTTGCATTGATTAAAAGGGGAAGTTTCACCCCTTCCCTCCCACATCCCTGTGAAAGGTACTCGAAAGAAACCACACAGGGCACTTGCTCCATGGCTGTGGCCCAACTCCAACACATTGTAGACCGTTTGTTTGGATCTTGGATCCACGTATATGGATTTGACCCACATGATACTGGTGGACCTAGAAAATCCTTTAGTATGGAGCAAATAGCCTACGGAACTGTTTAAGGTGGGAGTGAACTAGTATTGAACCATCGGCTATAGCTTTCATGTTAATCCTTTCCTTTTTCTGTTTCGGGCGGAGCAGATGCCCCACCTTGGTCAATTTAGATCCACCGCAGCCCAACCTTGGTTCGATTTAGATCCGCCACTGCTCGAACCCAATTTGGTTCTCATTGTACTTTTCGTGGTTTCTAAATTCTAAGTTCATATTAGTATATACTCTTATTTTTTTTCGCATTTGATGTATGATGCAGCATTATTCCATGTAACTGAAGATCTTTTGGCCGCTAGAGCAAGATGTGGGATCCTGATGGAAAGCATATGCTAGCGTGCAATGGGAAAGCTTTATTTTTGTTGACCAAACTGAACTAATGCCACCACTATTGAGCTAAAAAGGGTAAGCTGAACCGCTGGGTTTTAGATGCTCTCAAAATGGACCATGTTCTTTTTGGGTTGTTGAGCATTATCGAGTTTTTTAAAGGTCTACCTCGCTAGGGGATGAATGACAAGGTGAAGGTCGTGAGTTCGATACCCAGGGTGTGATACCTGGCTCCGGCCTCCCCATGCATGTGAACAATGCGTACGTACATACATGTTTAAATGCAAAGGGTACCAAGAAATGCAAGGAGATTAAGGTATTTGGCATCCCGTAATAAGTGATGTACAGTCTTACTGATTGGGATTTTGGCTGAACTCAGCTTCGTATAAACAGTTTATCAATTAATTGACCCGTTTCTCATTTAACTTGTTTTACATCAAGGCAGAGAGCTTCGGAGAGGCAGATGGAATATGAATTGCATGATTGTCAATCGTTCTTTTGATTCAGATAGACTGGATGGGCCGGGGTAGGTTCGCATCCACCTGCGTCCTCCTTACACTCAGAAACCCCGTTGCAGCCCTGCCCACACTCGGAAACCCTGGTACACCCCGCCCCGTCCCATGAGTTTCAAGGTTCAAATATGCCCCGCCCTATCTAGAGATGTTAATATTGGCCGGGCCGGGCCATATTTTATATGGGCCTTTAAAGTGCTGCCTCGACCCTGCCCCAGCCCATATATAGTTTTTCAATTACATATTTACATGTATATATATATATATATATACTATATTACATTATAGATATATAGTTTTTTATTATATATATAGTATATATGTCTCATATATATATACATATATATAGTTTTTCCCATTACATGTGTACATATGTATAGTTTTTTATTACAAGTGTATATATATGTAGTATATATATTACATGTATGTGTGTATATGTAGTACATATACATGTATATATATAGTTTTTATTATATGTGAATGTGTATATGGCTTGTTGAAGCCTAAAACATCGTGGTTGGATTTGGATTTCAAGCAGATTTGGTTTAGATCTTATAGACTCGATCTAAAATCCCATGGGCTTGAGGCCCTCACGTTGGCTCTAGAGTCATATGGGTTAGCCATTTGACCCTGCTTTAAATATGGGCTGGAATTCTCTGGCCCGACTCTGCATTTTTCCAAGGCCAAGCCCATTTTGACATCTCTAGCCCTATCTATGCTTAAGTTATTGAAAAACAATTATTTCCCACTGAAATAAGATTTATATCAGTTTCTATATCAAGTAACATAAGAACATATCATGCCAACAAGAAGGTAGCTCATCTGGCTAGGGAGTCGGGTCACAAGATGAGTGTAATGAGTTGGATACCTGAGGCATGCATCTGGTTCCAGCCTCTCCATTGTAAACCGCTCCCTCCCCTCTACAAAAAAAGGTGAGTAAATATTAAATTATTGATAATGAAAAGGGACATCAATCAGCGGCAGACTTAGGAATTTATTTTGGGTGATGTGAAAAATAAAAAACATTTAAACTAAAAAAATGGTTACCCAACAATGGAAAAAATAACAAAGTCATCATAAAGTATATAAGAAAGAAATTCATGATTAAGAATAAGGCTAAACCAAAATACATAATTAAAGAATCATGAGTTAAATATTACATTTATCCAACCCCTACTTAGACCAATGCACATATGACATAATACGTAATTGTCTAACAGAATATATATATATATATATATATATATATATATATATATTTCAAATCGGTTCTGTTGTTGAGGTGAAAATTAAGAATAAGGCCAGTCAAGTAGGTGTGTGATTGTAAACCAGAACCACATCTGGTCAGCCACCTAAACGAGATAGGAGAACCATGGAAAGCAGTTTGGGTCAGCAATCCGCGGCAAACGACACACTACTGCAACGATTTTAAAAGATGAAATATACAGCCTTGTTGAACAAGATTACGATTAACGATGTATGCCACATAAAAATTTCAAATCTAATTATATATCATGTGCAAGAGATATAAATTAATCCTAAAATTTAATATGCATACAATTAATGGAACCTAATTAACATGTGAAACCAGGATAGAATCAAACCCTTATTCGACATGAATTATTTGACATGAATTTATGAAAAAAACTATCATTCGACATGGATTATTTGACATGAATTTATGAAAAAAACTATCAAAGCCCTATTCTATACCGTATATACTATTACCTAAAACTGAAAAGAGAAAAACTGATTACCATACCTGATTTTAACCCTAATTTTGGTTGATTGGATCAGAATCCAATTTCAAATCTGATTACTGGATATTTGATCCTAAATAACTAATAAAAATTCTATTGAGAGCGGCTACTTTTATTTTTCTGAAATTCAGGTGAGACGCCCTTAACAATTTGAACAAATTTCAAGCAAAAATTCAAACTTTTCAAATTTTAGTTGGGGCGATCGCCCCACCTCGCCTCAACGTGAATCTGCCGCTGCCACCAATGCCTAATCCTCAACGGGCCACTGATGACAGACCAGCCTGCCCCATCCGGGTTGGTTCTCAACCTGAGGACCCGCCCTATGTAGGATAAGGGCAGGTCCCATGAGGCCGGTAGTGATTGCCATCCCTACAAAAGAATTCCAGCACCAATTCTCATAAAAACGGTATCAAGAATGCACATGGACGGTTCAGATTTGTTATAAGCATTGGGTCTTCTTTTTCTCGATCTGTGAAATGAGCCAAATGAAAACACACACATGCGCGTGCATGGACACTGAAGGCCAAGTCCAACCGTGGGAGGAAACATCATCCAAGACTGCAAAATGAGCTATCAGTCTCCTCTTATACTCTTCAAAGGAGTAATTGAGTCGAGTTGAGCTCGCTCAAGGCTCCTGGAGCTACATTGATTGGCCAGCTTAAGCTCATTGAGCTCATAACAAGAGAAAAAGAGAGGTAGAGTGACGGAACGTTAAAAGTGGATGTTGAACCATGTGAAACAAGAGAGAAAGAGAATGAAACACTAAGCTAAAAATGAGAGTGGAGAGGACAAGGCTCAACGGGAAATGCTCAAACTCTATCAGGGTTCAAATCTATCCAAATATTTTTATTGTTTGATTAAAATAATCAATGGTGGAAATTTGAATTGAAACACTATTGTAGTACTTTTGTATTTTATATTTAATGCACACTTGTGTTAAATGCTTTTTGCCTTATCACCTTATTGTTCATCTTAAAGAACGGTCGAGATGATAAAATAAATTTTAGCACGGACTGAGTTTGAGCATTCATCTCTCTTTGTATATATATATATATATGTATATATTATAATATATATACAAACACATATATATGTCGATTAGGCTCCCGAGTTACACAAGTGGTAGTGACCTTGTGCTTGTCATGCTCGTACTTAAGGCATGACTCTAGCTTGACAAGAGCAAGCCAAGTTCTAACTACCCTCAAGCCAATCTGGGTAGCTTGTAAGTAGCTCGGCTGACTTAGCCCTATAATATTTTCACCTTTCTTTTTTACCAAATTTCACTACACAAAAATACATAATCTACAAATATGCATGCAAATGCACAACATTCAAACCTTTGTAAAACAGCTCTGCTGCGTAATCATCAAGCTTGACCCTACACATGTCTAGTTTCGGGTAAACCAGAACCGTGACCAAATTGGCCTAGGTCAGTTTTGGTTTCGGTTTTAGAACCGCTGGTTTCGGGTTGTTCTGGTTTGAATCCAAAATTGGTACTTTTATTAAAAAATATAAGATTTTCTTATAGAAAATACTAAAATCGGCGGTTTGGAACTATCGGTTTTGGTTTAGTTCTAGCTTTATAGGAGGTGATACAGGAACTGAATTGGGTGGTCTCCAGTTTCAGGCCCAGTTCTGGTTCCAGTTTCACTGATTCTAGGTTCAGTTGGTTCCCCGGTTGAAACTTTCCGGCTGGTTAAAATGTCTACTTGACCCATTATTATTGGAAATTCTTCCCATTTTTTTAGACTTGGACTCGCATGGATTATTACATGATGGTTGTCTTAATGCATCAATCCAGCAACACACTAGAATATCAACGCTCTAAGGGGTACCTTGTGGGCAATGCACTGACATCATGGACATAGAATGATTAGCTCGGGTCTCTTATTCTCTGGTTTCAGGTCAATTGAACAGAAACAAAATCTTTTTTGGTTTTTAGTTCTGCACACCGATTTCCCTCCCTCTGCTCACCGTCTTTGCAGCTCTTCTGAAGGTTGCAGCAACCCTGCTCATATTTTCCTTAAGATTGCATCTCAACCACACATCGAGGGGATACAAGACTAACATCTTCTGTTATCTCTTACCTATTGTCTCCATACTAAGCCATTGAGGGACACTCTGAGAAATTGGATTTTACACCCTCCACCTGTTTTCTGCAGATTTCATATGATCATTGCTTCTTGTAATTGCATTTTCCTTTGGTCAATAGTGTATTATGTGCTACTATCAGAGGAAAGTTTGAACTGTAGGTCCCTTCTAGCTCCACATACATTTTCATACTTAATTTTGGTCCTCATCACTGTGTTGGGACAAGAATTTGTAGCAGCTTGCCAGTAAAGTTACTGGAGTCCCCTGCTTCCTGCTAAGTTGATCCTCTTCATCATGATCTATCGGGGGTAAGAATGCATTTAACAGATTAGTTGCTGTAACATTAGAAGAAAATAAAATATTAGTCTTGGAAATGTTGATCCGATATTCAGACATCTCACAGAAGGTATCAATCCAGTGCTTCATTATTTTCATTTGTTCCATGGAGGCTTCACCAAACAGAATGAAATCATGGACGAACATCAAGTGTGAAGCCCACAGACCACGAGCTCCCATCTGCAATGGCTTCCAACAGCCCTTGTTAACTTTAAGATCAAGTGTGGCAGTTTTTAAACAGCTAAAATGAATAAATAAGGGGTCAGAGGATCTCCTTGTTTTATACCTCAAGATGAATTGAAAGGCTCTGTTTCTCCCCATCCCATAAACAATCGATTGAAGATGAGACACATTCAAATCACTAATCTTGTAAACATTGATGGGCACCCAAACTCCTATAATATTGTCTGCAACAACCGTCAGTTGAGCCGATCATAGGCCTTTTGCAAATCTACTCTTATAAACATGAAACCCTTCTCACCTTTCATCTTATGCATAGTATAGATGATTTCTTGTGTGACCATGATAGTATCTCGTATACGTCGGCCTGGCTTGAAGCTATTTTGGTAGGACCTTACCATATTATGCAAAATTGGTTTCAGTATTCCTGCTAAGATCTTTGTGATGAATTTATGAATGACATTATATAATAAGGTGGGTCTGTACTGGCTCACAAATTCAGGTACATAGACTTTAAGAACTAAGGTTAGAAGGGTATCATTTATCTCTCTCACCAACTTCTTATTATGCCAAACCCCTTGAAGAAATCACTCACATGAACCCCTACTTTATTCCAGTTTCTTTGTCCACTTGCACCTCTTATCTTGCAACCTCTTCTGATTTAAGTGAAGGCCAATTAACTTCAGCTGAAGCCAAGGGCGAGGACCACATTCTTCTTCAAAGAGCTTGTGGAAAAGAGATTCAGCTTGTTCCTTAATTATTGCCATATCTTGTTGCCAAACCCCTTCATTATCACAGAACATCTCTATTTTGCTGCGCCTCCTCCATAGCGCCATCTTGATATAATATCACTTCAAGTTTCTATCCCTCTGTAGTGGACTTTTTGCAAAATTTCTTTTGCCTCCAGTGTGCCATTTTACTCTTGTCGTAGTTGGTACTCTAATCTCCCTGAGAAATGATCGAAGGCCACTACTGTGCTCTTTGATGCCTTTAATCCAAGCATATACTGGGATGTGTGATTCGTAATGATTTCTGTATTCCAGACGTTGATGAGGATGAGAATAATCCTGATGAACGACTTGACCGTAAGTGATATTTAAATTATAGGTTGATTCTTTTGAATGTCATTTCATAAGCCTCTAACTAATTGTTCTCTATACTGGGATTTGTGATTCTTAGTGAACTACTTGATGCATAAGCTAACAGTTTACAACTAAGTTCAGTCAGTGGGAGGACTAGATTCACATATGGATCAAGTTTTAAGTCTGATTTTCGTAATTGATATCTGGTTAGTGTGTAGTAGTTGTTTGGTTTCGACATAAATTAAACATGTAATTATCTTCTTTGATCCATCCTGACCTAGGCAGGATTGTCTGGTATTTGCCCGGAAACCATTTAAATACCTACGGGTATTTTGCCCGGGGTAAAAGATTAATTGAATTTAGAGGTCATCTCGTAGTCTGTTTTTCTAGTTATCACAATCAATCATGGTCATTCTAGTCGTATTCATGTCATGAAATTGCAATTATGTTACGGATCAAACTATTTTCCATGCCCAATACTACACAGTTAAAAAGCATTTGGTGAACAGTTGCCTGTGTCTGGCCATTGCCAGCCCTTTAGTAAGGAGGCACCCCTTATCCTGAAGGTTCGGGGCTATTTTGCCAAGTTCCTTGGAGAGAGTCGTCACACACCCCGAGTTTCTACCTACTCACCTGTGTTGGTTTCGGGTACAGGTACCTTTTGTTGAAGGTAGTTCGAGTAAATCAGCCATTCCTATCACCCTCATCCCTCTATCATAAGTTCCAATTTGGATAGGAGACATCTTTCGCGCAGATTCCTGATCTTTACTGGTAACTGATAATGATTCTGCTCAGTTCTACATAGTGTTGTCAATCTCTTGTTATTAACTTATATTCCACTCATATTTAGGTGGCCTGTAGCAATTGTGGGGGCTGTGTCCTTCCTTTTGTATGGAGCTCGCCGAAGGCGTCTTTGGTGCGAAGTACCACTGAGAATTCCCGGAGTCAATTGCTGATGAAAGTTGCGACAGTTCGAAAGGAAGGGGCCACCTAATGCCACCATTTTCGTCAAGGACCTGGGCTGGTTGCAGCTTCTTGTGCTTCTGCTCTGGGTGTAGATTTCCTACTGCGGTGCAAGGTTAGTTTAACAAATTACCCTACTGTTATTGATGAGTTTGACGTTGAACCGGTGAATCGGAAATGTAAAGGGCGTTGAGGTATTGTTGTATGTGAAAATTGTATTGTTGAGCGTTGTTGTTGAGCCTTTGGTTGATTGAATAGTTACTAGTTGACAAACCAGCTGTGTAAAGGACGCACTGGGTGGATATTAAGCAACAATTGCACCAATGCTCTTTTGGGTTGAAAGCGATAATTGTTGCTCTCTCTCTCTCTCTCTCCGCTTCCTATTCCTTGTGCCGTTCTGTGGCAGCGTTTTTGACGGGAGAAACGTTAAACGCCCAGTAACCCTTTTTTTTGTGACGAGGCCGCCGAAGCCCAACACCCCCTCCACATGCACGCTCTGGGAGTCGAACTCTCCACAAGCAGCAACGGTGCTAGATCTCCTGCTGTTGAGCCAACACTCTGGGTGCACCCATTTGCTGGTGTGTTCTTTGGAAAATCTAGTCACAACGCGAACACATCCCAGAACAGGATAACTGAGTTCGTGTCTCAACGATCATCTTGTCATGAAACAACACGGAGACATAAAAACAATAACAAAACAATAGGTTGCATGTAATTTTAACAGTGCAAATTGCTTCTTATATATACAATCATTGTCGATGACTCCTTGCTTATTACTCCAACTCTCTCTACCTATGTAACTTGGGGCGTTTTCTTTCCTGTCAACTAGATTGTGTTCATCTTTGTGTGATTATAAAAAGAAGGTTCAGTCGTGTTAAAGTGGCCTGTAACAAAGTACCTTTTTTATAACCGTTATAAGTGGATTCCTGCTGCGAAATATGTCTAGACAAACACGTCCTTTATGACTCGTTTATAAAAAACTATCCGTGTGGATACACGTTTCTAATCTCTTGTATACCTTGGTGCAGATTGTATAACCTTGTGTAATTGAGCTTATATTAGTTTCATATTTAGTAATTCTTGTAAAAAAGTTATCTTTTAAATTTTTTTTAATTAAAGAATAATTGCCAGTAAGGATGTGAGAAGAGAAACTCACCAAAGGTGGTAATTTACTATGTAAAGTTTCTATTTAAATCGGATTTATATCATAAGTATTACATTTTATTATCTAGGATCATTGAGTACAGAACAAGTGGGAACCGCAAAGGCCCGTTCATAGTTCATACAATTAATCAGTTTTTATAAACTGAATTCAGGAGGCTGTTCCTGCCTCAACTTTCTCACCCTCTTCCCAGAAGGATGTCTTCTTGCCTGTTTTTGAGACAGTCTGCAGCACAGCGTCTGGCTGCACATTGCCTTTAACAGTCACCTTTTGCTCCTTCAAATCCACATCATAGGACTCGACTCCTGAGACAGCAAAAGAGAAAGCTGATTATGACAATGTACAGGATAAACATATACCTGGCTGGTAAATTTTCAGTTGTTAATAAGGTGTATGTTGCGGTTCTGAGATCCTAGATTAGTAATGGCAGATCTATTCATGGGCGAGGTGCAGCGGCTGCCTCACCTGAAATCCGAAACAGCCCAAAAGATCTACACAAGCAGCCCAAATGTTTTTGAGAATTTATATAGGTCTGCCACTGTTACAGGAGTGCCACTAGGCCAACTTAAGTGATTAATCACAAAGCATAAGAGTTATCCTAGAAACACAAACAGCAACCGGACTTTGATTACCTGGATCTAATACAAACAGTAATTGCTGTGTAGATGCAAACTCATACGGGTTGAGAACGAATTTTCTTAATGGACATCCATGAAATCATTGGTTAACAAGAATGGCTCTGATAAATAACTAAACCATTCATTTAACAAGTTCAAGAGTTTGTTGGTTTTTAATCTAAGAAAATTCTTACTCTCGAGTTCTTTGGCCTGTACGATCATGAAATTGATGGCTATTATGCATATGAATATCAAGAATATAAGCAGCATTAGTCAGTGATATCAAATAACATAACTGCAGAATCAGGAAGTCAATATGATACCTTCCAGCTTGTTAAGAACCCGCTTCACAGCTCCAGCACAACCCTCACAGCTCATGGTAACCTTCAAAACAACTGTCTGCGTGGTCAACACACCCAAGAATAAGTATTATTTGAGGTTAAAATTTGAACTTCTGCACGTTTTAGAATAATCTTATACTGGAATCACATGCTCCATGTATGATAGACATATACTTAGTTGAACTCAAGCATATAGATTTATAATTCGGTATACCAAATAATAAAAAGCCAAGAACCGTGTTCTCTAGATTACATATCGTGCAATTACATATTTTAGGTCTCATCACACCACAGTGAAGCAACAGAAGAAAGTTGCATCCAAATAAATATCACAAATTGATAACATTGTTTTATTCAGAAAATCAAGAAATCCACCATGATTCTTGTGCAGAAAGTTTTACTTTCCATGTTATCGAACCCGTCAAGAAGGAAAGTGAAACAGCAAGGGATCATATGGAGGAAGAAGATTGTTATTCATCCCTCTTATTCCACCAACCAATGTAAAATAAAATTAGAGTTGCCACGGTAAGGTTTTCAATGATGGTAATAAGAGACTTTTAAGCTGTCACGATATCACCATTAAAGATGAATATTTTGACATGCAGATTAACTTTTTGAGTCTTCACCATCTTAAAACCTTAAGGGAAAAACAATCATCCCAAAATCAAAATGGAACTATTAGCAGGTCAACATCGTGACCATCTCAAAACATTTGAGGGGAAAATCATTCAATAAGGAGGTACTGTTAGATGGTTGAATTTCGAAACTCTCTCTCCCCCCCTCCCCACAGACACATTTCTTGGCAGGTGTATTTTCACTCCCACAACATGTTGGCGGAAGTCATAATTCCATCATTAATAAAAAGGAGTCTCGTGTGTGTGATGTTTTGGGAGCAGTGTTATCCGTATGATATACGTATCATATTGTGTACCGTATCGTTTTACAAAGAGTATCGTGTGATATGACACTTATCGCGCATATCGTATGATAAAAGGGTTCCTAGCCGAATAAAAACTTGCATTTTTCTAGGTTTTTTATTTTTGTTCACGGCTCTCCAAGGCTCCCTTCGGTGGCTCACCCCCTACTTGGTGTTCAATACTCCAAAAAAGTACTCTACGACCCTCAACCCAGATTGTGGTATATTTTGTGTTTTTTTGAATTTTTTTCTTTGAATTTGTTGTTTTTTGTTGTTATATATATTTCTTTTAATAACAAAATATGAAGTTATGAAGTGCGTGAATATGATCTTTATTTCATTCATGAAGTGGGAGACTCTATTTAAGTATGATGTGAAGATTAAAGATTTATGAAGTTCATTTATTTTCAGTTTTTTTATTGGATTGAAGTATTCAATTGAAATGACACGAAGGGGTGTTAGGGACTCCTAATCTCAGTCTGATGATCCGGCATAACAGTGGGGTACAACACTAGAGAAACATATTGAAGATAAAATGTTTATTTTATGAGAATGTGGTTAGTGGTAGAATTTCATGATTAAAACATCACCTAGCATAAACTAGAAAAGAAGTTGCTCCTTGCACGAGTAAAATTAGAAATTTACCAAAAGCCATTAAATAACAATGTCTACGTATGATTGATAGCATACATGAGAAAAGACAACAAAATGATGATTTAGAGATGTTTGAAGAAGAGGACGAGATGCTATTGGATTGGGTGATAATATTACTTCTGATGGTAGAACTGAAGTTGGAAGTAGTAGTTCTCAACCATCAACTAAGGGAAAGAGTGTTATTGAAGATTTTGCCAATAAAAGTAGTAGAAGAGGAAAGTGTAGAGGAAGAGCTTTTTGTGGCATACAATAAATTTTCCCCCTAGCACTACACATGGTGCTCAACCTGGAATTCGTGCTGCTATGACTTCAGAACAATTATATGAGCAGGCAGACCTTGAAGTGGATAGATGGTTTTATGATGCAATCATTTCATTTAATACAACAAACAGTCTTCATTTTCAAGTAATGACAGATACAATTGTTAACATTGGTATAGGATATAAGATGTCCTCTTATCAAAAGTTAAGAGGAAAGCTATTAGATATGACTTTCCTTAAAGTGCAATAAATTGTTCAACTTTAAGAGAGTAATTGAAAGAGACACGAAGTACTATCATCACAGACGGATGAACATATAAGCGAGGAAAGACTTTGTTAAACTTTTTTATCTATTATCCTAAAGGACTTATGTTTTTGAGATCTCTAGACATTTAAAGGAGAGGCATACTGTATAGATCCTAAAGCAAGAGTTTCATAAAGTGATATCCAAGGTTGGACTAGACAATATAGTCCAATTTATTATAGATAATGCAACTAACTATAAAGCAATGCTATAAAAATCGTATCATACGATATGATACAGTTTTATCGCGTATCGTATGAAGATACGATACGATATAGGGGCATGTATTGCTTATCGCGATTTATCATGTCGTACCATACAATACGGGAGTGTATCGCACCGTATCGTACGAGTCAATGCCGATTTTTCTGTTATAAATTTCAAAAATCTGAAACTTACGGATTTCATTTCTCTTTCTTCCCAAACCCTTTTTCACGCTATTTCCTTGCTTCCAGATCCTATTATTACCTTCTTCTTATTGATTTCATGGTTTATTCATAAGATTCTCAAGAATTTTACCAAATCCAACTCCCCATCTCTAGGGTTTTTGTTAAATACGTGTCATACCTCTTTTCTTTGTCATTCTACCCGATTTTTCACTTGAATAATTTGAGGTTTTGCAGATTCCGTGATTCTTAACCTCTAAAAGCCTTTTCCTTCTTATTGATTGTCCACTCTTGTCTTAATAACTTCGATCGAGTCGATCCGACTTAGAAATATTGTACTCCTGTGTATTAAGGCAATAGTCTTGTGAACAAGTACATGTTTTGCAATGCTGTAAAACATGATAGTATTTCTCGTATCAAACATCACCTTGTGGGAACTAAGAAGGATGCTAGTGCATGTCTTCGGGTTCCTAAAATAGTGAAGTGTGAGATTAAGTATTGGAAGCTTCGAAGGAGAAGAAGAGATTAAGGGTGAGAGAGAGGGCAGAAATAGGTGGTTGGGATATGTCTCAACCATTTGAAGATGCTACTGCTTAGGGGATGTATGGTGACTATGGTCATGGTGGTGATGAATTTCATAGTGCAGCTAAGATGGAAGAAGAGATGGTTGAAGAGGGGAGGAGAAGACGAGAAAAGAAAAAAAGTATAGGTTCTGGTGGTATTAGCAGTGAAGTTGGCTCTTGTTCCACTACAAGAGCTCCTACTCGCCCGATGCCTACGAGGGGTACTAGAGGAATAGTCAGAGGAGGTAATGGCCTTAGTGGGATGCCTTCATTCTCTCCCCCCCACGTATGACTCCTGGAGCTCAGCCAGGCATTAGATCAACTATGACTTTAAATAAGGTAATTGAGAAAGTAGATTTAAAGTGTGTTGAACTTTTTTTATGAAAATTGCCTCCCTTTCAATGTTGCAAACTCATTTTCTTTTCAAAGTATAGCAGATGCGATTGCTAGTGTGGGATCGGGGTATAGAGTCCCTACTTATCATGCTTTAAGGGGCATATTATTGCAGAAATGGGTTGATATTATTAATGCATTAAGTTCTAAATTTAGGGAGTCGTGGAAGGATACAGAATGTTCCGTTATGGCTGATGGTTGGACAAATGGTCAGCGTAGGTCTTTGGTAAACTTTCTAGTCTATTGCATCAAAGGTACATTGTTTTTGAAATCATATAACTTGTCCCATATTGATAAAACTATAGATAATTTACTCCATATTTTTTAGGAAGTTGTTGAGGAAGTCGGTGTTCAAATATTGTTCAATTTATTAATGATAATGCTGCAAAATTTAGAGCAGCTGGTAAGATGCTTGAGACAAACCATCCAAACTTAGTATGGACTCCATGTGTTACACGTTACATAGACTTAATGCTTGAAGATTTGAGTGCAATCGATGAAATAAGAGGGACTATAGATGTATGCAAAAATAATTAAAAAATTATTTATAACCATTCTTCTATATTGCATTTCATGCGAATTCATAAAGCTAGAAGGGAATTGATTAGGCCTTCATTGACAAGATTTGCTACAAATGTCATTATTGTGTAAAGTCTTGTCATACATAAAAATGCATTGAAAAAATTGTTTGCATATGATGAATGGGGCTCTATTAGTTGGTCTAGAAAGAGGGAAGGGATTCCTATGGTAGATGTTTTTCATGCTGATTTTTTAAAAGTTGCAGCAAATTTTTTAGGATGACTTACCTTTAGTTAAGGTAATGAGGATGGTGGATAGTGAAGATAGACCTCCTATGCCTTATATATATATGATGCTATGGATAAGGCTAAATTGGAAATATAAGCAAACCTTGACCGCAAGCGGTCACTTTGGAAGATAATTGATGTACGATGGAACCGCTAAATGCATCATGATTTACATGTTGCTGCATATTTTCTTAACCCTTATATTTGATTTTCTCCTAACTTTGTGAAGGATGAAGAAGTGAAAAGAGTATCTTAAATGCAATTAACCTTGTTAAAGATTCATCTACTCGTTATAATATTCATTTAGAGTTAAACAAGTATATATAGATTGTTGGAGATTTTGGAAAGCTAATTGCAATTGAACTCCGCTCCCAAATGCGACCAGGTATTGTGTAATCATTTATTGATATTCATTTAAGTTATTAATTGATTAACTTCATGTGTTTCTTATTAATCATTATCGTGTTTTATTTCAGATGAATGGTGGGCTCATTTTGGTATAAATACACCAAATTTGACAAGGATTGCTCAACGTATATTGAGTCAAACATTTAATTCGAGTGGGTGCGAGAGGAATTGGAGCTTTTTCGAATGCATTCATATGAAAAAGCGAAACACGCTCCAGCATGATCGACTACGTGATTTGGTATATATTACCTATAACATGAAGTTAAGGCAAAGGTAATAATTAGAAAATATATATTGTTTGTTGTTCACTAGTTCTTGACTTCTTTCTTAATCTTATTAATAATGAATGCTTGATGTGACTATATTACATTTGATATTCTTTATAATTTGAATATTCTTTCTTAACAGGCAAATGCAAAAGGATGCAAGGAGGACAAGGAAGGTGCCGGATGACCCGTTGAGTTACGAAAATGTCGATATTCTTGACGATTGGGTCGAACAAAAGGAGTCTCCTATCATTTTAGAGGATGAAAATTGGAGGATACTAAAAGTCGAAGCAAAACTTGGAGTTGTAGACGATGAAAATGAAGCCGAAGGTGTTGGATGGACAAATCCTATTATGGAGGAAGAAGAGGGAGGAGATGATTATGATGGTGATGGTGATGGTGGTGCTCCTAACTACGTTGATTATAATGCTTTTGTTGATTATGATCCACGTTGTGGATGATTGTAATTTGTTTTAAGTTGTACTTCTAAGTTGTAACTTGTAACCTTGATGATTATGGATTCTATGGATTTGTAAGTTGTAACTTGTAACCTTGATGATTATGGAATCATGGATTATGGATGCTTGTAGCCTTGTTATGGAGATGTTTTTGTTATAGTATGAATGCTTTTTCACTTGTAATCATATTTTGTTCATTAATTTCAATTTTTAAATTTTTTAAATTTTTGAAAAAAAATTATATCATACCGTACCATACCGTATGATATGATACGATACAGTCGTATCGGTACCCTTACGATACGGGCACCGATACGTTTTTTACAACATTGCTATAAAGCAGCTGAGAAGGAGTTAGCAGATACTTATGGGACTTTCTATTGGACACTATATGCAACCCATTGTTTAGATCTCATCCTTGAGGATATGGTGAGATACATGAGATAAAGGCAACAATTGAGTGTTGTTAAAATATCATCAAATTTATCTATAACCATGCCTTTGTATTATGTATAATGAAGAGATGTACGGATAGTGTAGAGCTCATTCATAAAGCTGCAACTCGATTTGTAACTAATTTTTTATTTATACATAGTATTGTGAGACAAAAGAAAGCCTTGAGAATGTTCTCCTAAGATGAGTGAAAACAATTTACCGAGTTGCCTCAAAATAGAAAAACAGAAAGTTAAATAAATGAGATATATTCAGAAGTACATTTGGAATTATATGTGTTAGACTATTGAGGATTATATACTCTTTAGTGAAGGTTTTGAAGTTGGTTGATAGCGAGGAAAAACAATCTTTTGGATATCTTTATGAGGCCATGGATAGGGCAAAAGAAGCCATTAGAAGTAATTTCAATAGAAGAAATAGGAATTATGCGCTTGTGTAGAACATTATAGATAATAGAATGATCAAATAATTGCATCAACCTATTCATGTAACAACATATTACCTAAACCCAATATTAAGGTATTCAAAAGCTTTAAAAGGGACGATTAGGTTAATCGAGGAATCATTGATTATATAGACAGATTAATCCATGATGAGAGTAAAGCAAATGCTATACATCGAGAGATGAAGATCTATGATAATGCTCTTTACTTATGAGTTTGCCTGTAGCAATTTGTAACCGCAGGTAAACTGTTTATCTTCGTATTTAAGTTTCTTAAATCTTATATTTATTGTAAATTAAGTATCTGATGTTTGTCTTTTTCTAAAGATGTTTGGTAGAATATATTTGGAAGTGATTGCCCAAACCTTAGAGATTTTGGAGTAAGAGTTTTGAGCCAAACCTGTAGTGTAACGGGTTGTGAAAGGAATTGAAGTGTCTTTTAACGTATCCACACAAAAAAGCACAACAAGTTGGAATATAAGTGACTCAATGACTTAGTTTTTATCCATTGTAACATGTATTTTGTTTAACTTCAATTGTTAATGTTATTTATTAATTACTCATCTTTCTTTCTTTCTTTTATTTTAATTATTAATGTTATTTATTAATTACTTATCTTTCTTTTTTGTAAGCAATTAAAAAAGTTAAATAGAGAAGAAAACAAATTTGATCCAATAAGTTTGAATAATTTTTATATATTAGAGGAGTGTATTATGGAAGATAATGAAACAAATGCACTTATAACCGAACATTGGATTAATTTGACCATCATGAATGAGAAGAAAACAAATTTGATCCAATAAGTTTGTATTTCATTTTTTGCTTCAAAATATGTAATTCTTTTTCAATTATTCAACGGTGAATGATGAATATATACTAAACTTTTGCATTATATGAATTCTTTGCAGTTATAAGATTTTTTTTCAAAATGTTTTTTCTGTATTTTTACTAATTTTTAGTATTAAATTATACCCACGTCTTGAACAACACATTTTGGGAGAACTGTCATCTTTCATTTTTTCTTTGACATTTTTAATAACAAGAAACAAATTACGAGCGCAGACATGCATACATATTGGCTCACAATCATATCAGCTATGGCTACTGCACGCTTTGTCGTTAATCATGATTTCTGAAACACATCACAAATGCACCAAGAAAAGAAAAAGCCACGGCGCCCAAAATTAGAGAACATATGCAAGCTCTTATTTCTCCTTTTCCTTCACTTGGACGACCATGACGATGACGACGACGAAGAAGAAGAAAAAGAAAAAGATCTTCCGAATGAAAAGGATCAAAGTTTACTCAAAACTCATAGTACAGGAAACAAACTAGAACTCTTGGAACAAACCAGAAGAAAAAAGCGTGGGAAACAAAATAAATGGCTCGCAAGTCAATCCAATCATATATATATATAATGAATTATGGGTCCTCAAACCAATACAAGAAAATCTTTCATATAAATTATGGGTTTTCAAACTAATAAAACGAATCTCTCTCTTCCTCTCTTTATATGTCTATATATATATATATATTGGTTTGAGGATTCATAATTCATTATATATATAAAAAAGAAAAGAAAAAAAGAGACAAGAAAAAGATCGAAAATGACAGATAGAAATAAAAAATCAAGAGAAAATGAGGAAAGTTAACGATACCTGAGCCATGACGAGAAAAGATTTGGAGGAGGCTGCAACAAACCCCCAAAACTCGTTGGATAGGCGAAGGGAGAGACAGGTTTCCTCCCTTATATAGAGAGCGCACCGAAAATTCGGTTAAGGGCAATTCCGCCAAATGCCAAAAACTCGATTCATTGTTGAAAATGTAATGAGACGTATTCCACTTTAGGTTGGCGAGATCACAGTTTTGGAACTCATTGATTCGGGACACTGAAAGACTCGGGTCACTGGTCGGGTCGGCTAGTTGGTGAGCAGCGGTGGACCCACTCTAGGGTGTGGTGGGGCAGAGCCTCACCCGAAATCTTATTCATAAGAAAAAATACAAGTACTTTGTGCCATGTGAAATGCAATTACGCCTCACTTAAAATATAAGTCCGCCTCAACTCACAAATTTTTTTAAGTCCGCCATGGTTGAACCAAACCAACTACTTGTATTGACATGAAAAAATTTAAAAGTGTATAAAAGATCGAGAAGTGTATAGTAAGCTTTCGACAGGTTTGAAAGAGGACATGTTGACAATTGGTCACACCCAACTTCAGAAAAGTAGAAATCCAAATCAAAAGAGAATTTCTTAACAATAAGCACTCATTTTTCTGCTAATGCAGAAGCTGACTTTGAATCTAAACCCCGAACTGAGTCTTAATCTCACACTAAATAGGGTTGGCCACATAAATTCTTCGTGGTGGTAGTGCTCAATTTCGAGTCTTATTAATTTTTAAGCTGGGAAGTTCAGCTTTTTGACAGAGGGGTTGGTGGTTCTGCCAACTTTATTTTTTTCTGTCATTGTAAAGGGAGGAAGCAGTACAGATACTAAGCTGTGTACTACAAAGGGAGTACAATTATTGGCAATATATTTGCTGTACATGGGTGATAAGAAAGGTCCATCCACATGTGGCCTGTCTTCTTTTCCTGCATGGATGGGATATGACACTGTAAAGAGAGATAAAGGCAGTTTTGTGGGGGTGGGTGGGAAAAAGTTTTCTATTTTGGCCAGATTGAGCTTCTTGATGTCACTCAGGATTGCACCATTCATATGAATAATGTGAATCAAACCAGACTGAAAGCAAAGCTTCTAAATCAATCCTTAGTCTTCATTGAGTTCAATCTTGTGTTGTATTAGCAATTAACTTCGAAATGTTAAGATTAATAATATTTTCCCGACGTGTTTGTGGCATTCCTTACTTTAGTTTGAAGCATTGGTGTCACTTGATGACGGCTTACACTAAATGGAGATTTTGAACTCTCAAAAGAATCCTCGTTTTGAGGTTTCTACAAAATTTTATTTTCTCTTTCATCTCCTCTTATAAACATATAGAACACCCCTTTAGGGAGTAATAAGTGTCTAATTTTCTGTGTTGTGTGACATTTGAGTGAAACCATCTTCGAGCATTAGCGACATATATACACACAATTCAATGGCCTTTTCAGTTTTCAGAGTTCCATCAAACGTATCGTGTAGTCGTCCTATAGGAGGAGACCAACACATCAAGAATTCATGGCGTAACTGAACTGTATAGCACTAAGAGAGACTTTTGACAATAGTTGAGCTCCATGTTGGAATTAAATAATAAATCGAACCTTAGGCGACCTTATCTCATCTAACCTCAGCTTGAAATGAAATTTCATAAATGTGTGATATATATGAACAGTTGGAATTTGAAGGAAACAGTGATACAGTTCAGAGAGTTCTCCATTCAATACTGATTCTTATCATCATTTTTTGTTTAAACCAAAGAAATTTGGTTGGTCCTCCTACATCATTGGAGGTATGTTTAGATCTTGATTTTTCTGGTGTTCATAGTTCAAAGTTCTATTGTGGAGGTGTGTTTAGATCTTGATGTTTTTGGTGTTCATAGTTCGAAGTTCTATTGTGTAAAACACACCTCAAATGATGTAGGAGGACAATAAAAAATGATCCAATTCCAAACTCGAAACTCAAAACCAAAGAAAAAATGAACCCATCACTAGCATGAAACTATAGTTCGATAGGCTCGATTTGAGTATAAAACTTCAACACTAGGAGAGACATGAGTTATAGGAACTCAACTCTGAAACCTAAAGCCCAAGCATCTACTTTCTTCTTTTTTTGCTATTATCCCTTGTATCAGTACCACTCCTGAATCAAACATGGAAGTTACAAGCTCATATGAGTTTAAGCCTGTAGTTCTAGTAAAGGGACATGATACTATGAATCAAACACAACTCGAGGGGTATCAAAACTTCAGTAGGCTCTTCGCTAAGTTCGATTTGCAACAACCTTGCTCAAAGGTAATGAGCTAAGCTGGTTGCAAGAATACCAATATACTGGAGGAAGGTGAAAGATTCCTAATTGGTGGAAAAGAAAGAAGTTGGATGAATAAACTTCCCCTCCATTAGTATCAAATACTTTCGATTGTTAAAAAGAATTAGCAAAATGTTGATCTCACTGAGCGGTTCTACAAGTTGATGAGTTGCACCACTACTTTTAACGATGAAAATCATTGATGATAGTAGATCAATGAGATCAAAGCTGAGATTCAAGGTGAAATCTTCTTGTAGAAGCCTAGACAAAATTATTCTTAAATCTGGAGAGAAGATGAGATAGTGGTTAGCTCCAAAACAACCAAAGAAAGAGATCATCCAAGCCTTGCACAAAAAATTCTTGATGATCACAAAGTAAGATCTACTCTAAAACTATGAAGTGTGAACTTGTGGCCAGACTGAGCACTCTTATGAGTGTCAACCAAGAAAGATGAGGTCGAAACAACGATGAAGAGGTAGAGAAGATGACCCCAGCCTGATTCTTTGCATTAATTAAATGGCAATACGGCATAAGATCGAGTACGATGACAACTAAGAATCAATGTAGTCAACCCCACTTAGTGTGGGAGTAAGGCTCGTTTTGTTTTTGGATGGTTGTTCAAGAGGAGAAATTAATGCGAGACTGACTGTGATGCTTTGGTAGTTCAAGAAGCGCAGCTAGAATCAGTTGAGGACCAATATTTTCTGTACATATTAGCTCACCCTCTAGAAGGAAATACATCTTCCTAATTGATTCCGATAGAACAACGAACATGGTGTTGCGCATCGACCATGGTGACTAAAATGAAGTTTCTCTGCACTCCCATCTGAATCTGTGCAAGAGTCATGGTTTAAGAAACACACTGAAATTTCTACATAATAAAGCCAGGCCAGATCTTGTTTATATCGAGTTAGCTGCTAGCATGGCATATGATAAAGCTCTTTGAAAACAAAGAATCCATGAAGCTGACCCATCTAGTATGGGAAAAGGCTTAGTTGTAGTTGTTGTTGAATACAAGGCCCGATCTTCTATTGCAGTATGTCACCATGTTTTGAATTGTTTGTGTTAGAAGAAAAGAATGGTAACAGTCCTACCAGGAATACAACCCCCACAACAACTCCCGCATCAATCTTGCTCCCTTTCAGAGGCATATGATCCAATTCCAAATGAACAATGTTTTTTAAACATACAAGTGTAATAATAATATCTTTTATACTTTTTGAAGACTTTAAAAAATTAAACTACATAACTCCAAAAATTAATAAGTGAGCATGAGTTATGAGTATAATCTGATATATATATTGCAATGTGCATGTGGACATAAATGCCCTTAAGCACATCTAAAACATACTTTTGTACCATTTAATCTAAAAGTTTTCCAGAACATAAATAGATTTATAGATGATACAACTTAAGTGAAAAAGTACTGGACATCGTTGGAGTCAAATTGGGGTATGTAATGCCACGTTACCTATGGAGAAAAAAAAGTTCCAACCCCATATCCATCCTGTAGATAACAGGGTTCTACTGCGGGACGGGCAGAGGTGGGGGATGAAATCCCGCCCCACGTCATTGCTATCCCTTCCTAGGTTAGACCACAAGAAAGATAACCCGAATCAAGTTGAACCCATCAAGTTTACACTGGATCCAGCAGCGCGGATTTGGATCGGTTTTCACAGCACTAGTTCACCAATGAAAAACCATCCGTGATATGTGATCCCACTGGATCTAGGTTCATTCCATTTTTTCTCAGAAAGGGGTCAGAGTCCGGGTCTGGGTATTGGAACTCATTGGATCCACGAGATCCAGGTTTATTCCATCTTTTCTCAGAAAAGGGTCAGAGTCCGGGTCCTGGTACGGGAACTCGTTGGATCCACATGATCCAGATTCATTCCATTTTTTCTCAGAAAGGAGCCAGAGTCTGGGTCCTGGTATTGGAACTCGTTGGATCCACAAGCGCCGAGCATCAACCTTATCCTTTTTTTACCTAAAGGGAAAACCAGAAGTCTTTCTGATCTTCCGGCGGTTTCTCCAATGGCGGCAACTCTGAGCTGCTATTTTCTTCCTAAAACGCCCTTCGGAGTCCGGAAGAGGGGCATACGGAGAACCACCACCAAGCCGAAATCATGCCGATGCGAAGCAACCGGCACTGAAAGCCGATCGACTGCCGAGGAGAAGCGAGCCACCGTGAGGAACGGCGACGATTCTCTGGTGATATGCAGGGTGCTCAACGGAATGTGGCAGACGAGCGGTGGGTGGGGAAGAATCGACAGGGATGACGCCGTCGATGCCATGCTTCGGTATGCCGACGCCGGACTAACCACCTTCGACATGGCCGACCATTGTGTGAGCTCGTTCTCTCTTCTCTTAATTCTTTCCCGGATTTAGTTTCATTTACCTCTTTGAAGGTGGGGTTTCGATGGCCGAGTGAGTATTGCTTCGTTGATGATTGGAGTTTATGGGATTTCTGGTTTATCTACCCACGGAATCAATGGCTACCGGGGATGAGTTGAAGGGCCTCAATTCGTTAGCTTCTTTGGGGAAGTGGTCGGGCCACTTTGACTCGGTTCGTTTCGGGCCCGGTTCGACCCGAATACGACCCATATATATAAAGACACGTGCGAGAGAGTAAGATATATGTTAGCAAATCTAAATAAATATCAACACACACACACACACACATATATATATATAGAAAAAGCTAATCCATTTTGAAATTGTTGGTATTGGGAACCTTAACCTGTTCGGGATACCTCTTGGTTCGATTACGATTCATATTTTTCAAGAACCGATTGAAATGAGAATCAAAACCGGTGATTTTAAAGTATTTGTTAATAATATATATATATATATATATATATATATATATATATATATTACTAACATTTTAATACATATTGAGGCATGGTTCAATGGTACCGCTGAGCTAGGTGAGAGTTTGACTCCCACGAGCGCCAAGCACTCCTTTTATTCAATATTTTTAAACGGCTTCCGAATGGATTTGGTTCCAAAACTGAAATCATCTCAAAACCAAAAACGGTTCTGGGTTTCAAGTAATCCAGTTTAGATGGTTGATATTTAAAATTTAAGAAGCAAAAGTTTTCGTGGATAAAGTATACTTATAAAAAAACACATGTCAGCAAATCTAAACAAAAACAAAAGTATATCACCTACTAGTATTCACATATATTATCTACTAGTATTAACATATATTAGTGTCTCATTCTGTCTCTATAAGAATTGGTACATGCTTGGTATTTACAAATCTAAACAAATCTCAATTGAATATCTTTGACTTTTAATAGGTACACAATATTCACATAGGTATTTTTGCTTTTAAATTTTGAGATTTGTTAATACTAAGTGTTCTAATATATATATATATATATATATATATGTATGTATATTTTAGATTTAAAAGATCAAAAGAAATAGAAAACCACCAAGAATCTATCATTTTTACCCATCACATTTAATTGCTTTTTACTTTCTCGTATCAACCATAAACATCAAACAATTATGATAAGTTTATTATATTTTTAAATTTTTGTGGGTTTTTAAGTTTGGATTTTTCAGTGATGAAAGAATTGATAGAGATGTTACGCATAGAATTAATGCTGGTTGGTTAAAATGGAGAGAAGCATAAGGTATTCTTTGTGATAAGAAGATACCATTAAAGTTAAAAGGTAAATATTATAGAGCAGCAAGTTCTGATTGTTGGACAGTTAATCATTAATATGTACAAAAGATGTCTATGACAAAAATGAATATATTGAGATGGATGAATGGTCATACAAGAAAAGACCGTATACATAATGAGGTTATTAGAAACAAATTAGGAGTGACACCAATAGAGGATAAAATGAGAGAATATCGTTTAAGATGGTTTGAACATATAAAAAGAAGATAAAAAAAGAAGCTATAAGAAGGTATGAAAAACTAAATTTGGAAAGTATTAAAAGAGGTAGAGGATGACCACAAAAGTGTTGGAAAGAAACAATAAAGAATGATCTAGCTTATTGTGAGTGAAGTGCTAACATGGCACGTGATAGGACTATGTGGAAACAAAGAATCTATATATCTGACCCCGTCTAGTATGGGAAAAGTCTTAGTTGTTGTTTTTCAAAGTTTGGATTTTTCCTATAAATTGAACATGATTACTTTTTTTAGTTACCTATTCATACAACAGTTGTACGTTATAGTGGTAAAGAATCGATGAAAGCTTGGTTATTGTAGTATATGCTATATATATATTATGTATATTACATAATGTATAGCTGTGTGTATAATATAATATATGATATAAGTTATGTATAAAGGTATAGGTATACATACTGTATACTACATTATATATATA
The DNA here is from genome assembly GCA_036023115.1 of Brasenia schreberi. Taxonomy (NCBI): domain Eukaryota; kingdom Viridiplantae; phylum Streptophyta; class Magnoliopsida; order Nymphaeales; family Cabombaceae; genus Brasenia; species Brasenia schreberi. The sequence goes on along the minus strand of JAYKKT010000085.1, from coordinate 12,682,687 downwards.
TACAATATAAAATGTACATATTTATCAATATAAATACTTATAATATATATTAAATGTTATTGCACATGAGTTTCGGGTTGGCCTGGGCCTATCTCACAACCTCAAGTGTCGGGTTCTGGTCGGGTCAAAAATTGCCACCTCCTCTTCGAGGAGGAGGGCGGCCATGTCAATCGATGGAGAGAGTTTAGGATTCAACGGTCAAGATCGACATATGATAAAAATGAAGCGTCATACGTCATATGATGGGCTCCATCTCCGGACATGGTTGGCGGGGAAAATGCCAACGTCAATCAAACTATACTTGGAAGTTAGAAGTACTTCCTTGGTTAAGGAATCTCCAAGTAGGAACTTTATCCACCGGCTTCTTCTGCGTCGCCGGTGGTTCCTCCAATGACCTTAACCCTCAGCCACCATTTTCTCCTCCAAACACCCACATCGTGAAGTCATGCCGTTACGCGGACGCTGGGCTCACCACCTTTGACATGGCCGATATTTATGTGAGCTCGTTTCTGGTTTTCAATCTTCTTGGAGCTCGTTTCCATCTCACATTTCATCTGGTAGTGATTGGGGTGTTGGGATGATTTTTTATTTTTATGTTTAGGAGTTGATAGGATTTGTCATATGCCCACAATGGAAATCAATTGATAACTCTAGATTACGTAGCAGGTACACAAAATTGTCTAGAAGGAATAAAAGAAACACTCTGTTTTGTAAACTTGTTGGTTCTAGGGGTGAAGATCTTTACCAATGAGAGTACTTGTGTTTAAAGAAATTGATGTTTTGGTTTTCATTCATCTTAACGGAGTTTCGCTGTTGCTAGAAAAGATGTTGGGTTAACTGACCATCTCCGTTAGCAATTTATTTTTGAGATGGTTTTAAGAGTGATGCGTTTCAGATGGACCTGCAGAGGATTTATATGGCATTTTCATCAACAGAGTCCGGAGAGAGCGGCCACCAGAGTTGCTTGATGAGATCAAGGGGTTAGTTGGAAAAGTTCAATCACATTCCTCTTGCATTGTGGAAGTAGTGAACTGTATGTTTAAATTGATCATGCTTAGCATGCCATTTCCATAAATAAGAATCTGAGGAAGGAGTAATATCCAAATTCTTCTTTTGCCATTGTCGAAGAGTTCTCTCTTTGTTTCTTCATTCTGGTGCATCAGGCAGTCCGAAGTGAAGCTTGAATGCATTTATTGTATTAAATACATCGTTCTTATGGCTATAACTCCCGAAGACTTATTTCTACTAAGCTCTTAGCTTGCTACCGCTTGGGAAGTCTATGAGTAGTTTTTAGGAATGGATTATATCCAATTTTCCTTGTCTGACTATGTTTCATGTTAGTAGTTAAAATTCAAACTTTTCCAACTTCCCGTTGCTGGTTTTGTGGTGGCGTGTAACCCATGTTTCTTCTAACGGATGCATTTTGTCTGATATCGGCAATCAAAGATTAAATTTGCAACTGCAGTACAATTCATCTCTTCATTCTAGATAAACCTTTTCTTCCAGAGGTTTAGCGAGATGCTTTATAGAGATTCCAATATCCCAATGTATCGAAGTTTTCCATCTGATATCTGTTTATATTTATGTGATACATTACTCCCAGCGTACTGGTAATCTCAGGGATGTCTTGAAATGTTTAGTTCAAGGTGTTTCTTTTTATAAGTGAGTGGTAGAATTTTCAATGAGAAAAACTGAATAAGCTCAGTTTGGGGAAACACAAGCTTGGTTTGGAGCCATTTTTAGGTTTGTGGAGAACTAGCATGTCTGGATTTGACCGGAAGCAGCATAATGGTATTTAAGTTGAAATGTTTAGTTCAAGGTGTTTCTTTTTATAAGTGAGTGGTAGAATTTTCAATGAGAAAAACTGAATAAGCTCAGTTTGGGGAAACACAAGCTTGGTTTGGAGCCATTTTTAGGTTTGTGGAGAACAAGCATGTCTGGATTTGACCAGAAGCAGCATAATGATATTTAAGTCAGACATGTAAGTTTTTCTTAACAAACGTCATACTTTATAGAAGTACTTTAGTTTACAGATCCTGGCTTTAGCACTTCAAATTCCATGTACCTGTAGACAAGATATAATGCATTGTACATTGCAAAGTGTATGCTTTACTACTTGTTGCACGAAAAATGCTTTTGTAATATTCTAAAGTTACAAATGGTTTGCAGCCTTACCAAGTGGGTGCCTCCTCCAGTTAAGATGACTAGTAGCTATGTCCGAGACAGCATTAACGTTTCCCGAAAGAGAATGGACGTTTCACGTTTGGACATGCTTCAGTTTCACTGGTACTTGCCGAAATTAATTGCTTAATAACAAAATAAAAATATATGGTTTTTTTCTGCTGTAATTGACTTTGAAATTTCAGACTACTTAATTGTGCTTCCTTAGGTGGGATTACTCGAACCCTGGATATCTGGATGCACTAAAGCATATAACAGATCTGAAAGAAGAAGGTACCGTATATCCATATCTTATTCCTTATATGTATCCATATCAATTTAGTGTTATGCCTGTGTTTCTCGACCTGTTTACAGTTGACGTTACAAGCTTGACTTTAAACACAGGGAAAATTAAGACAGTGGCTTTGACAAACTTTGACACAGAAAGATTGCATATAATCCTTGAAAATGGGATCCCAGTAGTTAGCAACCAGGCAATGACTTGCTACTCTTTTTGAAGTTTGGTTCATACCTTGTCTTAGAAGTCCTTTCGCGAATAATTCTGGACTTGATGCTTGATAGGTACAACATTCCATCGTTGATATGCGCCCTCAACAGCAAATGGCAGAGTTGTGTCAGCTTACTGGAGTTAAACTTATAACGTCTCTCTCTCTCTCTCCACATGTGTGTGTGTTATGAATGGATGAAAATTTCTTCTTGTATTTCTGACATGATATCATGTCAAACGCAGGTATGGGACTGTTTTGGGAGGTCTCTTGTCTGAGAAATTTCTGGACACAAACATATCGATCCCTTTTGCAGCTCCACCATTAAATACTCCCTCCCTTCAGAAATATAAAAGGGTGCAACTCACTTCTTGTTCAGAGTTTTCTACTCATCTACTAAATTCATGATCTGTGTTGAAAGGCCCAGCCACAATGATATGGACTAAGTTTTGGAAAGTCCTTTTTTAGTTCTCGGATCAATTTATTTGCAATTGATGCCTGTATATACTTAATAACGTTTGGTGTAATACCACCAAGTCGGTGCCAGGTTTCCTCAGCAGGATGATTTTCCAGGTTGAAATCTCAGTCAGAAGAATCAGATGGGCTCTTTTAAGGTGTCTTGATTGAGTGTCTATTTTGCAGATGATAGATGCATGGGGCGGATGGAATCTTTTCCAGGTTCTGCTTCAGACACTGAAGAAAGTAGCATCCAAATATGGAGTTTCAATACCAACAGTTGCTGTTAGATACATACTAGACCAGGCATGTCTATGTTAATACATTAAGGAATAAATGTGCTTCTGTTGTCATGGTTCTGGTTTCTAAAATACAGACAGTAGCATGGCCTATAGAGGTGTTCATGGTAAGGTTTGGTTCATTACTATGCTCAACCTTGAACCAAACCAATCTAATCTGTTCCCAATTTTGGGGAACCAAGCCACTATAAGTTATAAAGCTGAAGTTACCACACCATCAGTCTGGTTTGGTTCGATCTTTGAACCATAGTTCATTACACTTTACCATGCCGGCATATGATCTTATAGTGTATATAATATATGGTCAAACACAACACAAATACACTAAGTCAATTGTAGAATAAGTTAACATATAAAGTCCAACAACAACAACAACAACAACAACCAGTGTTGTCTGACGCATATCGTATCGTGTATCGCTGGGCTCCACGATACGGGCGTATCATATCGTATCGTACTTTAATATTAAAATAATGCAAAAATCAATTAAAAATCAATAAAAATTAGTAAAAAAAAAACAATTCAGGAAAAATTCAAGAAAAATCTGGTAATTGCTTTAAATTCATATATTGTAAGTTTAGTACAGATTGAACATTCAACATTGAACAGTTGCATTCAAATTTACATATTTTGAATCCAAAAAATGAAATACAGATTACAAACACAGATTACAAACACAGTTACATTTTACAAATTGTAATCAGGATCATCAACTAAATAATCTTCATCTTCTTCTTGTTGCAGATCCTCCTCATCATCATCAGCGACACCTTCTTCTTGGATATCAAATTCTTCATCTCCTTGATGTTGTTGTTGCGCTCCTTCCAAATTAATCCAAGCAACATCTTCTTCAGTTAGGAGGACATTTTCTTTAGTGTCTTCCATAATCCAATCTTCTAATATATCAAAATTATCCAAACTTATTGGATCAAACTGACTTTCTTCTCTATTTACTTTTTTTAATTGCCTACGACAAACAAAGATAAACAATTAGTAAATAATATTAACAATTGAAGATTGAAGTTAAACGATATTGAATTGAAAATTTGAAAGTAATACAACAATACCTTTCACGAAGGCGCATGTTACAACAAATCTAAACTAAATCATTTAATCTTTTGTGTTCCAACTTATTGCGCTTCTTTGTATGGATGTGTTCGAAAATACTCCAATTTCTTTCACAACCTATTGCACTATAGGTTTGGCTTAAGACTCATTGCAAAATCTTTAAGGTTTGGACAATCATTTCCAAACCTTTTCCACCAAACATCTGTAGAAAAAGACAAACATTAGAGACATAATCCACAGTAATGTAAGATGAAACTTAAATATGAAAATAAACAATTTATCTGGACACATCGTAGTGCGGTTGCGAATTGCAACAGACAAACCCATCAAGTGAAGAGCATTATCATATATCTCTATCTCTCGATGTATCGCATATGCTATGCTCTCATCAGGGACTAATCTGTCGATACATTCAATGATTTCTCGATTAACCTCACCGTCCTCGAGGATGAGATCTAAATAATGGGTTGCACATGGTGTCCAGTAGAAAGTCCCATAAATATCAGTTAACTCCTTCCCAGCTACTTTGTAGTTAGCAACATTATCTATAATCAATTGGACTACATTCTCTAGCCCAACCTTCTGTATAACCTTATCAAATTCCTGTCGTAGGATCTCTGTAGTGTGTCTCTCCTCTAACATATCTAGAGATCTCAAAAACATGAGTCCTTTAGGACAATATACAAGAAGGTTTAGCAATGTCCTTCCTCGCCTATCGGTCCATCCATCTGCCATGATAGTGCATCCTGTTTCCTTCCACGACTGTCTCAAAGTCGAACAATATTGCTGCACTTCAATGACGGTCTGATTTAATATCTTTCCTCTCAGCTTTTGATAAGAGGACATCTTGTATCTTAGACCAATGTTAACAATTGCATCTGCCATTGCTTGAAAATGAAAACTGTTTGTTGCATTAAATGAAATGCATGCATCATAAAACCATCTTCTCACTGCAAGGTTTGTCTGATCATGCAGTTGTTCTGAAGCCATAGTAGCACGAATTCCAGGTTGAGCACCGGGTGTAGTGGAAGGAGGAAAGAACGAATGTATGGTAGAAGAAGCTCTTCCTCTACTCCTTCATGAATTTTCTCTTCTGCCACCTCCAAAGTTTTCAACTGTAACCCTCTTTCCCCTTCTAGGTGCTCATGAAGTGCTACTACCAATCTCTGTTCTAGCATCTGAAGGCAAACTATCAGTGAATCCAAATCCAGTGGCAGTAGCATCATCAACTTCTTCACACATTTGGAAATCATCCTTTTGTTGTCTCCTTTCCTGTATGCTCTCAATCATCTATAGGCGTTGCCATTTAATACCTTCTGTTACACTTCTAACTCTGCCTGTGCATGAAGCAACTTCTTTCCTAGTTCTTGCTAAGTGGTGTTTCAACCTTGAAATTCCACCACTAACCACCTTTTCACAAAATAAGCATCTAATCTTTAACCTGAAACCCTCAACTGGTATACCTCACTGCTATGCCGGATCATCAGACCGATAATGGGAGTCTCTACCACCCCTTCCTGCCATCTCAATGGAGTACTTTAATTCAAACAAAAACCTGAAAATAAAAGCACTTCATAAATCTCCCAATCTTTAAATAACACTCAAATAGAGTGTCTCTCACTTTATGAATGCAATAAAAATCGTATACACACACTTAATAACTTCATATTTTGTTATTAAAAAAAAAATGAAATAACACAAAAACAACAAATATAAAAGAAAAAAATAGAAAAAACATTAAAAATATACCTAAATTCGAGTTTGGAGGCTTGCACGGACACCGTAGGGCACAATTTTACAACTTTGAACACCAAGGAGGCGAAAATCGGCTCTTAGGGAGCTTGAGGAACCCAAAAGGAGAGAGGAAACCCCCGAAAAATCGTGGGTTTCGGTCGACCGGGGACCCTTTATAAGGATCCCAGTGCGATACGGCTGCGATACGATGCGATACACTGTCTTTCACGATACGTATCGCTCCATATCGTACGATACGATGCGATACGGATAACACTGACAACAACAACTAAGCCTTTTTCCATACTAGACAGGGTCAACTACATGGATTCTTTGTTTCCACAAAGGCCTATCATGTGCCATGTTAGCAGTTAACTCACAATAAGCTAGATCATTCTTTATTGTTTCTTTCCAACACTTTTGTGGTTGTCTTCTACCACTTTCAATACTTTCAAAATCTAGTTTTTCATACCTTCTTAAAAGTTCTTCTTTTGATCTTCTTTCTATATGTCCAAACCATCTTAAGGGATATTCTCTCATTTTATCCTCTATTGGTGCCACTCCTAATTTGTTTCTAATAACCTCATTATGTATCCGGTCTTTTCTTATATGATCACTCATCCATCTCAACATCTTCATTTCTGTCACATACATCTTTTATACATGTTGACGACTAACTGAAGACATCTTTTGTACATGTTGACAATTAACTGCCCAACACTCAGAACCATAAAACATGGTAGGTCTAATTGCTGCTCTATAATATTTACCTTTTAACTTTAATGGTATCTTCTTATCACAAAGAATACTAGATGCTCCTCTCTATTTTAACCAACTAGCATTAATTCTATGCGTAACATCTCCATCAATTCTTCTATCACTCTGAAAAATTGACCCTAGGTATTTACAACTTTCCTTTTGGGGGATACAATGTGTGACAATTTTAATTTCTATGTCCTCTGAAGTAACCAAATGATCAAACTTACATTCCATATATTCTGTCTTTGTTCTACTAAGTCGGAGGCCTTTGCTTTCTAATGTTTCTCTCCATAGTTCCAATTTTCTATTAACTTTTTCCTTAGACTCCTCCACTAACACGATGTCATCTTCAAATAACATACACCAAGGTACTTTATCTTGAATATATTTTGTTAACTTATCAATCACCATTATAAATAAGTATGGACTTAAAGTTGATCATTGATGTAAAACCCAATATTAACCTTAAAAAAGTCGTCCTCACATATGTTTTTGCACCATCGTACATGTCTCTTATAAGATTAATGTATGTCAATGGGATACCTCTTTTTTCAAAGGTTCTCCAAAGAACCTCCCTCGGTACCTTATCGTAAGCTTTTTCTAGATCAATAAATATCACGTGAAGGTCTTTCTTTTTTGCTCTAAAATGTTTCGTAAGGCGTCTCAAAGGTGAATCGCTTCAACAATAGATTTGCTTAGCATGAATCCAAATTGGTTTCGTGTTGTACTTTATACTTGTCTTAACCTACGTTCGATAATTTATTCTCATAATTTCATAGTATGGTTCATTAACTTGATACCTCGATAATTCTCACAATTCTGAATGTCTTCCTTGTTCTTATATATGGGTATAAGTGTACTCACTCTCCATTCCTCTGGCATCTTTTGGTTTCTCCATATTTCATTAAATAGTCTTGTGAGCCAAGTGATTCCCATTTCTCATAGGATTTTCCAAACTTTTATAGGAATATTGTCAGGTCCTACCGATTTACCACCCTTCATATGTTTAAGAGCCTCTTTGACTTCATTCTTTTGAATACGTCGATAGAAATTGTGGTTTATATACTTTTCTGAGTTGGCTAACTCTCCTCAGCTAACACTAACATCTTTATTTTCATTAAAAAGCTTATAAAAATAATTTTAATGGTTAGGTTCAATTTTCGAACTATGAACCCGATCAACCATTTCCTTTTCAAACCAAACTACAAAAGTGAAAAAACCAAACTGTGCCACTGGTTTGGGTTGTTTTAATCTGTCCAGTAGGTATGGTTCGGTTCTTTGGAACTGCCACGACAATGGCCAATAAGCAACAAAAGCCACATTAGGTACATATTGTCATGTTTCCAGCACTAACCTTCAAGTGACTGGTCCACCATGTTTTCCTACTTTATCTGCCGTTATGCATTAAATTTTTGCTCTTTTGGTTGTCTGAGTTGCGTGTTTTTCACGTGCAGCCTGCAGTTGCAGGATCCATGATAGGTGTGCGGCTGGGTTTATCTCAACATGTTGATGATTCCCTTGCCATATTCTCTCTGGAGTTGGATGAAGAGGATAGGGACAGTATCGATGCTGTGTCAAAGAAAGGAAGAGATCTGCTTCAAGTTATAGGTGATTGTGGTGACGAATATAGACGTGCATAGAGTCTGAGATGATGACTACGTTGAGTATAGATTCTCTGATTCTTGTGAAGATTTTTTGTAATTTCTGTCTCCTTAATTCAGAAGGTGTCGGGAGGTAAGTCTGTATTTCGTTACCTGGAGAAAGGGGAAATATGTGTTTTAGACAAACTGAAGCAAAGTCAAAGATACATGCAGCCGAACTGCATGAGCAGGGTGTCAGCAAAGAATTTCCATTATATGTATGTATATGTTTATATGCCAGCGAAATCATTCTCTAGCAACATTCAATCCACTTCAATTTCAAAAAAATTCCAAAAAAAGGAAAATCTAATTTATGAATGTCGAGTTCCTATCAATCTCAACAATACCTAGAAGAAAAATCTAATATGTGGAATTCATATACTATTCTACGAGTTCCAATTTGTCCAAGTCGTCTAAATACCCACATCATGCAGGTGAATGTTAAGAACTTGGTTGTTGAAGTATACTTGTAATAGTTAAAGGGAAATTTCAAAGTGGCTACTTCATCTGAAATGTGTAGGATGCAACTTAGCTAATAAAGATGTATCAGTAGCATTGAACTTATACTAATTTTGCTTGAATGCTTTCCCCTGGCTCCGCCTGTGTGTGAGATTCAGTCAATACATACGCTTCTTTGTTGAGACAAATTTTATTTTGTGCTCGTGTTTCTTGTTTCATTCGTTTGGTTTTGTTATGGAATTATTAACTCAGAAAGATGGACATAAAATCAAACTATATAAGCAGGATTGACAAAAGCATTTCATTATATATATATATATGTACATACGAATGTATGCATGTATATGTCTGAATGAATGAACGTGTGTTAAGTGTGTCTATGAATATATGTTATGTACTAATCAAATCATTCACTGAGAACATGCAATTAGCGTCAGACGTTTTTCTTTTCAATGCTTATCTTTCTTGTTTCATTTTAGTTTTGTTGTGGAATCCCTTTTTGGTGTGTAACTATGTATGTAGGCATGTACATATGTGTATGTGTATATTTATAAATGTTTATGCACTAATGAAATCATTCAACAGCATTCAATTAACATCAAACGCTTTTATCTTTTTAATGCTTATCTTTCTTGTTTATTTTAGTTTACTTGTGGAATCCCTTTTTTGGTGTGTAACTATAATGTGGAGTACAGGAGCACAATAAGCAAAACCTCACCTGTCTTTGGGGTTGACTCACAGGTTGAGGTCATGAGTTTGATATCCAGGCATGCATGTGCCTTCAGTCTCTCTTGTAATCTATGGAAAACATGCTGATACATTACGGACTTCATTTAGGAGCGAACACCGTGGTTTCCAATCTCAAATATAAGCCACAAATCTTGTGAAGTTCAATATGGTGTCTACCATTTGGAAGACCCTCAAAGAGCAGCATATTTTAATTCTTACATTTAAAGGATTGAAGGTCTCTTAAATTGGTTCAAATTATTGTTTGTCCACTGATTAAGATAACCTTATTACGAATAGTAAAACAACGTGAACATTTGCTTAAATAAATGACTACGTTTTAGAGAAACCATTGTTGATGGTAAAACAGAAGTCCGATATTCACACAACACGAGCATACATAAATGGATGACCTTTGGCATAATCTTGCTCAATGGCGGATCTAGAAATTATTTTAGTGTGAGGTGTATAGATCGAGGGTTTGTTTCTGGCGGGGTGAACTGTTGTATCGGTGAGGAACCCAATCTTGGATTAGAGATTTTGGTTGATCTTTCAAATTTTGGATGAGAGGATGCCTACCTTGGTTCAATCTAGATCCTCCACTGGCCTTTGCCTATTTGATTCAAAACACAAATATATTAATAATTTCAGCAACTAACATTGTAAAACCAAGGTGCAAGTGCTATCAATGTGATATAGGGATGGCAATGAGGCGGGGTGGGGTGGACTTTCACCCCTCTTGCACCCGCCCTGTGCTGAGAAGTTCATATTAGACAGACCCATGGTTCTTGAGCCCCATGGGTCTTCGGGATCAAACCACATGCCCGTTCTACACCTGATTTGCTACAGCCCACCCTGCCCTGCTTCAACTTAAAAACAGTGATTTTTTAAAAGAAAAATCAGTTTGTCATATAGTTTACGTAAAACATGAAATTTACTCTTTAGTGTTCCAAATTATTGAATTAGAATTGATTGTATGTAAAATATGTACGCATCTAAAATACATATTATATATATGTATAGGAATCTTAGTAGATGCTAGAAACATTACATGGTAACATATCCAAACAATTCTAAAACCATTCAATTTGAAAGATGAATACTTGATATTCGAATTTTAAGAGAAAAAAATAAAACTTATACCTTTTGCAAGCAAATCTAATTCAAAAAGTAATCTTTTGCCTTATGAAATTAAATCTCAACCATCTGTATTTCAAATTAAATGGTTGAGATTTGTTTGAATGTCAATGTTGTTAGCATAAACTATGCAATATATAATATATGGCTGGGGTAGCGCGGTCTCGCCGTATTCCCAGTTGCAGGTTTTCTGTGTCTCACCTTACCGTGTAGCGGGATAAAGAACCTACCCCCATGCTTGAGGAAGAGCTGATAGAAAATTGTCATGATGTAATATTTCTTTGTTTTTCAAGGATGGTTTAGATATATAAAACTTGTGTACTTAGCTTTGATATAACAATAACTAAGCTTTTTCTAATACTAGATGGGATCGGCTACATGATTTTTTCATAATTGGCTTTGATGATATAAGAATTTTCTCTACCGTGGTAGTGAATGAAGGAGGCAAGAATTTGCTCTCTTAAAATGATGTAATATATTGTTATGTGGTGTGTGATTGTTCCTTTGCTTGATTTGATTAATATTCATCATTCCCAAATCGTATATCTCTATATTTCTTTATCATAAATGAAAATGCCAAAAAAGACAATATCTCCCCCCCTATAAAAATTAATGATGACCGACTCTTAGGGGTTTTAGCATTGTGAAACCTTAAAGTGGGAGATTTAGAAACTCTTTTGAGGTGGAGCGAAAAGTTTTTTTGAATGATTTTGGATGAGACAAACTATGTATTATAATAGCTCATGGATAAACTTTAAGATTTTCAAAGTTTCAGGTGAAACGAATGCCTCACCTCGGCTAAAAATGTAGATCGGTCACTGCTTAAAGTCAAAAAGCTCAAAGGACCCTGTGGTTCGTAAGATTCATCTATTCCTGGCCGTGCATGGATATTCTATAATATGCTGCATGCATCTCATTCACAACGTGGGTCACACACATACTGGTGGGTATACATCTTTCAGAGTGTGCACTCAAGCCTCCGGTTTTCTTTACGAGAGTATACATGTAATATGATTGTCTTTTTATTTTATTCTTTTTAAAATTTTAAACAGTACTTTATCGTCTCAAAAAGCAAAAGAGAGGCATGATTATGCATGGTTAGAGGCGTGGAGGTGTGCGAATCACTTATATATAGAGAGAGAGAAAGAGAGGGAGTGCTAAATGCATAATGTCAAATGCTTAAATTAATATGAAGATTTGAATTACTTTACATTTAATATACAAAGTATAAATTACTGATAATACTTTTAATTCATATTTCTACTATTAACCTCAAAGATCGAATGATAGAAATGTTTAAGCATTTTTATGCACCTAAGGACATTATGTATTTAACACTCTCTCTATATATAGGGAGGGAGTCTTAGTTGTACCATCCAATATTTGAGATTGACAGTGGAGATTTGAATCAAATATATTATTGTACCTCTTTACTTACATTTAATGCACGTGACTGTATTAAATACAAAATGATTTGAATTTTCACCATCGATCTAAAAGATCGAACTATGGAGATGGTGGTGAAAGATCATGCACCAAAATGCATTATGCAACTAAGACGTCCTATATATATATGCATGCATGTATGTTGAGTCTTTATAGATGACATACTCTAATATGGGGATTACTGCCATATACCTCATTTTTGAAAAATACATGAATTATCTTCCAACACGTTTCCTTTCTTCTCTTTACTCTGATTATGAATACTTATTTTTTTACCATCATTGTCTTCTTCACGAACAACACACGAGTATACTCTTATGAACCTCCTCATAGACAAAAAAGAGAGAGTTAGAAAATGAAAAAGAACAAAAAACAAGAACAATGAAACTAGAAAATGAAATAAATAACAAAAAAGAGAACAACAAGAACAATGAAGAATAAAAGGAAGAAAGAAGAATCAAGAATGACATGAGTATATGTTTACAAACATCATCAAAAACATAAAAAGCCATGGCTCAACAGTATCTCATACCCATAGAGACCTATGACAAAACAAGTCTCCATTACATGGGAGATGCGCGTGTTGCAAGAATCAAAAGTTATTTTTAATAAGAATTCCAGTCAAAAACTAAATCAATATATCAAATAAACAATAAAAATTACCAAATCAACAACACTGAATTCATCTTCGTATTGATTTTCACCTTTTCTTGTCTCTTTTTTCTCTCTTCTTTCATCTTCATTTTTCTTCTTTTCTTTTTTTTGTCGGATCCAAAGTGCCATGAAACTAATTTTCTTTTTTCTTCTTTTGTAGGTATCGTGCTTGAAGTCGAGCTTCAAACAGTGGATCGCCGAAGAAGTGGTATGGGACTATCGCTGATGAGACAAAACTGCGCAAAGAAAGAGAGTTCCAGACGATTTACTGATGGATCGAGGCGTATTGTGAAAGGATGTGAGGATATCAATTATGTTCTAATATTGCACCACTCAATTATGAAATACAAGTTATTGTTTGCTTTTTTAACGAAGACAGCTAATAAGTACACAATGTATAATCATGAAAAGAGTTACTTCTTATTGTAATATAAACCACCGTTCATTTCTCATGATATATAAAGGTTCGAATGTGGAAGTACGTCGTTCAAGAGGACGCTAGTATTTCTCTTATATGTGTGTTAGGTGGAGTAGTGGAGTCAAGGATTTTCTTTCTTGCTGAGCCTTTCATGACACACTCTGAACATAACAAAAATGAATATTAAGTAATATTAAACTGCAAGTTGGATCATTGGGCACTTTGTGTTGTTGGTAGCCAGGGACATCAAGTAAAAACCGTTTCGGTGCTATACTGTACCAACCAGTAGACTCAAGATGTGGCTTCAATAATCAAGCCAAACAGGTTGCGTGTAGAGGGCGAGCACCAATCCAGAATTCTGGCTTCATGAGTGTAATCGAACTATGGTCTAATCCCTCAAGTGGACAGATCATATATATATATATATATATATATATATATATATATATATATATATATATATATATATATATATATATATATATATATATATATATATATAATATTTTGGTGAATAATTTTACATAAATATATCTTTCCAAATCCTAAAGATTTGAAAAACTTTATATGATATATTAAATGCAAAATATAAAGGTATAATAATACCTTTTGCTCAAATCTCGGGCGATGAAAATGTTTGTGAAAGATTATGCACAAAAAAATATTATGCAACTATTTTTCTCTCTCTCTCTCTCTCTATTTGTGGGCCTTTTGTGTAAAAACTATAGAGCATGCTTGTATACACGACTCAACAAAACCAAACAAAAGCTATTTCTCTCTCTCTCTCTCTCTCTCTCTATATATATATATATATATATATATATATATATATATATATATATTTTTGTGGGCCTTTTGTGTAAAAACTATAGAGCAGGCTTGTATGCACGACTCAACCAAACCAAATAAAAAGTTTCTTCTTTTTTCTTCTTTTTCTTTTTTCCTTGACAAGTTGGGTTAGGAAGACCCTGACCTAGATATGCGTACCACTGGGTATTGAACTTGTAACCTTCAAGCTAGAAGTTTTTTTTGGGAATAGACACCCTTATCCAGGAGAGTTTAAACTCCTTGTGCTTCTTTTCATGTTATATATCAAAAAGACCGAGCCAAATGGTCAGCAGTGATGAAGTGAGGTTCTATGCAGATTGTGGATATGGATTGTATACTGTAATTTCATTAAATAAAATTCCTTAACACATGATAATTGGTTGCCATATACACAATTCTCGAGCACAAAAATCACAGCTTTTCGGTATATGATCTTCCTTCGCTTAGAGCAGCTCTGTGTGGGTGATTTCTCTTTGGTTGTCAATCACTATAACAAGGAGGAGGTTTATCAGTGATTCATTTGTTGTGCATAACAACCAGCTATTTCTAGTGTGGCGTCCGACCCACCCCTATTGTTCCAACATAAATGGGAAGCTTGAACTCTCTCCTGCATGTTCTAACTTCATCTTTCTTGCTAATGCTTTTTTGACCATCAATTGCCTTCAACAGATTCCATTAAAAAACCTGATTGCCCTTAATACTCACTTATTTTAGAAACCATTGAAGAAAGAACGAAACAATCAAGTGTAGAAACAATCACAAGATGTTATACGGTTTGGAGAAAGCTAATTTTCGCCTCTTACACAGAAAAATATCCCAATATAATCAAAGTCAATTTACAGGAAGAGAGCCCTTTCTTTATATACGAAAGGCATCCCTCAAAAAGTGAGAAATATTACATTAACATACCTAGAGAATCTTCTGCGGTGGACAGTATGAATTTCCACTGCACCATCTGAATATATATGATATGTCTCATTGGAGCTTTTTATGAAGTGTTAAGTCTCACTTATTTCATAATAAAGGCAAAAACCTTTTCTGTAACCCTTAGAAATATGAAAAAGCAAGATTTGGATGTTGAGAATCAACAAATTGGTGCTGCAAACTAATGAATTCGGTGAATCGATCAACGCATAGTGGAAGCCATGACGCTAGAGAACACATCGGGATCATGGTTCTTTCTCAAAGACGACTTTTGGTTTCTCCACCACTGTTGTGTCATCGACATCATGACTTAGCGTACTGTTTAAGAGGAGCACCAAGCCCCAAAGCCCTTGCAGATTCTTTCCCATCAAACATAATATGAAAGCCAAGATAAAATGGGAAGATATCTATCAAGGCTTATAACTTCTTAGTTCCACATAGAACGTAAACCCTCTAGTTCGTAGCTGAATAACTCAGTAAGATTCAGGTAACAAAACAAGCATTTCAACTTGCTTCCACCATAGGAAGCATTTAAGTTCAACTTTATCCATGTCCAAAAAACCCAAGGCTGCATTTGGGAACACCAAAACAGGAAGAAAAACTGCTACTGTTGAAGAACGAAGATGTTTATGTTTAATTTCACAGTAGTGGATGAGGATGGTTTTGACATGAAAAGATGATCTCCAACGATGGTATTAGAACACTATCAAAGGTAGTTGTTGCCAAAAAACATACATCAAAATTGATATATTTGGGCGGAACAAATCTATCAAAGAGTGACCAGCATGCCAAATCATGATGAGACCTTTGAAGGTTTCATCAATATTATATTTTGGTAGCTAAGCTTTCAAGGGAAGCCCCCAACCGAAAAGTATAAAAAAGCTTCCTTTGAAGGAGGATTCCAAAACAATAAATATACGTATCACCCCAAGTAAACAGAGGTCCTCGTATGGGCTTATAGATGATGCATATGGATGAGGGTGATGGAAATGCTTGGTGAATAGGGCTCGCAGTGCAGATGCAGGTACCCCAGTCTGGGCCTCCACTTGGGATGTAGTACCAGACTTTGATTGGGTCTTCTACGATCCTGTAAGAAAAATCCGTGCTGTATCTGTACAATACCAAATGAATAATATGTATTTTAGAAGTGTATTTACCTTGAAATTAATTTTGTGAATATTGATTTAAAATGGGGCCAATTCTATGTTTTTTATAAATTTTTCATCAATAATATCCAGCTCCACTAAAAAGTTGGGAGTAGTGAATCCGATCAAATGATTAATTTCATCTATTAAGTAATTAAATATGCTCCTAACAGGTTCAGGTAAAAATCGTTGCATTGATACTCCTACACCTCCCCTTCCTTCCAGTACAAATCCCATTTTCCCTGCAATTTTTGTTCAGAAAGTTGAAACCTCTAGAAACTCCATTTCTGACGATTCAAACCGTTGGGAACAACAGGTCAAAACCAAAATGATAAAACCCTCAGAAATACTTAGAAACCCACCAGGAATAATCTACTAGGCTGAAACAGCTGAAAAAAGTGCATTACATCTACCCAAATTTTCGGAAGTGTTTTGTAGAACCGTCGAGAATAATTTTTTGGTGGTGGAAACATTTTCTCAAAAATACGAAAACCATGGGACTAAATTTTTGAAATCGTCACAAAAATCCTTTTTTTCCACGGTCCAACTGCTGGAAATAGTATTCTACGTTCCAATATGACATTTCTGATAATTTAAGACCCCAGATTTGAAACACGAAGACTGCCAGCAAAACGACCAAAACATTTTCGATGGTTTAGAAACCATCGGAATTACGAGTACAACCGTAAGAAAAATGTATATGCTGTTGGATTCTACGGTTTATTTTTTTTATTTGAACGGTTTATTTCATTGCAAAACTCAAATCTTTTCTAGTGCCCCAGCCTCCCCCCCCCTCACACACACACACAAACTTTGATCTTTCCTTCTCTTCCACTTGGTCAGCTTCCTGCACTTTTCTTTTTCAAGAAGGGATGCTGATAAGCACTCGTATATTCACCAACTTGCCTCTTCAAGGAGTTCATAGTCGGCCAACTTCTTTTAATTTCATCTCCACAAGTGGATTTCAGAATCAAAGGGTTCATTGCATCAGGTCTCTGTTATTGGACATTTGCAAACAAGATGATGGAAACCATGGATTCCTAGGCTTCACTGTATATCGACCCACGTGCAAAAACTTCCATATCTATACACCGTTTGTCCTAAGCTCACAATGTATATGATAACTGTGCTTACCAAAGGAAATACAAAATACTCTTTCAATTTCTATGATTGGGGTTCCACCCAGCATTGGCATGGGTCCGTCACCTGGCTAGGGTTTCCCCTGAAAACCTTTCAAGCTGAAGCAGATCAAGAGTTCAATACCCCGGGGTGCGAATCCTGTAGGGCTAGCTCCGTCTAATACCAACTAGAAAGGAAACCCAAATGTTCTAAAAGCCTTTGGGAGAGTCAATGAGGATAAGCCAAACACTTTGAGTCGTTTGTAAGGATGAGCAACACATGCCAAAGTAATCAGGCCTGATACCATATTATATTAAGGCCCTCCAATTTCCTATTTTCTTCTAGGAGTGTTGATGGAACCGTCTGAACCAAACCAAACTGGCGGTTTTGATTCTAGATGTTTGACGGTTTGGTTCCATTCAGTTTTAGTAGGAAAAAAATTTGGTGGTTCAGTTTATAATTCTAGTATTAGAACTGAACCTCGAGTATATACATACATACATACATACATATATATATATATATATATATATATATATATATATATATATATATATATATATACACACATATACATATATATATATATATATATATATATATATACACACATATACATATATACATATACATATACATATATAATATATATATACACACATATACATATATATATACATATACATATATACATATACATATACATATATATATATATATATATATACACACATATACATATATACATATACATATACATATATATATATATATATATATATATATATACATATATATATACACACACACACACACATATATATATATATATTGAGAGAGAGATTGTGCTTTCAATTGCCCATGCTCACCTATTGCCTGTAATAAAAATACTCTTTGTCATGAAATCATGAACATGAACATTCTTATTTTTGAATCAAACCAGACGACGGAATCATGAACATTCTTATTTTTTCTCATTAATGTTTTGTCAATTCCATGAATACGAATCCTAGTCATGAAATTAAAGCTTTTGTATTGGCTGCTTTTGCTTGACGTTAAAAGAAAACAACAAGAGCCATCAGCCGACAAGATCCGTATACGTACGTGACCAATGCGAGCCATCTCACCTTACACCTAGCTAGCCAATACCAGACCACAATACGGATGATAACCAAGTCTCAAGTCGGACTACAACACCCAGTTTGCGCCAATGTGCTTTTAAAAGAACAGCTAGCATATGAGCACGACATGCCAAATTAGAGTCCGTTCTGATGGGTACGCAACGATGTGCATGAGCAGTAGCAATGGGTCCATAAAATGTCTTACCATCATTAATTTGACCTTTTGTTCTAAACCATCGGTACCTGGAACCCCACAAGGGCTCGGGCCACCCAATTCGATTCGAGCCGGGTTGACCCACTTTGAGAAAAAATCACTCCCAGTTCCAACTCTCTCTGTTTGTAAGAATTGAATTCAAGGCCTTACTCAAGAAAAAGTCATCTAATATGGCTTTTAAAGTCATTCATATAGACATCGCCGGTTTCAAACTGTCGGTTCTGGTTATTTTGGAGTTTAGAATCGCTGGTTTTGGTGGGGGTTTGGAACTGTCAAACACTGGTAAAAATTTTAAATTTTTAAAAATTTAACTAAATACTGGAATCAATGGTTTGGAATCGTAAGTTTCGGTTCTAACCGATTCTGGTTTTATGAAGGAGAAACCGGAACGAACCGGGTGATACCCAATTCCTTCTATGTAGTTCTTTTAAACAGTAGCTACTTGAAAGACCAAATTAGATTTATTTCAAATAAAAAACTTAATTACCTGAAGTTGTTTTGTCAATTATGTATGCGCACCATTTTCTATCACAAGTACCTTTCTGCTTGATAGTAACGATGCATAAAATGCGCAATCGGTAGGTGAATGAAGCAGAAATGGTAGACCTGCAAAACTTTTAAGTTCTTTCTTTGTCTGTCAAACGGTTCCCGTCCGGCGACATATCCCTATAACGGGGTTGCCTTTGGTAGAGTTATTGCGCGGAAGTACGAGCACTATATATTTCTATAGTTTACACAAGAGGTATATTACCTCTTCTTCTTATATGTAAGAGTTGTAATACATCATATATCATTTGGGTAAGCAGTTTCATTAAAGTTGACTTATAGAGACTCCCACAGAGACCATGTCAGGAACCAGAGTTGAACCGGTGACTCGAGGGTGGGCAAATAACTATACCATGGTCGATGATTATATTCTAGGATTTGCACCATACCTTAAGATTAAAATGATGAGCTATATTTTCTTGAGCAGTCTTTTATATGGTGAGGTCAGTCGGTGGCAAATCCACTTTGGGAGACTCAAAATCTGAATATTTGTATGATCCATTATTAAAGTCCGACAAAGTTTTATGTTAGCTATTGGAAACATAACACAACTCTCTTCTTTTACTTGAGCTTGGGACCGGTGATCCCTTACATAGGCAGAGTTATTGTATATATAAAAACTTTTTCAACATAAAATGCAAGTATGCTTCACCCAAAAAATTCTTCAATCCTTCTCTTGGTCGACTTCACATATAGCCCAATGTTTAAGCTTTGTCAATAATTACTCCCAAATTTTATGAGACTTCCGCGGCTAGGTGAGTGAACTTACCATCTTGAGCTGCTATCTCAATGAGGCACTCTTCTTGGTTTGGTGCATCAAAATTCAAATATAAAATTTTCAAGTTTTTATTGAATTACATTTTATATTTTAAGTTTCTAATGAATTACATATGAATAATTGTTGTAATATTTTGAGATTTGTCATTTCTTTTACAGGTAAGCTGGCGTCAACGGACGGATACAGATAGAAACCCTCTGGGAGCCGAACTCGAGACCTCCAACTTAAAAACTATAATCAAATCTTAAAAGGACAAAGCTAAGCCCGTCATCTATTTCTTTTTGTAGATAGCATGGCCAACACAATGCATGCCGTGGGAATCAAACTCACAACCTGGGTCGACCCCCTACCATGCAAGCCATTGATGGGTGTGCTGAGGGCAGTCATCTTTTAGGAGTTAAAGAGTAATCTAATCAACAAAAGGGAACTTTAGTTGGTGATCTTTATCGTTTTAAGACAAAAGTTAGATGATGACAGGTCATGTTGACAATTATTTCTCGTGCTTATTCAACAAAAAGAAAATAAGAATATATTACTTGAGCTTGGATTTTTGTCGTTTCAAATCACATCCTTTTTGCTTTATAGTTATCAACGTGCCTTATAACTAAAATATGGAGCCATAATTTAGAATTAGTACTCGGTCATGGCACTGATCTCTCTCTCTCTCTCACACACACAAAAGAAAAAGAAAACAAAAGCATTCAATAATAATTGAGGGTGTCATTCAGTAACCATGCTTAAAAGCCATAAAGTTTATACGTTTGGGGTTTGATTTGTCAAGTCGACTGCAAACGTTAGTGAGAAATAGTTCTGTTTTCCGCAAAACTAGTAGTTGTTCCAATGACAGTCGGGGAAGAAAAGTGCATTAATAGAGATTCAAAAGTCCAAAGTCCTTAAGTTTTTTGGTTCATAAAAATTATATTGATAACATTTAATTAGTCAGTTGTTCAGTTTTTTTGATGGTTATATGAGGTATAAATATATATACATATATATCTATATATGTGAAGAAATATGGAGAATCCATCATCCTCTACCGAGTCATGCACATCTCATCTTAATTAACACACAAAGAGAAAGCACATCCATTCCGACGTAAATCATGTGTCAAGAACAGCTTCTGGTTACACTGATTGAACTCCACAACACTATTAGTGCAGCAACCGATTCCACAAATGTTCATGGATTCTTGTGCCGCAAATTACTATGATCTATACACAAGCGAAAAACAAGGTCAATCAACTGTTAAATTTTCTCATCAAGAATCAATTCGCGAGTCCCTTCCATGGTCCGTAATTTTGATTCTTTCTCGCGGCTTGACGACAGCAAGGAGTCCACCACTAACGTTAGCGGTGAGTCCCGGAGAGAACTTCAACCGGTCGCAAGAAGGGCTCGTTTCTATGTGGAAGTTCTGCAGGATTGAGACGGCGACGCTCTTCATCTGCATGAAGGCGATCTCCTTTCCTAAACAGGCCCTAAAGCCCGCTTGAAAGACTGGGTACTTGAAAGGGTTCTGGGGGACGAAGACGCCGTCCTTCAGCCACCGTTCCGGCCGGAACTCCTTGCAGTCCGGCCCCCATATCGATTCCATCCGGCCCATGGCGTACGTGTGGTACGTCACTCTGGTACCCTTCCTCACGAACGTTCCATACGGAAGCACGTCGTCGTCTGCCGCGAACTTGGAGTCGAATTGCACCGGCGGGTACAGCCTCATGCTTTCCGAGAGCGCTGCGTGAAGGTAGTTTAGATGCCTCAGTTTCCCATACTCTATGCCTTCTGATAGGACGTCGTCTACCTCGGCAAGGATCGATCTCTCGACGCGGGGGTTGCGCGAGATGAGCCAGAAGAAGGCTGTCAGAGCAGAGGCGACGGTGTCGCGACCAGCCAGGAGAAAGCTGATGACTATGTCTCGCAGAAGCCGGTTGTCACTGGTGAAGCCCATGAACCTGGCGAGGAGGTCAGTCTGTGGCGGGGAGGAAGATGCGGCCGATGTTCGGCGGGCACGGATTACCTCGTCGGCGAGTGTGTGCGTCTTGCGCACCGCGTCCCGCAGCTGGCGCTCCGACCCCAGGCGCAGGAGGCGCTTGGCCTTCCACACCAGCGGAGCTCGTGTTGTCGCCCGGTTGGCCGATATCAGGGAAGCCGTGTCGAAGGCTTGGGCGAATTCGCTCAGTGGGAATGCTAGATCCAGGCAGCCGGGGTCGACGCCGAAGGAGGCCTTGCAAATGCAGTCGAAAGAGAAACGCCGGAGCACGTCCTGAAGATCAATCTCTCCCCTCACCGAGCCGAGAACGGGAAGCAACCGATCGTGGATCTCGGCAAGTATGAGGCCGAAGACGAAGGACCGGACGTTCCCGCGACGGAGCTCGAAGCTGGTCATCTTGCGCTGGGTGCGCCAGAGATCGCCGTCAACGTTGAAGATGCCGCGGCCGAGCAGGTCGTGGAGGATGGCCGAGAAGGCCTTCCCTTTGGGGTAGTTATCAAAGCAATCCAGCAGCATATGCTCCACGTTCGCTGGATTGGCCGTTATGATATTGTTCAACACATGGATCTCAATCGTCTGCGTCGGCGACTCCCCAAGCAAGGACGCAAACCAGTCGGCCAGGTTCGTGAATTCACCCGCCCACTCACCGGTCACGTATGAGCGGCACACGCTACACTTGCAGCATGGTTTCACCATCACCACTACCACTACCACCACCCCGACCAGCAGCAGTAAGATGAACAAGATGAAGTCGAGTGCAGTAAACCACGACATGTCTCTTTGCTCGATTCTTCTCCCTCCTTGTGTTGAGTTGGGGAATGGTTTTGAGAAAGAGAGATGAAATGAAAGGGGTGAGTTGCTTGTTTGTGGGGCTATATATATATATATATCAGATTTATCTACATATGATAAGGATTTGAAAGCATGTGGCAAGGCAATTGAATTTATTTTCTGGAAGAGGAGTCCGATTCCATGGGCATGGCTTGCTCCAAGAGCCTGGGCAGACAATGATCTTAGTGTGGCTGATAGACAACTCAGCACGTGGCAATTATGTCCAACCTTAAGGGTTTTACCAAAACACCCTTAATGAAAAGGCATAAGTTTCACTCTTATGGGTACATAGCTTTGTAACTCTTTTTTAAAAAAATAAAAAAATAAAAGAAGGAAAAAGTAAAGAGAGTTTAACCCAGAACTGACCTGAGTTGAACAAATAACTAGGGTTAGGTTTGATGACGAAAGATTGATGGTTAGGTTGACAACATAATCATCATGTTTATGAAGTCTTCAAGAGGCAGAAGTCTTAACACACAGTCGCACTCACATATGCACCCTTTGAAAGTCGAAATCCCACCACCAGCAACGGTGCTGCCGCCCTGGTGTTGAATTAGCAGTCTGGGTGCGGTTTGTGAAGTTTTTAACAAAATCAGATCATATTGAGTGGAGTTTAATTTACTCCGACAATTTCAATGAAAAGCTTAAAGAATATCGAGTGAGCGTGGTTACGTTTTCTTTTGGAACGCACTGAGGTTTTCCTCTTGCTAGACACGAGCATGCCGATGGTGGTATTGGTTCTTCAAATTGAGATTAGGATCTGGATCTAGGTACGGGCCCTATGGTTTCACATCGATCTGGCATCCAGTCGAAAGCTTTGCACGCTTCTCAATATGACATTTAAAATTGATTTCCTAAAGATTCGTATGTTTTTTTTACAAGAAGAGGCCGAAGCCACACACACACCCATACATGCGCCCTTTAAAAGTCGAACTCCCCACCAGCAGCAACAACAATAGAGCGCACTGCTGTTGAGCTAACAGTCTCAGTGCTAAAGATCCACATTTAGATATAGATCGGGTGGTGGGTGGTCCAAGTTTGTTTAGACAATCATAGAGGAAGCGAGTGGTCCGGATATCAAGAATTTGGTTACCTACAAGGTTAGCTTTTCACGAACTTCATTGTTTTGTTCTTATATTTGTTTCATATGGTAACAATTCATGTATCATAGTATACGCATCTTTTAATCCTCCCCCCT
The DNA here is from genome assembly GCA_036023115.1 of Brasenia schreberi. Classification (NCBI taxonomy): domain Eukaryota; kingdom Viridiplantae; phylum Streptophyta; class Magnoliopsida; order Nymphaeales; family Cabombaceae; genus Brasenia; species Brasenia schreberi. The sequence goes on along the minus strand of JAYKKT010000085.1, from coordinate 12,658,537 downwards.
CCCAAATTTATGAGCTTAAAGCACTTTTTATTTTCATTTTATTTAATTCCTGTGGTGGTAAATTGCTTTGAGCACGAATTTATACCCTCGATCATCCAAACAAGTGGCTTATTGGAGATGGTCGTTGCCAAATTGCATCAAATATCAGTCAATTGCAGTGACACAAAGAAATGAGTGTCATCAGAGGATGAAATAGAGGCGATACAGTGTCAAATGCGCTGGGTGTGTGCCCTCGAGCCATCTGAGAGCTCTGACTTACCTCCTCTACTGCACCGAAACAAGACAACAGCCTTCTCCCCGTACTAAGTGATGTAAGAGCTAAATGGATACATAGTCGTGATTGAGGTTTATGTTTTTAAATACTAATTTAACTCCAAGAAACAAGATCATAGTTTATTATTAATTTCCTTAAAACAACATTTTGAGCTCCTGATCCTCTATTTATTGAAGTGTTCATCTTGTATCTTCTTGGGGATCGGGCTCCATATAATCGTCTCTCAAAATTAACTACTTAAGTGAGTCTTTCTCATTTAATCCAAATGTTTCTTTAATAAACTTTATTACTTATTGAGGTTATTCTATATAGCGGCACATCCACTTTCAACATTTTCTTTCAGCAACATATATCTTGTATTGCCAAACTTTTAAAATCATGACTGATAGTCTTCTTCAAAATTTAAGGAATTTACTTTTACATTTAATTAGTACTTTCTTATTGATAAATGTACGTTTCTGTTCAAAATTTAAAATTTACATTAAAAAGAAAAAACAATTTAAACATTGTACATTAGGTATTCTCTTGGGTCCTATGTGGTTCATGCTGCAGATGGGCCATTTTTTTCCCCTTTTGTTTGTCAATTTACGTGCTTGATTATTTTCGTTGAAAGTGATGACTCAACACAAACACGGTTGTTTACGTCTTGTCAAGAGTTTCCGGATCACGAAATGCATATGCACCAATAACTAAAGGATAAAATAAGGGTGATTCGAACTGACAAGATGAGATCTTGCTACATGATTGTAGTAAGATCAGTATCAGATACATGCCGTACTGCATATGAGAAACATATTGACACTGTCAGCTATTCAACTGCATCAAGAGGCATTCAGGGCAGTATTCCACAGTTATTATTCTCAAATAAGCTGGGAGTTAGTCCTTCAGTGTCCTCCGGCCATGTTCCCGGTACCTCCGGCTTCATCACCTCCCCAGAAATCTAAGGTCGTTCCAGATGAGTCTCCGTTCTGCCGCGTGGTGGAATGACCAGTGGGAGATTGGCTCCGTGTGTATGATAGGCACCTTTCCTTCAGGAAAGCGCCTTCCGTTCTAGCGTCCCTCGGAGAAAATGGTGTGGCAAGCAGGTAGTGTGGGCCTTCTGACTAGCAGCACAGCATTGTGCTGTGCAGCTTCTGCGAATTAAGAGAATGAAGGGAAGCTCGAAGTTTGGAAATTAAGCCGATTACGGCTAATTAGCTTACAACATTCATTAATTAGCTTCGCTCGCCACCCTTTCGGAGCTGGAAAGCTTTGATCATCATTTCCTTTTTTGTTATCATGAGGAGGCCGAAGCTAGATGCATATCGAACCCGTGACCTTCAACTTGTGAGTTAGCCCTTTAGCCACGTGAGCTACCGCTCGTTGTGCTGATCATCATATTGTATATCCAACGCTACAAGGTCGAACTCTTTTGGGATCATGTGGGGTACATTTTTTAGCCTTCTGAGAGATTTTTATTTTTACAGTGAGGCCGAAGGGTAACACAGACAGATGCATGCATGCCCTGAGAACCAAAACTCACCTGTGAGAGTCACAGAGTGCTGCCAGATGAGCTACTGCTAGAGAGAGAGAGAGAGAGAGATTCAAAGTTTTTAAGTCATGCAAGGTAGATCCCGCGTTATCTTTGATCAAGACTTGGATTCTCAGTAGAATGTGATCGCTCGATCGTCACATCGCAATGCCTAAACAATACAAACAACAACAACTAAGCTCTTAAGAGAAAAGATATCCACCATAACATACAATGAATGAGAAAAAGGAAAATAAATGAAAAAATGGCCCACCAAGAGAGGCTGGACTTCTTACGTTAAACTGTAAGTGAAGGTGGAAAAGAAAAGAGAAAAATTCAATATAATATAGGCAAGGATGAAATATAATCAATTCTTAACGAGTTTTGAGTTGCACAAGCCGAATTGTGATAAAGGACTTGTCCGAGATTGATGTGTTGTAAACCACAATGAGATGGCTGGCATTTGGCTCATTAAATTTCATGAACCGAGCCAGGAGTTGGTGGAGACCGAATCGACGAACCGAGCCATGAGAAGCTTGGTAAGATCACCAACCCTACGTATTGGTAGTCAACACATGAAGAGGTTTTAATGAGTACATGTTCCTTTTAGTTGTTTCAATAATGTATATAATCAGGTTTCACATTGATCGACATTGTACACGGAATATATAATCACATAAATAGACTCTATAAGAGCTTATCCCATCCCCTAAAAAGAAATTAGCAACTAAACTCTCAGATCTCTTATCTCAAGAAAGGCTGTGACTGTGCTCATCATGAAATACTTACATAAAGATAGCAAAATATCAAGTGAAAAAGAAGATTCCAATTTAATGTGACATCTCCAAGATGGTTCATCATCTGCATATGAATATCGTGAGAAAGTTGTGTTGGGTTGTATACCTACTCAAAGAGCTCGGCCTGTTTCATGGGACCTCTTTGATTTGTGAACCCAACCTCCGGAACCATCTTTGATATACCTTTTCTCTCTTCCATTGTTCGACAGGAGTAGGAGAGAGATGATTCATGTACCTTAGAAGTAGGAGACAGGTCAACACAAAAAACAAAAATTGAGTTTATATTACTATATTATATATACTATAGAGAGAGAGAGATGGGAAAAGAGACAGAGAGATGCTAGACACCCACCCATGCTAAACATTATCACCGTTCATGCGGTTCTTCGAATGGTGATAATCAAAGCATATATCTCGAATAACATTTAATGTACTCATGTGTATTATATGATCTCAAATCCTGTATTGATATTGATCGCACAAAAGATGCATATCGTCTAACATAATATGGTGTGAGATGATATCTAACATTTCCCATATATACATATGTATGTAACTGGTGGTTTCTAGCAAAATTGACATAAATAAAGAGGTTTGGATCAGTTTGACAAACTTGCTCTTTCCTGTCACTGGCACTCCACAGTTCACATTTTGGTCCCAATTTTTGTCCAACTCTAACAGCCACATGCCACATTCCTGCAAAAGCTTGGTTTCCGACCCAAGCCCATCATTGGGCATCGTCATCCACATACGTAGAGAGAGAGATTAACGATGAGTTAATGAACATCCTTACACTTGGAGAACTGCATCAAGTCGGTGCGAGCTTGTGGTCAAGTAAACGACGTGGTGGACCCGAAAACTACACCGAAGGTTCACATGGTGACTGCAACCCATCCCACAACCGTACTTCGGCCTGGTCCAGGTTATAAAAGGACTTGCTGATTGTTATACTCAAGAGCACGCCATTGCCGACATCTTCAAGTAATAATGTAGCTCAAAGATTATATTACAGTGGAACTCCAGTAAAATTCAAAGTAGACAAGGATAATCAAGTTGGATTCTAGTGCCGTTAACGTAGAGTTCATATGAATATGTGACTCAAATTGCATATAGTATAAGATATTGCAATGCTGTAGTATATTTATATTAACATCATTGACATATTGAAGAAAATGACAGCCAAATGTTTGTTGAGAACTAGAAATATGAATGTTCATTGAGTCCCTACATGTTAGGGATGCTTACAAAAGACAGTACAAGACCGTATTTAGTGTGAGAAGCAATGCACCAAAACTATTGGTTCTAGTTAGTTTTCCACATCAAGAGCTCTTTCCAAGAAACCTTGCATAGGCAACATGAGTATCTTTTTAATATTAAAATAAACAACAAATATCACCATGATATGAACTTGATTCCTACCATCTTTTCATGACTTATAAATCTTATAACTGATCCAACAAAAACATAGTACGACTTTGATAGAATATGACATTAATAATCATAAGAAAGTATCAAAAGTGAAACATTAAGGTTGCAATTAAAACATATGTCTTACTATATAAAAGTTTTTGTAAAGAATTTTGTGGTGAATGACTCTCCAGCTAAGAAAAAGTTATAATAAAAATAAATAATAAAGAGAAAAATACTTTTTTGGTAAATCCCTTAAAGAACTTTCTAATTCCAAGCACCTCTTAAAAAACTTTCTCTTAAAATACACCTTTCTCATTTTGAAGGTTCCACCTTTTTTACAATCCTTACTGTATAATCTATTATTTCTCCTATAAACAAAATAATCAATTTGAGTTGATAAGCCACTCTTAAAGGTAGCCCACCCTTAAAGGTTAGTATTGCTTGTTCATATTTCTCACATTATCCTTAATTCATCAAGAGTCTCGATGCCCTATCTTAAGGGAAACCCCAACATGACTTTAACGAGTACCATATGCACAAAACCTAATTTAGCCTCCTCCGGCCTTATGGGATGTTCAATATTGACTTTCAACAATAATTAATTATTTGCGTTGAAACTTTACCAGCTATGCTTTGGTCGTTCATAAGAATAATCCTCACATTCCCTTTACCAAAAGGAAAGAACACATTGATTTAGAATTATATATGTCCGTGCACCATAAGCACATGAAGAATATGAGTTTGGCCCGTTAAGATCCAACAAAAGAAACTTTCAACTGAACCTGCGCCATTGCAATATCTTCAGACAGTTCAGAGTATTGCAATGGTCAGAGACAGTCGCAATATGGGGCATACCATTTTTCATTTAGCAGACTACTTTTCATAGTTGTTATCCGAACAGACTGCTGAAAATGACTTATTCTTGCCAGTATGCTTCTCGGCATAGTCAGAATAAGGTTTTTCGATTGTTTTGAAAATGTCGAAAGAGATGATGAATAAACCAGGGAATTAACTCCATTCCTATTAGGAAGCTATGTGGGATATGCACAAATACTTATAGAAGTTGATATTTGTATTTAGTACTTTAGAAACATCATGAGATTCGATGCATCCCAACAAATTGAGTTTGAAGTTTGGATCAGTCCGCTCATTCATCCCCAAGTTGGCCTCAAGCTAGAACGAACAAATGTGGTACCTAGAATAGTATGATTGTATAAATACTTCATGTCAGAGCCATAATTAGGGGAAATCCAGAGCTTATCTAAGGGAAGAAGAAGACAAGTTTGGCACTCATAAACATTATCTTAGTGTCATTAAATGGCTTCTCGCCAACATCATACCCCAATTGAATGAAGTTGTGCTTAGTTTTGTCTTTGGTTCTAGAATATCTTTTAGTTGGCAATCACCAATGCACGTTTCTATACATATATCTTATCTTGATTCAGGAACATAAGTACCTGGTATCGGGCAATCAATTCTGGATTTGGGTATGGAGGAGTCCAAAATCCTCTTCGAGTGTAGATCAAGCCATCGAAGATTCAAGCTATGTTATATGATGGAAATCAAGTATCAATAAATGATATCACAAACCGCCACCAGGGACCTCTCACATGTGCATGAGCTAACTAGTCTTTTGGGGCTCTACTCCTAGCCATGGAAGCCTAGGCCGAGTGGAATATAGTGGGCTCACATGGTTTCAAAACAGTTTGTGTCCTCTAACAACAGAAGATTCTAGAGAAAATTAGAGTTAATACAGTTCATGACTTCAATTAGAAGCACAACTGATGTAAAACTATGATGAGATGTTTTAAGCTATCTTGATCTTTTCGAAGTAGTTTTAACTATTAGTTAATGTTGAATGGTGACACTATTTTCGTGAGAATTTCTACCTGGTAGCTTCTTAGGTCTTTAATGCATTCAACTGCAAAGCCCCGAAAACAACTCAGATTCACACGGGAATGAGAATAATCTACCTAGTAAATTGTATGGTATTAATATTTTTTTGAACTCATCTAAGAGGGTTCGTTGTAAGCTTAAATAAATAGATTCCGGAATAAAAAATAGGTTGTTTGCTCATGAGTTTTCCCTTTCTCTTATTCTGCATAGATGGTAAGTGAAGCAGGTCTTATCACCATCTCCTTGGTGTGGCTGTTCTGGTTTGTGTGTTTGTGCGTAGGACTCGGTTTCACAAGTGTATGCGTGAACATTTTCTGGTGCTCACACACATGGTTTCTCAACTCTCTTTAACTAGTTTAGTTCATTCAACTCAATCTGTTTCGCATCAACTTGACATGGTATCTACATTGACACATTATTGACTCTTTGATGTAACCCACCAACCAAGAAGTTCTTGTTTTCAATCAGATGCAGAAAGTCCAGACCCGAATACTTGTCAGTTAGCAGGGAGCTAGCTGTACAGGCATAATTGACACAAGGATGCCAATTCAGAGAAACATTTAATGTTATATACATCTTGTGGACCTCCATTGCGCCGCTTGTCTATTTCTGCATCTTGGTTTTGTTTCCTGTTTCAATTATAAAGTCCTGCTGTAGTTAAGAAGGTAAAATCCATTTGAATGAAGGATCCTATCTCGCAGAGGAAACTCATGAATTTCCCACACTTGAAGTCATACCACAATGACCAAAAAGTGAGATGTTCACCATGTTCCAATCGTTTTGATCATCGACCACACATCGAGCTTGAACTGCTTCCAAGCAACCAGATCTGAATCTAGTTACTACTTAATGACAATCAATTAAATGTGCCAAGAAGTCCTAGAAGCATATGGTGTTGTTCTCTAAAACTAAATAGGAGTGGTTCGTTTCTCGTCAACACTTTCATCTATGACAATATATACATAAATACACACATATGTATATGTTCTAACATCTTGGCATCAACATCAAGGAATATAAACAAGAAAAGCAACACACCTTGAAGTTTCCTATAACTCTCACTCTTTCTTCTTTGTTTTCTTCTATTGCGTTATCCTATCCTCGAATTTGTTACGCATTCTTGAGTGAACAACAAGAGCTTTGGTTGCCCTCTCTAAATATGTGTTGAAAAGATTGTATTCAACAAGAATCCTTGTCCAAAATGATGATGGTTCATTGTTATCAAGAAGCCACCATTTACAATATTCTTTTGGTTCATTTGGTTCCGGTCTTCAACTCTGGATCCAAGTCCGACCCAAGTATTACACTAAGTTGTATATGTTGTTGAGTTATATCAACTAGTTTGAGTTTGTAATCTAGTGTCAATTGTATTGGTGTGGTCTTGTGTAAGAATATTCATTTTTCGACAGTTTGTGGAAACAATTATGACTATTACAAACATTTAGAATAGATAATGACATAAAAAACAGTTAGAATTAGTAATTAATCAATTCTGACTATCGTGGTTTTATGTGCCAGTTGGAAATATTTATACACAACAGTCAGAATAACTTTCATCAGAGGCAAAAATAATTTTGCCTTTCACTCTCTCTCTTGCATTTATCCTCGTCTTTGTCCGTTTTCCTCTTTCCCACTAAATCTCGATCTCTTTACATGTGGCAATCCTTGCCCTCCCTGGAACCTCCCATTGGTGAGTAGGCTCATGTAACCCCCCTCCAACTTTCTTGAAGAAATTGCATTAATAGGGAAAGCTTATTCATTTTCTCCTTCAATATGTACACGTGTGTGTGCTTGATTCACACAGAGGGAGTTTCCTCATCAACAATTTGGATATAGATAAACATGGTACGATCTCATATCCATCATCTTTTGCTTGAAGTATTCTTTGCATTTGGTAGCTAGTGAATTCATTCTTCTTTCTACTCGTTTATGGTGACAATTCACCCTTAGATACCTGACAAATAGCGTAAGACTTTGTTTACTTCCTTGTGTTCATGGTTGAGAACAATTCTCAATATGACAACTATGTCACCCTAAATTGTATTGTTAGAAAAAACATCCATTAACATATGGAAATCTGACACGAAACGATGCAGAAATATTGTGTCTGTGCTGCGGTTTAGAACATTCAGGTCGTGTTCGTATCAGCAACATGGTAGAAATATGGTGTTGGGTTGCGGTGAACACGACTAGATCCGAACATGAACTGAATCAACATTCAAATGACTACAGCACGTCAAAAAGAGAAAGTGTGGCTGTCACAGTACCCTTCTTTTGTAAAAAATCAAATGCGGAGTAAAAGACAAGCGTACTCCTACTTTTGAGTTTGATAAAGTGAACACCGTTATGGTATTGTAAAGAAAGGAGAGGACGTAAAAATGATCCAAAAACCAAAATGAGATTGGAAACTGCATTTTCTTTTAAAAACTACTTAAGGTTGTCAGTGCAAAAGGGAGCTGTACGGTGTATTGTTGGGACTCTGATCATGTGAGCATGTTTCAACCACTTGATACGTGTGTTGACATTAACCACTACAATATATATCCTCTCAAGACCATGCCAATTTTTTAAAAAATTGGTTGCGTGGATATGGCGTACATATATATTACATTATCTATAAAATGATATATGCATTTATAACAGCTTTTAGAAACTATGAATATACTCATCTATCTTATACATCGAAATTCTCTCTCCAAATATCACATGACTCATGTTCTTTCTATCTGTACGTCCATCCAGCGCCACTCTTTCTCTTTCTCAATACATTCATGTGCTAACCCCTCATCCTATACTCATCCATGTACTCTGCATACCCACCTTAGTTCTCCCTCTCCCTCTCCCTCTCGCTCCCTCCATCTCCCCCTTTCCTATTTTTGTTTAGTTTGTCACTCATGGAGGAAATGAGGAAGAGCGTTAGTAGATGATGAACAACGGCAATGAGGCAAGCCAAGCCGCATTCTTTTCCCTGAATTTTTGACCAAAACAAACTCGGAGACATTGATGGAGTCTGTCTTTGGATAAAACAGCTTCTGGCTCATAGACCATCTCGGGTGCTTTTGACTGAGATATTTCAGGTGTCTGTCGTCGGACCCGTGTCAGGGGCGAAACTCCAACCCTTGTCTGTATGACATAACCTAGTCCTTTATGATGAAGTAGTCACTGTGCACCGGCATGACCAGTTGTATCTATTAAGATCTCTTCTATTCATGCATTGAGAACAATTTACAATAAGGCAATTGCATTATACAAAATTGTCGCTAGAAAAACGTCTGTGAACATATTTCTGCAATAGAAATCTACACTAATTATTGATTCCCCTTTCTGGCATGCAACTTGGGAGAGATGATTTCTAGGATAAATCCAGAGTATCAAAGGCGAAGATTACAACAGAGAAAATGAAAAAACCTGTCCTAGTTCTTTACAATGAAGTAGTCATTGTGCTGATTTACCATTGCATATCTAAGTTCAACCTATCTAAGAAAGACCTTTTATGAGTTTTAGCTAGAGGAACTATATCCTAAAGTTTAACCATATGATAAAAATTTCTATAGATGATATGAGAATGGGCTACACAAAATTAGTACCCGAGTTGTGAAAAGTATGTCTTGATGGTTACACATCCAACTTCTGTATGGCGAATGTTTTCCTGAGAAATAGTGTCTCTTGAACTTGTGCCTATTTCCTTCTTAAGATATGATGGTAAGTTTGCAATTCGATGTTTGGAGCTCTATTTGTGCATAAGGCTAAGGATACTCTGTATTTAAGATGTTGACATGATAATAGTGATGGATTGGGGGTTGGCTCTGTTGGAAATCCTATATCAACTTTTCCCGGAGCTTATTTATTGCTTTGTAACATGATGATGGTGAATGAAGCCTGAGGAAATTTTCTCCTCACTGCTTGGACAGAGCGTCACCTAAGAAACACATTCACTGTTTGAAAGAGAAAAGATTTACCAACAAAGTACAAGACAATCACATTAATCCCTGTGGAAGTAGTACCACTTAATCCTGCAATGAATAGGCATCAGAATGCAGAACATTAGTTTAATATTTAGTTCAACTTTATCTTTGCAGATCTTTATGGTTTATTCCTACTCATTTGTAAGCTGATTTTAACGGACACCTCTCCATGATATGAGCAATTATCGTTGTTTCTATCTTGAATAAACTATAGGGAATTGAACAGGTTTCGTAGATCATGTGTTGCCTGGTAAATCCAGATCAAAGATTGTACTTTCTTGTCTTCTGAAGTATGATTAACTCTCTTAATCCAGTGGTAGCTCTTTTCTTAATGGTTCTTTCCCCTCTTTGGGGATGAGTCTTGGAACAACTAAATCGATCATTTAGTACATTTTGAAAATGATATTGCTACCAGAACTCCTTTTTATAATGCTTGTTATCTTGAGAGCTTTTGCTTTTATTTGCTTTTGTTGGTCAACGATTTCCAGTCCCTGCGATCTGGACGAGGAAGTGCAGACTCTACACAAGCATATCAAAAACTGAAGGACGATCTGCGGACAGAGTTCGACATGCTTCCCAAGGATGTGCAGCACCTCTTGCTTCTCAACCCACAGAGGGCGGCCCTCCTGTAAGCAAGTTTGGAAAGGTCTAAGTTGCCTGGGCATCCTTCGGTTCTTGGTTTAGGTTCTCCCAAAGGCGGTTCCGCTCAATAGCCAGGCAAAGTGCCGCCTTTGGAGTTCTTTTATACCCATATGAAAGTTTTGGTGAGAGATGCCAAGCGAGAACGTCGTGTTGTATTTCTTAATGAAATGGAGTAGTCATTGGCTGAATGCTTCTTGGGTTGACCATCTCATCTCTCTCCATATTTCGAAGCATAGTTCATGCTTCTTTGGGTAGTGGCCATGGTGTAGTCTTCGTTTTATTTTCTGTTTCCTTTTGAGCATTGAAATCATTTTCCCTTTTTCTTTCTGCAATTAATTTGTTTGCCGAATTGGTTGATCGGGAAGTCCTTACTGTAAAGCCATTTAGCCATTGAACCATCGTATGAAAATAGAGTTATTTAACATAGGTTGCTAATCTCTCTCTCTTTCTCTCTCTGGTGTGTGTTGTATGATACTGCTGTTGCACATAACAGGAAAACAGTAAGACTGTACGCTCCCAAGTGCTTCAACACGGTTCATGTCTATGGAAGGGCAAGACAATGAGCACGTAGCCGACTCCTCCCTGCGTGTGAAAGGGTTCCGTTTTGGTGATGACTGACACTTTTGAGAGCCGACGGCATGCCCTAAATCGAATTCAACAGTGCTCAACATTGTTATCTGAAAAGAGACGGAATATAATCATAAGGCTTGTTCTAAAACATTGAAAGACACTGCCGGAACAAATGTTTCCACTAGATTCTAGGCAGAAATGGAGTAGTCATTGATTGAATGCTTCTAGGGTGGACCATCTTATCTCTCTCCATATTTCGAAGCATAGTTCATGCTTCTTTGGGTAGTAGCCATGGTGTAGTCTTCGTTTTATTTTCTGTTTCCTTTTGAGCATTGAAATCATTTTCCTTTTTCTTTCTGCAATTAATTTGTTTGCCGAATTGGTTGATCGGGAAGTCCTTACTGTAAAGCCATTTAGCCATTGAACCATCATATGAAAATAGAGTTATCTAACATAGGTTGCTAATCTCTCTCTTTCTGTCTCTGGTGTATGTTGTATGATACTGCTCTTGCACATAACAGGAAAACAGTAAGACTGTACGCTCCCAAGTGCTTCAACACGGTTCATGTCTATGGAAGGGCAAGACAATGAGCATGTAGCCGGCTCCTCCCTGCGTGTGAAAGGGATCCGTTTTGGTGATGACCGACACTTTTGGGTGCCGACGGCATGCCCTAAATCGAATTCAACAGTGCTCAACATTCTCATCTGAAAAGAGACGGAATCTAATCATAAGGCTTGTTCTAAAACATTGAAAGAGACTGCCGGAACAAATGTTTCCACTAGATTCTAGGCCTTCCTATTTCAGATACTGAAATACCCAACAGCTTTATCTTTCTGAACTACAGCATTTTCCTTTAACAAGTTTCACCAAGATTGTTTTAAAGAAGAAAAAGAGAGGAAGACAAGTTTCACCAAGATTTTGCTTGCGAGCACCATGCTCAAGAACTTGCTCACACGCACACACAGAGAGAGAGAGAGAGAGAGAGTCTGCCTTGATATTTCATAACTACTTCCCTTATTTAGAAGTTAGATCATGACTTTATTTGCGAGTTCCAAAGTCAAGAACTCTGCTCTCAAGAGAGAGAGAGAGAGAGAGAGAGAGAGAGAGAGAGAGAGAGAGAGAGAGAGAGAGAGAGAGAGATTCCGCACACAAAGTGGCATCTGTAGGACGTTCAGAAGAAAGGGTAGATTTCGTAGTGAACGTTGCAGCTGCCAAAGATGACCAGACCCCGTTCCTTCCCAACGCAGCACTCCCCGAACTTGGACACAGCCGTGGTTAAGCAGCCGTAGCACACCGACGGAGGCAAGTCCCTGGTGCACTCCGCCAACCCGTAGAGCGTCACCTTCGGCGACACCTTTACCTGCCCCTTGCCCAGCGCTCCGTTTCCCGGAACCACCGCCATGGCCGTCACTTGCTGCATCAACTTCGCCACCTTCTCTGAAAAAGCTTTCGGGTCCGACGCGTTCCCGGCATTGTTGCCGGTGATGTACGAGTCCATCCTGTCCAATTTTCCGACAAAATTCTCGGTGTCGTAGCGCAGATAGCACAGCTCGAACCAAAACCTTGCCTTCCCATCCTTCGCGCAACGAGCGTTGATCTCCACCTGCGCGCCCTTGGCGCACGCGGTGCAGTTCTTGGCGCTTATGCCGGTCCTGCACTGCAGGAGGCCGTAGATGGCAGACTCTCCGCTGCCGTAGCTGGTCGTGGTGAAGCCCGTAGGCACCACCTTAGCTACTAGCTGTGCAACCACTCTGTCGATGTTGGTCTTGATGCTTGCAGCGTTAACGGCATCGGTGGTGGCAAGGGGCGGACGCGGATACTTGGTACTGCACTCGTAAGCTACCGGATCAACGCACGATCCCCATTGCAGAAAACAGAGGAGATCAAGTACAAGGAAAACAAAAGCAGCTTTCATGATTTTTCCCCTTGTCGCTTCGATTGGGAAACCGAAGTGTAAAACTATGAGATTTATAAACTCCAGAGAGAGAGAGAGAGAGAGAGAGAGAAGAAATAAACTCCAGAGAGAGAGAGAGAGAGAGAGAGAGAGAGAGAGAGAGAGAGAGTGAGTGAAGAAAAGGACGGCAAGGGAGAAAGAGTGGCGATTGGGTCTTTGAGAGAGACGACGGATCATTAAAGGCGGCGCCCGGCGAGTTTGACTACTCAGTTGATTAAGCCATGACCACGTGCAGGCTGTTGTACGTGGCCGGAAGATGGCCACCCACTTTACGGTGAAAGACAAGCATACCCAACCTTTCTCTCAAACCGAACCAAATCAAATCACAAAGCAAAAGGACAGACCCGTTACCGGTTTTCATTTCGTTAATCGGTTCGTCATATACGTTCTTCGAACTCACCTACTTGAGAAAAAGCAAATGAGCAAATTTAGCAGCCAAATTTTACCGGTGAAAGGAAGTTATTTGGAGTGAAAACATGAATATATCAAGCTTACGCCCTCTTATTATTGACACTCTTTTTGTGGTTTTTCTTAGAATACTTTTGATTATTTTTAATAATTATACAAATACCCTTCAACGGTAAAAAGAAACTTTCTCTTTTCTTATAAAAATATGAATCTGGCTGTTCTTTTTTCCCATTCTTCGTTTATCAACTCATTTCAGTCATCTATTACTCTATCTACACTACTTTTCAGTGAAAAAATAAATCAAAATTTATCAAAATAAATAAATAAAGAAGCAAAAAAGAAGCAAAAGGGAAACAAAGAAACAAAATATAAAAAAGATCGATTTAAAAGAGAATTCGTCTGTTATTGTTTTGGATTTGGTTTTTCTGTTTTTTATTTGTTTTGATTTATTTTTGAGGGACATCCCTTCGGACCTATTCTACCAGTAGCTCTTCCAATGCCTTGTTTTTTTTATATTTTTCTTCTACTTTTGTTTTTGTTTTTTATGATTGTTATTTTTGTATTATTGAGTTGTGTCTCTTTGTTGATTTTGTTTTTAGTTTATTTTTTTTATTTTTTCCAATAAGATTCACTCATTCATCCCCAAGTTGGCCTCAAGCTAGAACAAACAAATGTGGTACCTACAATAGCATGATTGTATAAATACTTCATGTCAGAGCCATAATTAGGGGAAATCCAGAGCTTATCTAAGTGAAGAAGAAGACAAGTTTGGCACTCATAAACATTATCTTAGTGTCATTAAATGGCTTCTCGCCAAGTTATGAAGTCCACATCGTACCCCAATTGAATGAAGTTGTGCTAAGTTTTATCTTTGGTTCTAGAATATCTTTTAGCTGGCAATCGGGCAATCAATTCTGGATTTGGGTATGGAGGAGTCCAAAATCCTCTTCGAGTGTAGATCAACCCATCGAAGATTCAAGCTATGTTAGATGGAAATCAAGTATCAATAAATGATATCACAAACCACTACAAGGGACCTCTCACACGTGCACGAGCTAACCAATCTTTTGGGGCACTAATTCTAGCCATGAAAGCCTAGGCTGAGTGGAACATAGTGGGTCTACATGGTTTTAAAATAGTTTGCATCCTCTAACAATAGAAGATTCTAGAGGAAATTGGAGTTAATACAGTTCATGACTTTAATTAGAAGCACAACTGATGTAAAACTATGTTGAGACGTTTTAAGCTATCTTGATGTTTTTTGAAGTAGTTTTAACTAGTAGTTAATGTTGTATGGTGACATTATTTTGGTGAGAATTTCTGGCTGGTAGTTTCCTAGGTTCTTTAATGCATTCAACTGCAAAGCCTCTGGAAAACAACTCAGATTCACAAGGGAATGAGAATAATCCACCTAGTAAATTATACGGTATTAATATAATTTTTTTAACTCATCTCATAGGGTTCTTTATGGTTCTGAGTGTTGGGCAGTTAATCATCAACATGAACAAAAGATGTTTGTGACAGAAATGAAGATGTTGAGATGGATGAGTGGTCATACAAGAAATGACCGTATACATAATGAGGTTATTAGAAACAAATTAGGAGTGACACCAATAGAGGATAAAATGAGAGAACATCGTTTAAGATGGTTTGGACATATAGAACGAAGATCAGAAGAAGAACCTGTAAGAAGGGTAGAAAAACTAAATTTGAAAAGTATTAAAAGAGGTAGAGGACGACCACAAAAGTGTTGGAAAGAAACAATAAAGAATGATCTAGCTTATTGGGAGTTAACTGCTAACATGACACACGATAGGGATCTGTGGAAACAAAGAATCCATGTAGCCGACCCCGTCTAGTATGGAAAAAGGCTTAGTTGTTGTTTGTTGTTGTTTCATCTCATAGGGTTCATTGTAAGCATAAATAAACAAATTCCAGAATAAAAAAATAGGTTGGTTGCTCCTGAGTTCTCTCTTTCTCTCTTATCCTACAGACGTGGTAAAAAATGCCTTATCACCATCTCCTTCGTGTGACGGTTCTGGTTTGTGCGTGAGACTCGGTTTCACAAGTGCATGCATGAGAGTTTTCAGGTTGCATGGTTTCTCAACTCTCTTTAACTAGTTTAGTTCACTCAACTCAATCTGTTTCACATCTACACTGGTTTCTACATTGACTCTTTGATGTAACCCACCAGCCAACAAGATCTTGTTTAATCAGAGATGTAGAAAGTCCAGACCCGAATACTTGTCAGTTAGTAGGGAGCTAGCTGGCCAGGCAGAGTTGACACAAGGATGCCAATTCGGAGGAGCGTTTAATGTTATATACATCTTGTGGACCTCCATTGCGGGCTTTGTCTATTTCTGCATCTTGGTTTTGTTTCCTGTTTCAATTATAAAGTCCTACTGCAGTTAAGAAAGTAAAAAACATTTGAATGAAGATCTATCTCGCAGAGGAAACTCGTGAATTTCCCACACTTAAGTCATACCACAATGACCAAAAAGTGAGATGTTCACCATGTTCCAATCGTTTTGATCATCAACCACACATCGCGCTTGAACTGCTTCCAAGCAACCAGATCTGAATCTTGTTATTACTTAATGTCAATCAATTAAATGAGCCAAGAAGTCCTAGGGAGCATATGGTGTTCTCTAAAACCAAATAGTAGTGAGTTTCTCTTCAATACTTTCATCTATGACAATATATACATAAATACACACATATATATGTTCTAACATCTTGGCATCAACATCAAGGAATATAAACAAGAAAAGCAACACACCTTGAAGTTTCCTATCTCTCCCTCTTTCTTCTGTTTTCTTCTATTGCGTTATCCTATCCTCGAATTTGTTACGCATTCTTGAGTGAACAACAAGAGCTTTGGTTGCCCTCTCTAAATATGTGTTGAAAAGATTGTATTCAACAAGAATCCTTGTCCAAAATGATGATGGTTCATTGTTATCAAGAAGCCACCATTTACAATATTCTTTTGGTTCATTTGGTTCGGGTCTTCAACTCTGGATCCAAGTCCGACCCAAGTATTACACTAAGTTGTATATGTTGTTGAGTTATATCAACTAGTTTGAGTTTGTAATCTAGTGTCAATTGTATTGGTGTGGTCTTGTGTAAGAATATTCATTTTTCGACAGTTTGTGGAAACAATTATGACTATTACAAACATTTAGAATAGATAATGACATAAAAACAGTTAGAATTAGTTATTAATCAATTCTGACTATTGTGGTTTCTTGTGCCAGTTGAAAATGTTTATACACAACAGTCAGAATAACTTTCATTTTCACTCGGAGGAGGGTTGTGTTAGGCTTCCGACAACCAACGTAAAACTTTGTCGGATTTTTATAACATGGATTGCAAAACTTATGAGCATTGTTTTGGGGCGTTCCCGTCTAGCGACGTATTGCAGAGCCCGAATGCAGTAAGAAGTAAGCAAGGGCCACTACATTTTCGCCCGAATGTAGTGAATCAATTGCAGAGAGGGTTCCCACATCATGGAAGAGTGTGGGTAAAGAGGTTAATCCAGCTACATTGCCGCCCGAATGTAGTGAAAAATTTTCAGAGAGGGTCTCTGCATTTTGATTATGGACAGATGCGGGGGGTAAGGAAGCTAGTCCTAGATAATAAGATTCGTATTGGTTATTGAAATATCATAACATTATCGGGTAAGCTAATGGAAGTGGTAGATACTATGATTCGGAGAAAGATTTATATTCTATGTTTACAAGAGACAAAATAGGTTGGAGAAAAAGTAAAGGAGATATGGGATATAGGTTTTAAATTATGATACTCAGGTAAAGAAAAGGCTCAAAACGGAGTTGGTATTATCATAAATAAAGATTTAAAGAAGAGTGTAGTAGACATATAACGATATGGTGACTGAATCATGACATTGAAATTAGTGTTAGGAGTAGAGGTTTTGAATATAGTTTGTGCTTACGCACTCTAAGTAGGACTAGAAGATAGTATAAAGATAGTTTTTTGGGAAGAGTTAGATAAGGTGTTTCAAAAGATTCCACAAAGGGAGATTTGTTTAGGAGGAGATTTAAATGGACATGTCGGTAAAGAGGCATTAGGATATAAGGGATTCATGGAAACTTTGGCTTTGGGGATATAAACGAGGAAGGTAGGGAGATTTTAAATTTTGCTATGGCATTTGATCTCTTTATAGTCAATACAATCTTCAAAAAACGAGATCAACATTTAATTACTTATAAGAGTGGCTTATCACAAACACAAATTGATTACTTTATTTATAGAAAAAAAGATAGAGAGTGTTGTAAAGATTGTAAGGTAATTCCAAGAGAAAGCTTAACCACCCAACATTGATATTACTTTATTGCCATTCGGTAAAATTATCATTTTGTCTAGATATTTTAAGGTAAAAAGACTATTTTGCCCTTAAGCAAAAAGTTTGTTTTACCCTCTGACTGTTTGTAGAAATTATCAAATACCAGACTATTACTTTACAGTTTTACCCTTCCCAGTTTGGATAATTTCATTTATGCCATCTAGTCAAAAGACAAATTTACCCCTACTCTTTTGAAAACTTTAAGATTTGCCCTAAGGGTTAAAATTATGAACGAACTTTTCAAAAATACCAAAGAGTAATTTTACGAGTTTGTCCTTAAAATTTTACAAAATTACAAAACGGGGACAAATAGATAAAATTACAGTTTTGACCTTAGTATTCTTTTAGAGGTACAGAGGCAGAAACCCCTTGGAAAAATTTCAAAAAGATCATTAGATTACTTGCTTGATATCATGTAATAACATCTTTGTTGCTATGTATGCTTGTGTTTTTGTGTTGGTTTCCTTTTTACACCGCTTACTTGTTACTTTTGTCAAATACATAAAAATGAGTTCTACGATATGTATGTCTGAATTGACAAAGACGAAAAAGTTGAACGGTCTCAACTTCCAAACATAGAAGAGAAATTTTTTTTTGGCTCTAACACTAGAAGGTGTTGAGTATGTTCTAAAGGAAACCATGCGTTTGCCACCTACAGACGCAAATGAGCAACAATTAGAAATGTATAAAACATTTCTAAAAGATGATACCATAGCAAGGACGATCATGTTGACCTATATGAAGGATGACTTGATTAGGGTCTTTGAAGAATATGAGACCGCAAAAGACCTGTTTGACTCATTAACAACTAAATATGATACAACTGCAAAACTGCATGTGCAGTTGTTACAACAAAAGTATAACTCCTTCAAAATGAAGGAAGGAGACAATGTAGTAGAGCATGTAAATCACATGCTGGTAATGGCTAGAGACTTAGCCGTAGCAAAATCAGTCATCTCCGAACCGATGCAGATATCAACAATATTGAACAGTTTACCTCCGTCATGAAACATGGTCACCACTGTCCTAAGATTAGGGCATGAGGTTAACCTTTCTGAGTTGACCCTTAAACTATCAATAGAACAAGAGCACATGCTCAAAACAAGAAAGAAAAATTGCTAGTGGTTCAGGATGAGTTAGCATCTAGCTCCAAATCCAACCAGAAGAAGAAACCAAATAAAAGGTTTGGCAAAAATAACAAGAAAGGCGGTTAAAATTTTAAGAAATCGTAGGAAGCCACTTTTCGGATTAAGTGTTTCAACTGTGGAAAGAATGGATACTACAAAAGAAATTGCCACAACAAGAAAGGTGGAGGAAACAACCCACAACGCGGACAGTCGGAGAAGCATGATATAATCTGCGTGATTTCAGAATGTTTGTATTTGGACCGCCCAATGATAGGTTGATGGATAGACTAAGGAGCTACAAGACACATCTCGAAGACCAAGAAAGGGACAGTGAATCTGAAGAAATATTAACATGGGGAACATCATGTGTATATGGGAAATAATACTTTCTTAGATTTTCTAGGTATTGGGTCCTTTAGGATACATGTACAAGACAAACCAATTGTATTGACTGACGTGTTAATTGTGCTATCAATAAGGCACAATTTGGTCTCAGTCCCTACCTTAGTAAAGAAAGGTTTTGAGGTTAGGTTTATTCCTAACAATGTGACTGTGTGTAAGCATGGGAGAATTTTGTTCTCTAGGGAATTTGATGTAGAACAAGGACTGTTCAAATTGTGTGATAATGAAAATCTTAAATCTTCTACTTATATTGAGAGTACATTTACTGTTGATGTGAATATGTGGCATAAACGCGTAGGACATATAAGTCTGGAAAAGTTGAGGAAATTATCCAACTTTGACTTATTGCTTGGATTTGAGGAAAATACTTTCAACAAGTGTGAAGCTTGTATACAAAGGAATGTTTTTCCTAAGGAAACAACAAGGACAACAACCCTGTTGGAAGTTATTCACACAGATTTATGTTGACCTTTTAGAGTAAAGAGACATCGGAGAAAGGGTTATTTTATAACCTTATGATTACTCTAGATATATGTATATATATCTTTTGACACATAAATCGGAGGCACTTGATGCTTTTAAAAAATATAAGCAAGAAGTGGAAAATCAGTTAGAGCATTCAATCAAAGTCTTAAGATCAGATAGATGAGGTAAATATACCTCGGCAAAATTCTTGGAATTTTACAAAGACTTTGGTATTACTAAACAAAATACAATGCCTAGGACACCTCAACAAAATGGTGTAGCTGAAAGATATAATAAAACCTTGCTGAATATGACAAGGTCAATGTTAATTGATGCCTCTCTTTGAAGGGTATTTTGGTGAGAAGCAATAAGTATAGTTGTTTACATACTCAATAGAGTACCGTATAAAGTTGTATTCACTACACCATATGAGATGTGGTTTGGAAGAAAACCCAACCTAGGTCATCTCAGGAGGTGGGGATCTATTGCAAATGTCAAGATCCTTGATCAATCTAGAGATAAGCTAGACAACAGGTCCTTGAGATGTATTTTTATTGGATATCCAAAAGGTTCAAAAGGATATCGGTTTTATCATAAGGAGCATGGACTCATTGAAAGCAGAGATGTTGAATTCTTAGAAGATACTAAGAATGACATCTTGGAAAACGATGAGGAATGTGCTGATGATTTGGTAGATTTAGATCAATCATCTTTTGAGCCCATAGAAGATCTTCCTGAAACTACCGATACCTTGAGTGGACATAAGAGGCCAAGAGCCACTCCGTCCTACTTAAAGGATTATCACACTTATCTTATAGAAGAAGTATGTAATTCAGTAGATTTAGATGAGTTGACTGATAACTTGACTTATCAGCAAGCAATGAACTCATCAAAAGCGACAGTTTGGGAGAAAGCCATGGATAAGAAAATTGAATCCATTGAGAAAAACTAAGTCTGCGAATTGACTGATTTACCAAAAGAAAGAAAAGCTATAGGCTGCAAATGGGTTCTGAAAAAAAAATACAAGGTCGATGGTACAATCAATAAGTTTAAAGCGAGGTTGATTACAAAGGGTTTTTCGCAAAAAGAGGGGATAGATTGTGGTGAGACATATTCTCCAGTTGCGAAGGATTTATGAGGCAATATCTGCATACTATAATTTGGATTTACATTAGTTAGATGTAAAGACAACTTTTTTAAATGAGGATTTAGAAGAAATCATATACATGCAACAACCCGAAGGATTTGTAGTTGAAGGCTAGGAAGATAAAAGTATATAGGTTGAAAAAATCTCTATATGGCCTTAAACAATCACATCGTCAATGGTATTTGACTTTTCAAAATACCATTATAGAACTTGGGTTTGTGACTAACAATCTTGATCACTGTGTATATGTTTGGAACAGTGGGAGCCACTTTGTCATCTTGTCATTGTATGTAGATGACATATTGTTGACTGAAAACGACAATGAGATGATTGTCGAAACCAAGTCATGGTTGAATTCCAAGTTCAAAATGAAGGATATGGGGGAAGCATCCTATATCCTGGGAATAAAGATCTCTCGAGATAGAGGATCTAGACTCTTATGCTTGAGTTATGAGAGATATATTGATTATATCCTCAAGAAGTTTTAAATGGGTGAATGCAAGTTTACAGATACACCTGTTGCAAAATGGGTTAAATTAAGTAAGTCTGATTGTCCTGGTGAAGGAGACGATAAGCCTAATGTTTCTTATGAACAAGCTGTTGGCAGCTTGACGTATGCAATGTTGTGTACAAGACCTGATATCAGTTTTGTTGTTGGTCTTATAAGTAGATATCAAAGTAATCCTGGTTGGCAGCATTAGGTAGCTGTGAAAAGGATTCTAAGATATCTGAAAGGAACAAAGGACTTGAAATTGTATTTTCAAGCAGATGAACTAAAAGTGGTAGGATACTTAGATGCTGACTTTGTTGAGAGCAAAGATGACAGCAAATTAACATCGGGACAAATATTCTTATTTGGAGGTGGTACTTTTCTTGGGCATGTAAGAAACAGGACTATGTAGCATTGCATACACAGGAAGCTGAGTATGTAGCATACTATATGATTGCAACAAGTGTTGTCTGGATAAGTCACTTCATACGAGATTTGAAGTTGGAAATAACAGACGAGCCAATAGTTATCTATTGTGATAACAATGCAGCAATTACTCTTATTAAGAGTGGAGTGGATTTCTCGAACAGGAAGCATATAATGGTAAAATACCACTATCTTCATGATATGGTTATGAGAAAGGAAATATCCATCTCATACATGCCAACGGAAGATATGTTGGCAGACCCCTTAACAAAAGGCATTACAGATGATCTCTTCTCAAAACATGTTACTAACATGGGTTTGAGATATGTTTGTTTGTTGTATAGGTAAATAACCATACAACAGATAGATTGTTGTATAGGAAAATAATCACACAACATGTTCTAATTGCAATAGTAATCAGGAATCGACATAACTAGAGAAAACCCTGAAAAGTGAGAAGAAAACCGGTATGTCGATACACTTGGCTCGAATGACTAAGTGGGAGATGTTATAAGATAAGAACAGTGACCATTCTCAGCTCAAGTAACGACTGGGCTGACCATTCAGCCCGTTACTTGAACGGATGAGAGCCGAGCCGTAACGGATGACCGTTACCGAGATTTTCGATAACAACTCCGTGATTTGCTCCAGACGAGGAAAGCCGTAGGTAAATTCAGGACGAGGAGGAATAGACACTCAAAACACATACTCTAAAAAAAACACAAATACCTTCCATCATCCGGTGAAAGCTCTTGTGTGGAAACCTCGTATCCTCTCTCCAAATTCCATCATCGAGTGAAAGCTCCTGTATGGAAACCTCGTATCCATCTGCTGAAGAAGGAAATGCACAGTTTACTTCGTGCCGCCGACCCACCATCGGAATACGCCACAGGAGGTAGATTCCTTCACTTGGACACAGCCGTGGTTAAGCAGCCGGAGCACACCGACGGAGGCAAGTCCCTGGTGCACTCCGCCAACCCGTAGAGCGTCACCTTCGGCGACACCTTTACCTGCCCCTTGCCCAGCGCTCCGTTTCCCGGAACCACCGCCATGGCCGTCACTTGCTGCATCAACTTCGCCACCTTCTCTGAAAAAGCTTTCGGGTCGGACGCGTTCCCGGCATTGTTGCCGGTGATGTACGAGTCCATCCTGTCCAATTTTCCGACAAAATTCTCGGTGTCGTAGCGCAGGTAGCACAGCTCGAACCAAAACCTCGCCTTCCCATCCTTCGCGCAACGAGCGTTGATCTCCGCCTGCGCGCCCTTGGCGCACGCGGTGCAGTTCTTGGAGCTTATGCCGGTCCTGCACTGCAGGAGGCCGTAGATGGCAGACGCTCCGCTGCCGTAGCTGGTCGTGGTGAAGCCCGTAGGCACCACCTTAGCTACTAGCTGTGCAACCACTCTGTCGATGTTGGTCTTGATGGTTGCAGCGCTAACGGCATCGGTGGTGGCAAGGGGAGGACGCGGATACTTGGTACTGCACTCGTAAGCTACCGGATCAACGCACGATCCCCATTGCAGAAAACAGAGGAGATCAAGTACAAGGAAAACAAAAGCAGCTTTCATGATTTTTCCCCCTTCCCGCCTCGATTGGGAAAGCGAAGTGTAAAACTGTGAGATTTATAGAATCCAGAGAGAGAGAGGGAGAGAGAAGAAAAGGACGGCAAGGCAGAGTGGCGATTGGGTCTTTGAGAGAAACGACGGATCATTAAAGGCGGCGCCCGGCGAGTTTGTTGTACGTGGCCGGAAGATGGCCACCCACTTTACGTGTTCAGATAAGCATACTAAACCTTTCTCTCAAACCCAACCAAATCAAATCACAAAGCAAAGGGACAGACCCGATACCGGTTTTGATTTCGTTAATCGGTTTGTCATATACGTTCTTCGAACTCGCCTACTTGAGAAAAAGCAAATGAGTAAATTTAGCAGCTAAGTTTTACGGGTGAAAGGAAGATATTTGGAGTAAAAACATGAATGTATCAAGCGCACGCCCTTCTTATTATTATTTACACTCTTTTTTGTGTTTTTTCTTAAAATATTTTCGGTTATTTTTAATAATTATAAAAATACCCTTCTATGACAAAAATAAACTTGCCCTTTCCATATACACATATGAATCTGGCTGTTCTGTTTTTCATTCTTCGTCATTTCAGTCACCTATTACTTGATCTACACTACTTTTCAGTAAAAGAATAAATCAAAATCTATCAAAATAAATAAATAAAGAATCAAAAAAAGAAAAAAAAAAGGAAAACAAAGAAACAAAAGATAAAAAAGATCGATTTAAAAGAGAATTCGTCAATTTATGTTATTGATTTGGATTTGTTTTTTCTATTTTTTGATTTATTTTTGAGAGATGTCTCTACCAACCCGTTCTACCCGTAGCTCTTCCATTGAGATGCCTTGTCTTTTTATAATTTTTTCGTATGTTTCTTTATTTTTTTCTTCTACTTTTGTTTTTGTTTTTGTTTTTTATGGTTGTTATTTTTGTATTATTGAGTTGTATCTCTTCTTCTTATTGATTTTGTTTTTAGTTTATTTTTTATATTTTTTTCAATAAGATTCGTAAGAATATACATTGAACTGTGAACAAGACTACAAAGCTAAGTAAAGCTTTCGTTACTTGAGTAAAAGATCCGACCATATATACTTTTACTCGAATTGAGTGGCATAGGTAGATTGGATGGGAGATGAGATTAGTTTTACTTGGTTCAATGGATTCATGCTCATCAATTTGGACACAATTTGCGGCACTTTTTTACCATTAATCTGTGCCTATTTGCTTAAGCACAAGTGATAAAAGATGCTAAACGTGACACTAACTTTTAATTAACAACTCTGCCTGCAATGGAATTCTAACGTGTAAAGTTTGCAGGCACATGCTCACAATTTGCTCAAACGTCAAGAAGGTACTTGAAGGACCACACTGGAATGCCACTAAAGTGTACTGGGCTTTGCAAACTTGTGTACGGAGCAACGATAAACTTCTGTTGATAGTTTTCACCGCGATGTTAGTCTCTTGATCGTTCCGATAACAATGTTTTGAGCACCAAATTATCATCGTAGACATTAATCGACACTGATATAGTGCAATTAAGTGCAACATAAAATTTATGAGGAAGAGGATATGGGCACTAACATATGCAGCCAAATAAGCTGAAGGCGGTGGGAGTGGAAATAGTGATGATAACAACAGGTGGAATTTCTTATGCCACAGAAACAGTCTTCTCGATGATTCCTTCACAAAGTAATCCTTGATCTCTTTGCATGTAACTTCTGCAGATTTGTGTTATGCCAATTAAGATATCCTCAGTAACATTCAGCTGAAATCTTTTAGCTTCTTCCATATCTTCGTACAATAGCTGATCCAATGAAGTGATGATGATGACGACTGTGAGGGCGATACCCAAGAACAAAGGAAACATCATCTAGGAGTGGAAAAGGAATCGACGGAGAACCATGGGTCCGTTCAATGGTGAGCGTTCACATTCCATTGCTTACTGTCAGTAGTAAATGTCTTCTCTCTCTCTCTCTCTCTCTCTCTCTCTCGCGCGCGCGCGTTCACTTTCCACCGCTACCCAGCTTGTGTGGTAGAGGGTAGCCATAGTATCTCCAAGTGGATCCGTGCGCTTCTAACCCGCCCCAGCTGGTTGACCCGGAACAGAACTGGTCCTAGAACTGGCCGGAACCAGAACTAGCAAACCCCAGGGGAACTCCATGTTTCGGTCCCCATTCGACCTTGAGGAGAACTGAACCAAAACTGAACTGGCGGTTTCAAAGCCTTTTATTGTTATTTTTTTTATTTTTATATATGTTCTACTTTTTTTAGATTAATAGTGAAACCGCAACCAGAATGTAGCGGTTTGGTTCTGATTCCAAGTTTTGTGGAACCAAAACCGGTATTTTGAAACCAAAAATTTCTGTGTATCCGGAGTAAGACAGGTCTACCTCGAAATAATGCAAAAAACATCAAACACAATCGTCTAGCATGTGTGCACACACACAGACGTTGGCCTTGTTCCAAAACATAAAGTTCTGCCATAAAGCCCAAACCGAATTGACTGAAATAATTCAGTTTCATTTTCTCGAACACCTTTTAAATTTTAAAATGATACTCCTGCTTCGAAAAATAGAGGTAGGAATGCACACTGTTAAAGGTGCGCAGGAACAAGTTGAAGTTATGATACTTAACAGTGATTTTTATATTGACAGTGTAACCTGCTGTTTCACTTTCATGCGACACACCAACCAAGAACAACCTGTTTCATAAAGTGTTGCAGAAAGTCTTAGTTGGATGAGCCAAGAACTCTTAGGAGTATAAGGTGCCATTGTAAGTCCAACTTAAGACATTAATTTGACATCTTGGGACCAACATAAAGGGATGCATACCTGCAATTAGGTTTAACTAATCCAAATCATAGTTGGATCGATTAGAAGACTGACCGACGCGATTAGTGGATCGAAAAGCATATATGCTCTAAAGGGTATATCATACTTCTACTTGGTTCCATTTACTTATTCTAATTCTACTTGGTTCGGGACTAGGGTTGGGACTGGGTGATACAGTTTTTCTTCCACCCACTATTCCATGTGGGAGAATCGCCCACCGAACTGCCCTAGGTTTTGTCTTGATATACAGTAAAAACAATAGGCCATGACTTATTCTACTAGGGTGTGTTTGATTCATGTTGCCCGGACCATTGTTTCTACTAGGTTTTGACTCGAGATACCATGGTTATGTGTTTGATTTGCAATTAAGTTATAATTCATATAAGGCAGAATAACAACACGAGGGACATACTAAGGTTTATGTTTGAAGCCTTGGTTCTAATCTTTGTGGCCCACTTCGTCCCTGGTGCCAAAAGTTTTTACTCAAATTGGATCTATGCAACCACAGTTCCACGCTAATAACAGGTTCAACATTTAATGCACTACGAAACTTGAAATTCCGAACACAAAAAATCAAAGTCTCCTATAAGTGAATGCTAGAGTTGGGTGCTTAGCACTGTTATGATGCATTCTAAACACACCACAAACCTGATCAGGAGGATATCCGCACTAAAATATGCAACAGCCATGTCCTCTCTTCTTTATCCGCTTTTTACTCCCATAAACAGGAAGATCTCTCTTTTTGTTTGTCCGTTTTCACTAACGTAACATGGAGAAGGTACACATGTTGAGTCATGTCCTCCCTTCACATGGGTGCGCTTGATTCAGCAATTCATATACAAGACTAATCAAGAACCATTTTGTGTTTAGGGAGAGGGGGATCCCTTTAAATTAGGTGGGTCATTTGAGGATCACCAAAGAGGACTGTGAGACCTACTTTTAAAACTAATGACACGATTACAAAGTTTGACAGTCGAAGGCATGCAGGCACTAAGCCTTTCTCTCTAATCTCTACTACAGGTTAATGATTTATCTCTAGCCTCTCATATTTGGAAACCTCTTTCAAGCTCCAAGTCTCGAGAAAAAGAATCCTTTCAAGTAGCCCTTTAGAGAAATGCCCTAAAAGTCGACGTTTCTCCCTCTCAATCCTGGTGTTACAGGGAGATCCCATTTTCTTCACCAAGAATAGACCCCATATGTTGCTGGATGTTGGGGCATGCTTGTCTTGGACCGACTGAAAGACTTTGAAATGTTTTTGGGTGAGGTGAAGTTCAATTGGGTGAAATTCAAACGAGGCAGTCCATATAAATTGTCAAAAAAATTACCACATCTTATATAGCCTACATTGGATTTGGTCGGAATTCAGGTGAACTGATAAAGGTCTCACCACGGTGATGATATGTGTGTGTCCAAGCCAACAACAAAAGGAAAAAATCTCAACAAAATTCAGCTGAACTCTATTGGCCTCTTTCAAAGTCTGCTCTAACTCAGTGATAAAATGTAAACATCTCCATGACTGCAAGCGTGATATATCGAGGAACAAGGGAAACATCACCTTGGAGTAGGAAAAGAATCGATATACCACGGTCCATTACATAGGTGCATTTTCGACCATCCAGATGACTTTATCTTCCATTGCTTACTATTCCCTGTAAATGTTTTTAATCAAGAATGGCGATCCTCGAGATTAACCAACATGCTTTGCCTGTAAAAATACATAGCCTCCATCACCTTCATATCCACAAGGAACCATTGCATGGAAAATTGATAGCCAGTTTGGCCAAGTTATCTCAATCAATATCAACCAATCTGCGTAGTTCAAGCCCCTCATACCGAGTCCGAAGATAGTTGACCATTTAACATAACACATCTACCAAAAATCGGTGCATGTATGTGTGTGCATAAGTCTGTGTGTTGTGTGTGTGCATGCTTGCTCCCGTGTGTGTGTTGGAACAGAATATTATCAAAAGGAAAAGAGATCAATGCAACTTTCATTTCATTGTTCCACTCAAACCCATGGAGATTCCTCTTGCAAGCACATAACAATGAAAACGTAAATATGCCTCTGACATTCAATACATCCAATGGTTTTAGACGCCGCTTTTTTTTTCCTGCAATTCCTTCCCTTCTGGAATGTCCAGGTGAGCATGGCCCCTATCTGTATTCAGGTTATTGGCTTCAAAAGAAGGGAATTTCATTTCTTTTCCTTTTTCCCTTTCAGAGCTTTCATAAGGTATACTCCAACTTGCTTTGGGAAGATACGATGATGGAGGTGTTTTCGAATTGTCTATGTCACAACAATCACATTAGCTGGTTTGACAAATTAGCTGTCGTTTACAGTGTTTTTGGATGTTAGCTCTCTGGATATTTTCATAGGCTATGCAAACGGTGAGGATGTTTTCAAGAGGGATGAATTTAGAAATGGTTCAAATTAGAGAGGTGAAATTGATAAATAACTTTTATTAGTACATATTTATCAATAACCTATAATTCTATCTATGTCTATCCATGTATATTAGGTCCTTGTCAAAGATGGATAAGGAGCACTGCTGCATGAGAACTTGATTCTGTCATATTAATTTTAAAATGCACATTAGCAAGCTGGGTTTGGCAGAATCCTATCTGACATACAAACAACTTAGTCCCTCTCTATGATGGCTGCTTGTCAGAGAGTCCGACACCCTTCACTTATGCCACAAGTCTCGAGTGCCGGTCAAATAATCATTTCATGTAAGGCAGTATCATCATGCATAACTGATAATTTTGTTAACTAATTTAAGATAATTTGTAATGTCTATCTAAAAAACTCGGTAATATTTACCTTCTCTTATATTACTTTTATTTTGCATTATTTTGTTTTCAATCTTACCCTATCTTCCTTAAAAAAATTATGTCTTCAAAATGGTAGATAAACATCTATTTTTAGTACTTATAGTCTTTATCCATAGCATCCATTTAATTTAGAGGTTTCAAAACTTCATAATTTGCCCACTCGCTCAGGGTTCAACTATTTTCAACAATATGTTTATAATGCAAAGTAAGTGAAAGCCATTAAATGATTTTTAAGCATATGTATAGAGTAATAAAAATGGCGAACAGTAATATATCGTTTTACATCCAATGCAACTACAGGAAAGTGAAAGAGAATCAGCACCAATGCCCCCAGCATCAACCGCCATCAATGTCTTAGACAAGTGTTGTTGGTAGGACTAACTTTAAAGCAAGTAATGTCAAGGTGCAATATTCCACCTATCAATCTGCCTGTGTCGAGAAATAGT
Source organism: Brasenia schreberi (assembly GCA_036023115.1). Lineage (NCBI taxonomy): Eukaryota > Viridiplantae > Streptophyta > Magnoliopsida > Nymphaeales > Cabombaceae > Brasenia > Brasenia schreberi. Next base: position 12,629,024 of record JAYKKT010000085.1, on the reverse strand, counting down.
TTGAGTTCCTTTGGCTGGAGTACTATGATCATCCATCCCGTCTTATAAGAATACCCCTTTGAGTCTTCTGTAATTTGTGACAACATAAACTTCCCTGAGTGACAGTCTACTCCTATTAACACTCACCTGTTGTCACACAATTGGGTGGTAGTCATCTTGTCTGAGAAAGAATGGTGAAACCCAGACTTCTGGTGCGAGAGGTGGCACCCCCACGTATAATTCAGTTTGAAAGACGGGTAAGCATGGAAAGGAAGCGCGAGATGATTCATGAAGAGTACGAGAACAGCTGTTTTAAAGAGAAGGCATACTTTCAACAACAACTGCAAAGAGTGGCTCCCTGATTGTTGGTTTCCAGTAATTTCTCCACGCCAGATTCTCATGCATTTGTAAGATGATGTATCTGTGTATTTTCAGGTATCCTAGTTGTGAAGTATATACATGAAGGACATCTTAACTATATTATCAGTATTAGCAAGAATTGCATTAGATTCCTTCCCAAAGTCACTATGGTAGAAAATCTGCAGTTGCATTTGTCAAGGTCTTAAGTTTTATTCCAGAGTTATGACCATCAATAAATAAGATATGCCGCTCAAACAACCCAAAGATTCTCAAAGAACCCATTCACCACTATATGTCCCACTTTTGTCAAACATACGAAGGGTTTAATGCAGTTTCTGCAAAAATATTCAACTTATGCACACAGTGTGCAACACGGTTAAATAATTTCTCCTTCCAAGAAGAGCTTAAATTACCTACAATATCAAGCACTGAAGGCCGTTAGTTAGGCAAGAAATTTGGAGAACATGAGGAATAATTGACACTTCTACGATTCCAGTATGATACATGATTAATCCAATCAGGATTTGCAGAGACACTCTTAGTCACAAAAATATGACAAACATTTCTATGGGAATATTCCATTAAGTTAAGCCTATAGAAATGTTGCCCTTAGCACATTTTCCATTAACATACTTATGTCCATGGCAAATTGCCTGAGAAAAGAGATAAACAAGGAATATCTAAAACACCCTCTTTACTAGTGGTTCCCAGTTGTATACATTGGCTTTCACATAAAGAGATGCCCTGAACAGCACGTGTAATGCAAGTAACCACCTCTTTCTGAACAATATATTGGCAGACGTCAGGTATATTCACAGCTTAGTATACCAACTGCTGTCTCTCCACTTGCAGATATATCATGGCACTCTCACCACTAAAATGTTCATGAAAAGGGTGGCATAATATACCATAGAAACATCGAATGATTTGGTTAAGCTATGATGAAAAAACAAAAATACAGGAGTTATATTCCACAACAAACAGGAGCAAAAATAAAGATAGCAAAGCCAGAATACTTAGGTAGCATAAAATTCATAAAGAGGAATAGTTATCGAATCAAGAATAGAAAAAGAAGAAAGACAGATGATAGAAGAAGGAGAGATCAGAAGAAGATGACATTAAGCAAATGAAACGACAATAGCTGCACAAAGACCGTGAATCTCAAACATGGGTTCCTCAATATTTAAGGATAGCTCACGATATGATCACAGATTCACAATGATTACAATGCTGCTGTTACAAGCAAGAAAATACATTGCACAATTTAACAAAAAATGTTTTCCACACTGTTGGCCAATGATGAAGAGACATATAAAAGGTGAATCTCCCGTGTTTGGATTTTTCCAACCAAACCACAGGATTCATCTCATTAATTCAGGTTTCTTAGCAAGAAAAGGTTTCATCATGTGCAAAATAGAAGAAAATAAAATTTGACAAGAGGGTGGTCGTAGATCTCAGTTCAAAACTCTTGAACTACAATAGGCACATTTGGCAACTACTTTTGTTCCAACATGTCAAGTAGGACAATGTCAAACAAGAAAGAGCACGACCTCAGAACAAATAGGCTTACACTATTCATATCATTGAGGCTCATTTTCGGCCTCGGCTACAACACTATTCCCCGAATTTTGTTCCTCCAATAGCTTCATTTGGCGTTCAGCATGCTCTCTTTCACAAGCAGTGATCCCCATGATAATATCCAGCATGGTTCCAGTTGTTCCATAGAAGACCAACGGACCTAAAGATTTCCTTTTGATCCCCACTGGAATTGCAAGCAAGGCTCCAGCCACAGAAAATATCCATGTCCCCAATGCACTACCAAAACCAAAATACAAAAATTTCATGTCATGCAAGCTCTAGAAACAACAGTAACGAGGGCCGTGTGGAGATCATAATAACTTCAATTTAAAAAACAAAAAATATGAAGACTGAGAGAAATGCTTCACCAACTCTGTTGAAAAGAAACTAATATAGCACAAGTACGGGCATATAAAACAATGAAGCCTCAAAGCAGGAACATCACAACTGGCGACTGAATTAGAGAGGTACCATTCTTAACTGAATCTTACAGCAGTTTGGAATCCATCTCCATCTTTACCAATAAAAAGATCTCCTCGACAGAATTTCCAGAAATATTTGAGAACAAATAGAGATACCAAAACATACCCCCAACAAAAAGTGGTGGAAAAAACAGTTCACCTATTTAGAACATGAAGAACCTCAACTTTTAAGCTATTGATGATAGAGAACAAATTTAATTGTCATGAAAACCCTATCAAAACGGAAGTTTGATGACAGAAAACTGAAGCTAATCGTTGGGAGTGAAATCGGCAAAGCCTTTTTGAACTAACACCTAACTCATTTATAGTAATACATTTCTGAAATATTTCTGCAAATGCCATGCTAATTCCAAAAGTTCCCCTTATTCCTCTTCATCCTCCAAATTAAAACCCAGAGATGCAAAAGATTCACGATTCTGTACGGCATCCTCCGTTTTAACAGGAAATCACAAATATGAAGTTGGACGAAAGGAGAAAGGTGTTGGTATTTATGAAGAAATACATTCTAGGTTCCAAGTTCAATCAGGAAAACCACCACCATTGCCACCAACGAAGGGGAACAAGAACAACAAGATGAATGAGAGAAAGGGCTCACTTTGAAACGGAACAATCTTCGAGTTGCTTCTGGTTTTCGGAGGCCCCAATCTTCTCCATTGTTGGCCCTCTCTCTTACTTTGATCGTTTCCGTACCGTGGAAGTCGAATTGAAGCCGTTTCCGCTGCCGGATGGGTCGATCATCAAAATCTAGGGATCGCATATTGGCCCGATCTATGGGACCCGACTTAATCTACCCGAACAAGCGAGGATTACCTGCTTTGAATGGGTTCGTATACAGGGAAAACCCATTTTTCACCCAACCCGTATTCGATCTGAAATAGAAATAATATACATATATATATATATATAATATTATATGACATCAAAATTTGATCCACTTAATTTTTAAAATTTTCTGATTATTTAGTTTATATTTATGAATGATTTGATTTTAATACTTTTTATTTTACGAAATTTTATGCAGCTTTCTTTTTCCTGCTTTAGGGTGCTTGATGGTTTAAATATTTTATCAAATTAAAGGTGAAAATCGTTGTCCTGTTGGTAATTATGGGCCCTCATCGAACTAGTTGTTTTGTTAAACAAACCAAGGCCAGAATGATATTTCCAAAATATGTTTGAAAAATGTCCACCGGAAAATATAATTAATTTAAAAGTATATATAAATGTATCGGTTTAAACCACTAGTTCTCGTTATCTCGGAACCTGGAAGTGGAACTGAACAGATCAAGGCCATTCTTTAAAATGTTTTAAAATAAAATTTTAAAGAAAAATTCAAAAGAATTGCAGAATCAGCAGTTTGGAACCACCGCTTCCAGTTTTGGGCCAGTCCCAATTCCATGAAAGATAGAACTAGAACCGAATCGGATGATCCCTGGTCCCAAGACCAGTTTTGGTTCCAGCAGGTTCCTGATTTGGTTCATTTCTGGTTGAAACCATCGGGCCGTTCCAAACAGGCCATGTCCACCTATACCATTGTTGTTGCCATGCAAACCCGACTGATCATCATCGACCCGGATTCATTATCCCAATGAAGCTCCTATTGTTAGAATCCTTCTTAGTAGTAAGGATCCAGTACCACCTTTCCTATTTAATAAAACATGATTAAGTTACAGAAGATCTAACATTCAAATCCTTAAATGAAATCCAACCCATCTGGCTGTTTCTTCACCATGGCTGGTGAACGAACCGACTTGCTGGTTGATTTGCTCATCTCAGCTTGTTACCAGCTGGTTCATGTTCCATTCGTGACCGCAGTCGAGCTGTACATGAACAGTGTTTGGCTCATTTGGACTCAAGAGGCTCACCAAAAATATAAGCATGTTATTCGAGATTAATTGTTATTCATCTAGTGTGTCCTAATTGTGCATAAATCAAGTTTATCTTATTCTCTATACTGTTTCACTCTTCGATGGTTAGAGATAGGAGTGAGCATAAATCAAGTTTAACCGAATTACCACATCGAACCGAAGCGAAATGACCAAGTTTGTATTGGGCTGTTTATGTTCGAACTCGGTTTATTCTGAAATAACCAAGAACTTGCACACATATTTAAATATAAATTGTTCATATGTATACAGGTATAAGCTAGCAAGCTCGTACACGAAACAAGTCGGACACGAAGCAGTTTGAATTGGTTCGATCGTCAAATAGTTTGTAAAAATGCATCAAGTTTTTTGTGCCACCCCACTAATGGAAAGTTTTGCATCAGCCGCACGCCATGTATTTTTATCTTGCATCTTCTCTTGAAATTTCGAAGTCATAGCAAGAGTTCCAATTATATACTGGGGCGACATTCTCAAACTGCAACAATCATCCAAACTTTATGAAAGAAAATAATATAAGAGACAAACAAGCCTTTTCTCATATTTGATCGGGTTGGTTATATAGATTATTTTGTTCATAGAGTTTGATGTCATGCTTGAAGTTAACTAAATTCTTATTATGTTTTTCAATGCTTTTGTGGACTTTTCTTGTTTTTTACTTTTATGATAGTTTTTGTATGTATTCAAACCATCTTAAATGATTTTCTTTATTTTATTATCTATTAGTGTCACTTTCAATTTATTTCTAATAATTTCATTATATATACAATCTTTTCTTGTGTGACCACTCATCTATCTTAACATCTTCATTTCTACCATAAAAAGATTTAAGATTTTGTACACATTAATGATATTAACTGCCTAACGCTTAAAACTATAAAATATAGAGAGTTTAATTACCGTTGGCTAGTTTTCTTACAAATAAAGAACAAAAATGTTCTTATGAGGAATTGCAGTTTAAATCAACAAGGGAGGTGAAAATTGCATCCTGGCATGGTAACATGCTACCATCCTTTCTCAATGAAAAGACAGATCACCAGAGAAAATGTTTCCAAGTTAGCAAAAAAAGGTGACATGGGCCAGGGATAGAGCACCATCTTCATGTATGCCTGCAATAAAGTTTTCTACTACGATGATATCACTGTTTTCTTCCGCTAGTGGGATAAACATTTGCTTGTTATATTGTTGAACTCATCGCACTCGAGTTGTCAGCGTAGAGAACTAACTGGCTTTTTCACCGAGAAACTCCATTAATCTGTTGAATTGGTAAAGTAAATTTAATTTTGCTTCCTTTTGGTGCCGCAGCTCAATACATATGCTCCTTATCTTATTCAAACCCCACCCCCTACCATTAGCATGCGCGCGCGCACACACACACACAGTTTAAAAAGAAGACTCCATTAATCTGTTGAATTGGTGAAGTAAATTTGATTTTGCTTCCTTTTGGTGCCGCAGCTCCATATATATGGTCCTTATCTTATTTAAACTCAACCCCCTACCATTCGCATGCGTTCTGCATGCACACACACAGCTAGAGAGAGAGAGAGAGAGAGAGAGAGAGAGAGAGAGAGAGAGAGAGAGAGAGAGAGAGAGAGAGAGAGAGAGAGAGAGTTTAAAATGAAGACGAATCTTTTACATACGTTCCTTAAAAAGGTACAATAAGAGGGATCAAGATTCTGTATTCTAACACCACAAAATGCACTAGCTTCAGTAGCAAGATACAAATCATTCATATAATAATTATTTGAACTCAACGTACATGGATTCACGTAATCAGACACATTCTATCAACACACCAGTAGAAAAAGGGAACACTTTGACACACTTGAATACAAACAACAGGCGCTCATGTTCAGTGAAACCACCGTTTCTTCTGCAAGACACCTATCTGCAGGATTCATCCCCATTTTGTTTTCTTTAAGACAGTAAAGAACAACGGAGAGAGCCCTAGGTTCTACGTGAAACTTGCAAAGAATATAGTTAAATACACGTTTTGTATATAGCAGAAGCAAAAGAAATCGACGTAATTAAAAATTTTCACAATCTCTCTGAAGCAGCAGAACTGTTGCAGCTACCATCAAGTGTGTTCACCTCAAAACATACTTGATAATACCAGGAATGTGGATCTTCATGATGTAGTCTTCCCAGTTGATTGTCTTCGGGTCAAAATTAAATAATCTAGCATCGATGCTGTTCGCCTTTACTTTAGATCTCAACCTCTCTGAGTTTGTATCATCAAATCTACATTTCCCAAATCAATATAATTTATTAGTTACGGTCTTTAAATTGTACCATCATATCCTTGAATTTATTCCAAGTAACAAAAGTTTGAACCCTATTCGAGGTTTCCCTAGAGTTTACCTCCCTTTGAAGAAGACGTAGGGCTCATAGAGCTCAGCCAAGTACATCACGAAGTTGTATTTTCTTGTCAAGTTATTGTAGGTACTGTTGAACATTTTGCAGAAGGCTTGGTTTATCAAGTGCAAGACCTGTTGAAGGTGGCACGTAATTTTTGTAAGAACAAGTCACACATACATATTATTTATCTACCTATATATATATATATATATATATATATATATATATATATATATATATATATATATATGTTAAAGCCAACTGGTGTTACCTTAGAATTTAAAAGCTCAAATCTTGCATATATAGTAACTTATTCTTTCATACTCTAGAGGCCCATCTGCCTGCTAGTGCCTTCTAACACTAGCACCTCACACACACATATATACGTACCCAAATCAGTGGCGGACCCACTTTAGGGTGAGGTCCTCACCTAAAATCTAAAAGTATAGAAGAGGCCGCCACTGGACGCTACATCAAACAAAATACAAGTGGGCCTCACCATAAATACAAGTGAATCTCACCCGAAAAGAATTCCTGGGTCCATCACTGACCTAAATACATGCATAAGTATGAATACATACATGCTCATACGTATATATATATATATATATCATGCAATTCTAGCATGACGACATTGATGTAATTTGGTTTATTTTTGGAAAAGAAATCGAGAAAGATCAAGAAAGGATGGAGCATACCCCTAGAGGCAGCTTATGGTAAAGGGTCATGTATCTTCGGAAACTGTCCATGTTGCTGAAGAGGAAGATCTCCCCTACAATAATGGGCTTCCCATCCTTCCCATAACAAGGATTAGCACTGAAGTAACGGTAGCCACATTCTACTATCTTTGAATACATCACAGGATTCTTTGCTGATGACCCAATATGGTATATGAACTGCGAACGTTGGCCGGAATGCACCACCATGCTTGCTATCATTGCATTAACCACCATATCACCTGGAATCTGCACATCATATAATTAACCTCTTGATTACAGATTAAGCTGATGATTATTTCAGATAATCAATTCTTAGTGGGTGATGAACTGGTTAGATTGAACTATTTTACAATTAATTAAGTGATTCAGGCATCAGAATTTCTTAGGAAATAAGACCACCTCCATCTGTTGATATCTGCAACTATCTTAACAATGATTAATGGGGTCTTGTTGCTTAAATTTGTTTCGAAAGCACACATACAGACAACCAAAATAGGTTCACACAAAACATAAAGTCAAGATAAGAAAGAAGAATGCAAGTTTTACATCTCTGTGAAAGATATTCACTTCGCAAGCAAGAGGAAGAAATTTTCATTATGACGAATAGGCCGCAATCATCTCACATGCCCTCCTTACCAACACAAACCTTTTAGTTTGTGTCCAATTCGGCTCGCACCACGAGCTTCTTGGTCAGGTTGCAATTGGTTTCGTCGCCACATCGATAAAAGTGCAACTCTGATAGAGATCTTACCACATCAAGGACAAGCTCCCCATTAGCCAAGAAGGAGGTCAGTTTTCCTTTGCAGTAACTAACGAGCAAGCTATCCACAGTCCTGCATATGTATAATCAAAACAGTAGAATGTTATCACAATCATCATGTTAGCTCAGATCATATATGCACAGTCAAGAATCTCCCGCAGAAGAAAAAGAATTCATTGTGCATGAGTTTGATGAATGCATCAAACAACAAAAGATTCACTCAAGTTAGTTCAGTAGAAACCATTGTTGCACACGAACCTTGTGCCTTCCATCCAACCAGGGAAGGGATCGGAATAAGTGCTCTCTATTACAGTCGGCCGGATGACCACCAAGGGTATCTCCCTTCTGCCTTCTCCAACCAACATTTCTCCCATGGATTTTGTGAAGACATAAGTGTTAGGCCAGCCGAACAACTTAGCTCTACAGGCAAATATTTGATCATGTAAGCCAAACAGTCATTTAATTACTCCCTAATCAATTCTCATATAAAGCACTCGAATAAAAAATACATCCACAATGTGGATGTTCAAGATTTCAGAATGAAAACCAGGGAATCGTCTTGTTTTTAGATCCTAATATATTTTCATTTGTAGTTCACTCTTGCCGATATTCGAGATACATGGAAAATGAAGTAATATGCCAGCCTTGTACCTCTGTAGACCCAAAGCTTTCATGGCGGACGTTTCGACCTCTTTGGTAACTCCCTCGGCCCGTAGTTCTGTCAATCTATTGTTCATCAGCTGCACCTCAGCATCTATGTTTAGAGTGGAGTTTCCAGACAGTGCTTCACCCATTTGGAATCCAGTTTCTGCTACTAGCCCCGTCTTATTCCCAGCAACATATGCTTAAATTCACAAAAGAAATTAAACCTTTATTTAGTTTTCGAGTAAGTAGACAAATACAAGTATTTGTTACTTGACATTGTCATTCTACGCGAGTTCCAGCTTTCCAAGAATGATGATCGAAACTGAGTCAGGACCCGGATGGTTCCCGGTTTGAGTCCTAAAGTGCCTGAAACTAGAAAACTAATTAAAAAAATCTGAAACTAAAAGTTTTAGAAAATGAAACTAATTAGTTTGACCTAATTCTGATTCCATCAAAGGTGGAACTAAGACCAAACAAGAGATCTCCAGTTTCGTTTCATGTCAGTTGGACTAAATAAGGGCCGTTCATGGCTTGTTCATCGAACTCAAGTTCGGCTCGTTAGCTCGTTTAAGTGGAGCTGAACTTGAATCGAATTTATAGAATTTTGAGAAGAACATTTGATTAGAAATCAAGTTATAATTATATTTCCATGAGAATGGAGGATTGATCAACCCAAGTTGCATCATGTACACCCACTTAGTTGCATTAACATTGTTTTTGTTTTCTAGCACATATAATATGCATGAGAGTTCTACATAACTAAACCAGCTAAGCTTGTCCTGTTCATGTTCGGCTCGTATAGCTTGGTGAGCCATACCGTTTCTCTGGCATCGGGAACACGAAAAACAACCCAAAACACGAAATCGCTACCATCATCATACAGAAGCAAAACATTACTCTCACCTAGTTCGTCATCACAATTAATTGTGAACGAAGGATTTGTTTTTACTAATATATAATGTTGTTATTAGAAACAAATTGGGAGTAGCTTCTAATAGACAATGAGAAAAATTTGTTTAAGATGATTTGGATACGTAGAAAGACGATCCAAGATCCGTACGTTAAGAACTAGATAACGACCACAAAAATGGTGAAAAGAAACAAAAAAACTGGAATGACAATATGTTTGATAAGATTATGTGAAAACAAAGAATCCATGTAGTATGGAAAAAAGCTTATGTGGTTGTATTTAAGGCAAGCTTTGAAACATTGTATGCACGCTTGACCCATTAAGTTTGGTTCATTAACAGCAGTTAGGTGGGTTCGGTTCAACCATCCACAGAGATGATTGGTTCGTGTTAGGTCGCTTACCTGTAGAAACATGCAATAGCACCTCAAGTTTCTCACACGCGTGAGCGAAGTCCAGCACGTGCTTCGCACCCAAGGCGTTGATAGCAAGTGCCACGTCATACCTGTAGCCAATTTCATTATTTAATGATCTATTTTCCTTTTTTCTTCCCTCAGCTCAAGGTTGATAACTTAAAATATGCAGTAATTAAGTCAATAATAAAACGAATAAGAAAATATGGTATACGCGCTTTAACAAGCTCTTATTCGGCTGTTACTATTCATACATTTTTTTATTAATTCAATTTTTTTTTTAATTATGTTTCTCTTTTCTTTCATTCTCCCTTCAAATAAAAAGCACACAATCGTAGAGCACATTTCTACTTTAAATAAGAAATAAAACAAATTCAATTTTTTAAAATTATGTTTTTCTTTTCTTTCATTCTCCCTTCAAATAAAAAACAGATCAATCGTAGAGCACATTTCTACTTTAAATAAGAAAGAAAACCAAAATCAGATTAAAAAAATATTAGAGGTGATTACATTTTATTTAGTAATTAAGTAATTAGAAAAGAAAGGCGGAAATCGACGCCGCACCTCTCATCGAAGCTGGTGGTAGCGGCGACGTTGACGATGATATCCACCTCCTCGGAGATCTCTTCCCCAAGAGTCGTGTCAACCATTCCGAGTCCCTCTGCTGCAATATCACCCACCACAGGGCACACCTTGTCCCAAAAGAAGTCCTCGAAGCCACTCCCGTGCTTCTCCCTCAACACCCTGAACAGGTCCTTCTTCATCACCTGCATCCGCGGCCCAACAGGATTCAGTCAACCCCATGACAAAGTAACAGAGTACTCCGTGTCAATAAAGTATCCATAATAACAATCAATATATATATAAAGAGAGAGAGAGTGTGTTGTCTGTTTACATATTCAAATAAATCTAAAATATAAATATTTAAGATTTGAATTGAAAAGAAAAAATTGCTTTTAATGCTAAGAGAAAATACGTATATTTTACTTTTTTAATTTATATTGAATTCTAAAACTTATTTTAATATGTTTTCTTTAATATATATATATATATATATATATAGAGAGAGAGAGAGAGAGAGAGAGAGCATAATACATATTTATACCCAGTAATGATAAATCTTCTTAATCAATTTAGTATCAACTGTTGATTTTTTTTTAAAAATTAACACGAATATACGTGCATTTAACACGCTCTCTCTATATATGTATAATATATCTCACAAACTGTTTTTGTTTTATGAATCACACTGCTTGAAAGCTATAGACATATAACAAGCAGTTTAATATATTTCTAGATCATAGAGATTCAAAATAATTAGTGTAACAAGAGCTGGAAGTCTCAGTGATGGCCGAAGTGAAGTGTCGTATCTAACTTCTCTACAGCCTGTACACTAGTTATAAAAGCTAGCAGATAGGGCACTTATATATCATGAATCACTTTGCAGAACATCTGGCTGCCGTTGATCGCCATGATCATCAGCGATGGATTGTGCCAACACAAGAAATCGGTATTCTGCAGTAGCAAGTCACTTGTCTTCTCATTATGGCTGCACGTTCGAGGCTGACGCCAAGTTGCCAAGAGGGCTGGAAGCCATTGGCATCGAACACACACTTACACAGAGAGAGAGAGAGAGAGACCTCGTCGTGCACCCTTTGCTTGGCTGACTTGACATCCGCAGCGCGCACGATGAGATACAAGCGCTTGACGTAAGGCTGGACTCTCAGTATCTTCTCCACAAATACTGCGCACAGCCCAAAGGTGTACATCAACTCTTCATCTCAAATCCAGAGCAGAAAACACACATACACAGAGAAAGAGAGAGAGAGAGTTGCGCAGTACTCTTGGCAAGGAAGCCAGTAGAGCCGGTGACCAAGATACTCTTGTTTCGGAGTGACTCCACAATGATCCCTTCTTCCAAAGACGACGAGGCCATGGTGAGCTTGGTTGGGTAAGAAGCCGGTGGGGGAGTCGTGTATTGCTTGTCTCGGCGGTCGCCACCCGCACAAGCAAACAAGAGCAGCCCTCTCTGCCCCTTCAATTCTTTGGACGAATGAAGCACAGAAGTACTCACCAGGCGCTACTTTAATTTATATTGCACGAATAGAAGGCTAGTTGCACCAGTCGTCTTCTTCTCATTAATTTTTAATACTGCAGCTCAAATTATGTTTCAAAAGCAAAATTATCATTAAAGTATTGGCTCATCATTCTAACATTGTATTCACATTAAAAATAATGCACCATGGATTTCGTGTCATTAATTTGAATACGTGTCCGTCTGAGATTGGACACTTCACCGTGTCCACCCGTAACATTGTGTTGGTATGGTTTACTACCTGTAAATTTACAGGCATCAGTTATCAACGTCCCAGACCATTGCAAACATTCTAATGACTGAATGCATCAAGGTATAGAATTTGAACGGCCAGGATATGACACAAGATGACTCATTTCATTCGTGTGTTGGATACATTACTAAACCGTCAAAAATGAAAGGCATTTAAATTTCCCTTCACGACGACCAACAAGTGGGTATGTGTATCATTTTCCCTTCACCAACAAGTGGGTGTGCATTAAATCTTACCACAATTCTACCATGTCATGCACTAGATCTCCACGGTAACACGCCCAACAAGACCGGGCTGCTGGGCTCAGCCACCCTGACCCACCCTATCCTATGGATCAATCTAACACACCCGGCAAAAGGGGTCATCTCACTAGTTAAAGGTCATAAGTTCGACGCATAGGGCATGCATTTGGCTTCGGCCTCCCATTGTACCAAAAGAGAAAAAAAAGAAGTCCCAACCCTAAAAGTTCCTTTTAGTTTGACTGCCATCGATAGGAACTCGGAGATCTACTCAACTTAAAACAAGCACCTCCCTGTTTTTACAACTGAATCTAGGGCACGCATACGGTACAATTAACATACTGCCCTGCCCAATAGGTGATGCATCGGCGATATATTAGTTGTTAAACTGCACCTGAAATGTTGGAGATGGTTGTTGCTCTCTCTCTCTCTCTATATATATATTATATATATACATATACATATATATACATATATATATATATACATATATATACATATATATATATATATATACTTATATACACACACACACACACACATATTATATATATATATATATATATATATATATATATATATATATATATATATATATATATATATATATATATATATATATCACACATCAAGGTGGTGACCAATAAGGTTGGCTGTTTGGTTGCAGTTGAACTCATCAACGCATTGACGCAAATAAGTCCAAGGAATTGTTGAACCCACTGTCTGCTGCTGTTCGTACCAACTTTATCAAGAAAAAAACACTATTAGAATATTGGTGTTAATCTTGTTATATTGGTCCACCCATTTGACTTGAGGTCTCTCAAGTTGCAGTGGCCCCTATTGGGGGCTTTTGGTTTTAGATATGGAATGGGTCATAGATCTTTATCCGGTTCAAGACCAGCCGGCCGCCCCTTGTCTCTGTTGCACACAAAGTGGTTCAACGGTCGGTGGCCCACTTATCCCGATTTTAGTTTTCATAATATTACGAATATTTCCGAAGTATAATTGGTATCGTATCTTTTTCTTTAAGTTTCTGAATTTGAGGCCGGGTGGGTGGTTTATGACTGCTTTCGTTTCTTTCATTCTTGCTAATGCTAATAATGAACTTCTTCAGCACATGGGCACTAAACGAATCCTTCCTCCTTACTGCCTATAAGGCCTTACAACTTCCTACCGCCTTCCAAGTTCTGCCTTACTCCTTCCTCCTTCCACCTCTGCCCTACCCCAATGGGAAAAAAGGGTGTTTATGCTTGTTTTGTTGTGTAGAAATGCTAGTCCTCCTCAATAATATACTTCCACATCTTAATCGTTTAATCTTAAGAGATTAATGATTGAAATTGAAGTAAAAAATAATCTTTTGTACTTGCTTTTCAATAATAAATATCATAGAAAAGTACAAAATCAAGTATATTGTTTTGTTCTTTTAGTATAAACCATTCATCTCTTATGATCAAGTTGGATCCAATTGCCTACATATGGTAGTATGTCATCCTTGAGGATGTCAACATTGTTACTTTGATTGACATGATCTATGGTGGATATTTGAATTAAAAGTACTATTATATTTTTTTACTTTGCACTCAACAATAGAGATTTAAATCAAAAGTACCATGCATATTAAAATACTTTTCTTTTATTCCCTCAACTATTTGTCTTAAAAATCAAACAGTAGAGATGATAATACAAGATTATGTAGCGAAAGACATGCATTTACCATTATCTCTCTCTCTCTCTATATATATATATATGTGTGTGTGTGTGTGTGTGTGTGTGTGTGTGTGTGTGTATAGCATTCCTGTGTATGGCTTTCTATTGGCTTGTGAGTTATTATGTTCACAACCTGTAACTTAAGATCATTATTGCATAATATTCTTGTTTTAAGCCTTTATGGTGTCTTTATAGTGAATGCATTGTCAGGGATTGACTACTGATCTCTGGTTTATCACCAGAGGTCTTTGTGATGACAGTGCTCTCGATTCTTTGCCGATTACTTCGGATTGAGGATCGGGTCAGAAACATGGTCTGCACCTTTCTTAGATTGAGAGAAGGAAAAAGAGAAAGTGGAATGGATTAACGGTTTCTCACAGACGACTTTACTTAGGGAAGATTCAAACTTTTCTCAATATTTCATATATAGTATTTGTAGACGGCTTCAACGTCTAGGCTTTTCATTACAAGTTGTTTTTCTTTTTGTCTTTATTTCTCCAACGTTATACATTAATTATATATACATTTTTATATAACATTTTACAACCGAGAATGGTTATTTTGTGTTACATCTCCCACTTGGCCATTTGAGCCAAGTAATTTAACATACTGGTTTTGCCTCCCACTTTTGTAGGATTTTCTAAGTTATGTCATGTATGATTGCTATTACAACAATTTTCCATTGCATGGTTTCTTACCTACACAACAATCAAACATATGTCAAACCCATGTTTATAACATGCTTTGAGAAAAGATCCTTTGTTATGCCTTTAGTCAAGGGGTCTGTCAACATATCATCTGTTGGCATATATGGGATGGATATTTCCTTTCTCATAACCATATCATAAACATAGTAGTATTTCACCATTATATGCTTATTTCTAAAGTTATCAACTTCACTTTTAACGAGAGTAATTGACGCATTATTGTTATAATAAATAACAACCGACTCATTGGTTATATTTAGCTTCAAATCATATATGTAGCGACTTATTCAAACGACACTAGATGCAGCCATACAATAAGCTACATACTCAGCCTCCTGTGTATGTAATGCTATACAACCTTGTTTCTTGCAATCCTAAGAAACAACTCCAACTTAAATTAAAATATTTGTCTAGAGGTTGATTTATTGTTATCTTTACTCTCAACAAAGTCAATATTTTAGTATCCAATCACTTTTAGTTCATCTGCTTGAAAGCATAATTTTAAGGCTTTTGTTCATTTAAGATATCTTAGAATCCTTTTTACAACTATCCAGTGCTGTCAACTAGGATTACTTTCATATATACTTACAAGACCAACAACGAAGCTGGTATCAGGTATTCTACATAGCATAGCATACATCAAGCTTCCCAAAGCTTCTGTATAAGGAATTTTAGGCTTATCGTCTCCTTCATCGGGATAATTATCCTTACTCAATTTGACCTCTTTCATAACAGGTGTAGATGCAGACTTGCGTTCACCCATTTTAAATTTCGTAAGGATATAATCAATATATTTTTCATTACTTAGGCATAGGAGTTCAGATTCTCTATCTCGAGAAATCTTTATACTCATGATATATGATGCTTTCTCATATCCTTCATTTCAAACCTTGAGTTTAACCATGACTTGGTTTTGACAATTATCTCATTGTTATTTTCATTAAACAATATGTCATCTACATATAACGATAAGATGATAAAGTGGATCCCACTGTTCTAGACATATATACAGTGGTCAAATTCATTAGTCACAAACATAAGTTCAATAATGATATTTTGAAAATCAAATACCATTGACGAGAAAATTATTTAAGAACATATAAGGATTTTTTTCAACCTATATATTTTATCTTATTGGTCTTTAACTCTATATCCTTCAGGTTGTCTTGGGCATTGTATTTTGCTTTGCAATTCAAAAGTCTTTACAAAATTCTAAAAATTCTATAGAGGTGTACTCTCCACCTCGATTTGATCCCAAGACTTTTATTGTATGCCCTAGATGGTTTTCAACTTTCTCTTTATATTCTTTAAATGTTTTAAATGCCTCATATTTATACGTTAAGATATATATATATATATATATATCGAGTAATCATCGATAAAGGTTATGAAATATCGTTCCTACGATGAGATCTTATCCTAAAAAGTCTACATAAATCAGTATGAATGATTTTTAACAAGATTGTTGCCCTTGTTATTTTCTTGCAAAATATTTTTCTTGTCATTTTCTCTTATATAGGCTTCACATTTACCAAAGGTGTTTTCCTGAAATCCTAATAATAAGTCAAAGTCGAATAATTTCTTCAACTTTTTCAGACTAATATGTTGTAGGTGTTTGTTTATGCCACACATTGACAAACATTAATTGCACAATTGATATAAGTAGAAGAATCTTTTCTTTCATTTATTTTTAACTTAAACAATCCTTGTTTATCATCGAAAAATCCTGAAAAATGCTACCCTTTCATGCTTCCCTATGATTACCTTGCTAGGGACAAACATGACTTCAAAACCCTTCTTAACTAAGGAAGTGACTAAGACGAACTTGCACCTTATAGTTAGCACAATTAATACATCAGTTAAAATAATTTGTGTGACTTATACATTAATCATAAAGGTCTTAATCTAAGGACATCTGAAAATGTGTTATTTCCCATATATACCCTATATTCCCTAGGTTTATATTTCTTTAGATCCACAACCCCTTCTTTACTCTTAGTGATGTTTTGTTTCTCCAAAGTTAGTCCACCAACCAGAAATTGGGTAGTCCATGTAGAAGTATTTTGAAACTATACAAATTATGTCATGCTTCTCTAATTGATCGCGTTGTTGGGTGTTTTCACCTTCAGTATTCTTGTTGCAGCAATCCCTCTTTTAGTGCCCAATCTTTTCATAATTAAAGCACTTAACCTGATAAATGATTTCTTATGATTTTTTGAAAATTTTAACCTGAGAAATGATTTCTTATGATTTTTTGAAAATTTGACCGCCTTTCTTGTTATTCTTGTCAAATTTCTTGTTTGATTTATTCTTTGTCCCAATCTCTTCTTGAGATACTAGCAACTTATCTTTATTTCTATTAATGTATTCTTTTTCAATTGCTAGTTTAAGAGATAACTTAGAAAAGTTTGTTTCATCTCTTAATATCAAGATTGTAAAAGTCATGTTCCATGAAGGGAAAAGGTTGTTTAAGATGATAGATAGTTGTATAGCCTCGAGGATGATTGACGTTGCTAACGCTAAGTCTCTTGCTATTACCAATATTTGGTTTACAAGTTTTACTACATTATCTCCTTTCATTTTGTAGGAATTGTACTTTATAGTAATAACTAAATATGTAACTTTGCTACAGTATCATATTTACCTGTTATAAAATCAAACAACTCTTTGGTAGTCTCGTACCTAAGAGTAATTTCAATTGATATTAATCCTATAGTATCATATTTAACTTGATTATGTTATTTTAGAACCAACCAAGGGACGAAACTATAATTTTTTCGTTTTATTTCATACCATTTTAATTTCTCAAAAACTTTAGGGGCAAACTAGAAAATTTACCCTTCTGTTCGGTTTTGTAATATTTCAAAAAGACCCAAGACACAATAGTAAAATGACACCTGATTTTCTGTAAAATTCATGATTGATCGAGAGTAGGATCATAATTGTGTCCCTAAACCATATTTGTAATTTTCTAAAAGATAGAGACAATACTATCTTTTCACATAGTGGTGAAATTGTGAAATTTCATCCATCTAGGGATAATCATGTAATTTCATAGGTTGTTATTTTATAATTTTCAAAAATTGCTAGAAGACAGTTTTGTCTTTTCGTTCATTAAGGGTAAAACTATCTTTTTACTTAAAAATATCTAGACTTTTTCATAATTTTGTCGAGTGAGAGATTTCAAAAAGTTAAAAAATGTTAGGGGCTAAACGAACTTTTCAATTTTCTAATCAAAGTGATTTCGTGGAAACCGTCAATGATTTTCGATGTCCACGATTTTTTGAAAACCATTGGGCAGTTTTTGAATGTTCGAGAAGAGGGAGAAAGAGAGGAAGAGGGTAACCGGGGAGAGAGAGAGATACAGTGGGAGGAGAGTGAGAGAGAGGGAAACGGAGAAGGAGAGGAGGGCTCTTTCGCCACTCTCCCACTCTGCCGCTATGTTGGTGGGTTCTTCCACCTCTCTGCCTCTCTGTTGGTGGGTTCTTCAACCTCTTAGCCTCTTTATTGGAGGGTTCTTTTACCGCGATGCCTCTATTTTATTTGTTTTTGGGCTTCCACCGCTTTGCCTTTCTATTGAAAGGCTCTTCTACCACTATGTCTCTTTGTTCTCTACATTTGGGCCTCTGCTGCTCTACCTTTTTGTTGGAGGGCTCTTTCACCACTTCGCCTATATGTTCTCCTCTTTTGGGCCTTTGCCACTATGCCTTTCTGTTGGAGGACTCTTTTGTTGCTTTGCCTGGTTTTTTTCTGCTTTTGAGCCTCTAGTCTTCACTTTAGATCCTCTCTCTTTATATTGGCCTATTTTGTTTTTTGTTGCTGGAAAAATGTTCAATGACACTCTATTTGTTCCTGTTGGTTTTTCGTTTATTATATATTTTTTGTTTTACCTATTTCCTTTTTGAAGGTTCTAAGCAAACTAGGCTCTGATACCAGTGTAAGGGATAAACTACTGTTCTTCAATTGATGCAACGAAATGAGGATCAGGCCAGAAAGAGAGTATGCACCTTCTTGAAATTGGGAGGAAGAAGAAAAAGTAGAATGAATTTATGGTTTTCTATGGATGACTTTACTCATAGAAGATTCAAACTTTTCTTACTATTTCTTTGCATGTACAATATTTATAGACGACTTCATTTTTCTGGTTTTCACATATGGGCTTTCCGTTACAAGCAAACTCTCTTTTTGTCTTTATTTCTATAATGTTCTACATTAATGATGCATATGTTTTTATGTAACATTTTACAGTTGAGAATGACCATTTTACATTACATGAATATCATTAAAATTCTCATGTTTTCTCGATACAACTTCATTTTGCATCTTTGTGTATCTTCAAACCTTCTTTAACATGCCTTTGCTTTATTTTACTTACGTTGACTTTTGTCTAGATAACTTCATTGTTTATTCCTTTCCTTCTTGCAATATCATCACAAATTCATCGTTTTCACTCCTAACTCACCCAATATTATGTGATCTTGCCATCAATCTATCATACTACGCCTTAGTTCAATTTATGTTGTACGTTCCTTTGAGTGAGAATAATAATGAACTTGAGGTCTTCCATCTGCACACATTTTTTTTCCCACATAATATAATGCACTTCTCTAATGTATGAATCAAGCAACAATTTTAGGTCTACCACCTTGAGATATTTTTTTGTATAAAATAATATAATGTATATATTATGCAACCATTGGATACTAGTCAAATCATTAGTTTGCTTGACGAAAGTGTATGACCACATAATCACTGTTGTGGCAATGCACTCCTCAGTAAAAAATTAATTTAATATCATGTGATCAATTATCATGTATAAGATATTAATCTAATGGGTACTACACGTGATCTTAGTCAATAACCCAAGAAAGGTATGCTTTGTTCAAACCCTTACGACTCATTTTCTAGTCACCATGGATCTCCTCATTCCGTTTATCTTTTCAATACAACAACAATTAAATCTTTTCTCATAGTAGATGGAGTCCTTTATTAGTAGATGGAGTCCTTTATTTTCATAGAACTTAATCATGTGTCATACTAATATTTAACTCAATATAAGCTAAATCTTACTTTATTATTTTCTTAGAAGCCTACAGAAAGGATAATCCTTACATGACTAGTCCCAAACGTAGATAAAGGAGAAAGATTACATTAGGCTTCTCACAACCAACGTAAAACTTGTAAGATTTATCTATCGCGGATTCAATATTTCTTCTTAATACGATACTAAAACTTTTCTTTTTTCAAAAGGAGATCCTATGTGAACCTGTTCGTTTGTTTTAGCTTCTTATACATGTCATTCATACCTTAAGGGCGTGTTAGATGGAGCCAAATGAGGAACAACTTGTACTGTGTGCAAGAGGCCAGACGTTTCGCCACTTCTCGTAAACTTCTGAACCTGTTCTATATACAACCACTTAGTTTTACCCAAAAAGAAAGAATAAACCACTTAATCGGCTTCCTTTGTACAACTATATGAGGACAGATTACGAGCAGATGGTGAAGGAAGATGCTAGGACTTTGCAAGCATCATAATAATTAAATTTTTAATTAAAGGCAATATTTAAAGCCAAGAAACTTATCAAATGAGCATCAAACTCCGAGGTTCTTTTCCTGATGCAACACATATTTTCATGATCTTATATATCGTTGAACTAATTCAGAGGACTACGAACAAAGCGACACGTTGTCAATGGCAGAACAAAATGTAACACAACTATGCAACTAGAGAACCATCTGGTCCATCCACAACAATGCAGTCACACAGTGCCGTATCTTCTCCTTCCTCCACTATTAACAATTTAAGAACAGCACAGAACGACCACATGCATTCACGCACTGATTTCAAGCGTCTTAGCAAAGGTAAAGGTATTTCTGTTAAGGGTATAGCTTTCCTCAGAGTGATTCCTAGCTTCTCACTGATGTCAATCATCTCCGGCTTGATCCCCCCGCCCCCCCAACCCAGTGAAATGATAGCCGCAAAGAACCCAAAGTAAGAGGCAGCATTCTATGAGCAAGGGGCAGGCCAGGGCAGATTCTTCTACCTGAACCAAAAGGAAGGTATTCAAAATGCTGGCCTCTGTAGTCTACATTAGAGTCCAAGAACCTATCTGGCTTGAAAGAGTGAGGGTCATCCCATGATTGTGGATTTCTACCAATAGCCCAGTCATTTACAAGAATTTGGGTGTCCTAGGGATGCAATAGCCCATCATGGTGCACGATTCTGTGGCTCGGTGAGGAACCATTAGAGGAAACGGTGGGTGCACTCTCAGCTTCTCATCACTGCTCTCAAGTATGGTAGATTGCCTACATCCTCTTCTTCAAGTTTGCGATTCGGGTCGAGTACTTTGAAGAGCTCGTCCACTAACTTGGTCATGACTGTGGGATTGTGGATGAGCTCGGCCAAGGCTCACTGTGCTTGTTGTCGTATCTGTGCCAGCAAGAAACATTTCCTACACGAAACAGATTAAAAGAAACACTAGTGAAAACTACAAGCACGTACACGCACACACAGTGTTCAACTAGGGTTAAAAGGAACTGAGCTGCTTGCTGTATAGCTCGGCTCATGATAAGCTCATTCACGTTTCGTGCATGAACTCGATGACCCGAACATGAAACTTTATGAGTTGTGTCCTCTTCGACTTGGCATGTATATGCTTGTTTAATTGGTTATCTATACTTTTATGTAAATCTATTCTAGGAAACCACGTTAATCAAACTAAGTAGATCTGCTAAATGTAATTAAATGATCAGTTATTTCAATTATAGCAGAAAATTTATATAAAACTTGAAATTTTCACTAATTGAGGACTACAAAATTAGGCCTGACGAATTTTTTTTTTACTATAACAAGGAACTCGTGTTCAGCTTGTTTAACTCGCAGCTCATGTTGATTAGCTCGCTACTATAAGCTAGAGTGGCCGGCATGAACCAGATTTTGAGTCGACAGATGAGCCATGAACAGCTATCTTTGATTCATTCGTCTCATTTACCAGCCCCAGTTACAAATAACAATTTGTTTCTTTTACGAATAAAAGAAATTTGTCAGAGCAACTTTTCTAAGTATGTTGGAGCGTTCTGGTTGAATTTTTGTAAAGAATTAAGCTGCAAAAAAAATTTCTAGTAAAACAGCATTTTCTAAGAGAAAATATCCTGGAGTTTATAGAGTTTAATATATATAAAACATCTCAAAGTCGCTAGACAAGTTTTGGAGATTTAAAGGCCTCCATGTTTTGACCATATACTACAGATGCCCATTTTCGAATGGAAAAGAGAAAGGTTTTGCTTTTGTTGCACATGCAATTAAATTTAGTAAGTCTTATTCTTCATATTAAATTAATGTAGTAGTGAGCTAATTGGTACACTAAAATTTAACCTCGGCATTCAATTGACTATGTACATATGGTCCTGTGGATTTATATAGCATGGCTGACTTGTTAAAGTGAACACTGGATCATGCTATGTTACATGTAAAGTTTTATGAGTTCACATGTGGGCATGGCAAGAGTGCTGGTAACAGTGAGCGACAGTACTGATGGTGGGTGGTGGCTGTGTGATGAGTAGAATCGTTAAATAGTGATGATGGGTGGCATATGGTGCCGCTGCTGTTGTGTATGCGGTAGTGAAGTAACTCGTTCTTGCACGCCTCTCATGATGTGCACTCGTACCTCCCGTTTACCTAAGGGACTGGGTTGTAACGTCAGTGTTTTTTCTTTTAAAATTTTCAAACACCGTTTTAAATTTGTAAATTGCAGTACTCTTATCCCAAAATTGTAAAAGGGAGAAGTGCACACCGTGAAAAGGTGTCTAGAAACAGTTGCTCGTATGATACTGATGTCACCAAATGATTTGGTGATGGTAGGTCCAGACAGTGCTCAAGCTGGTGATGACTGTTAATTAGCAGAAACCTCTCTAAATTCACCTTGATTACGTTGACCTAAAATGCAAGACCAGATGAAATAGGAAAGCAGCATCAGGAGCCTACCTTCACAGGTATTTGTTTGATATTGTTTGTGTCACATGAATACGTCAAAACTGACAGTTGACATGCTATTTGTTTGATGAATTCCTGGTTCCTTGCATACGTATCTAAGAAGGCTGTTAATCTATAATTAAGAACTGATAACAGGAATGAAAATCTTACCAGAGCAATTAAATTGATGACAGTAGGAGAGAATTTCGCCGGCTCATCTCTACCTTCACCTTCAAAAACCTACAACACGTCCAAATAATCCTTCTTTTTATCATGACCGAGGTCATTTTCTTTTATACCACCTGCTTGAATTCTTTCCCTAGTGAACTTAGATGTGATCTTAAAAGCCTCTTCAAGATGATAATACATCTTTCCTTTTATACCTTGCGGATCAAACCACTTCAAGAGAGGCACAAAATCAGCAGTTCCATTACATTCTGTGCGTGATGGAAGAATTCGTTTCCCTCTTTGCACTTAGGATCTACTAGGTTCCTAGAGAACATGAGGTTTCCAATCAAATTAAAGTTCATTAGGAAGACAAATTTTGACACTTCGACAGCCTTCTTACCATTTTCACTTTCGTCTCTTATGAGCCTAATCATCGAGTCCACACACTCCCTTTTAACATTCTTCATGGAGTTAAGTCTAAAATTTGAGAACAACTCCAATGTACGGAGTCGACGAAGAAGAAGCCATAAAGGACCGTATTGGGCTGTGATTACGGACCCTTGGTTGTTTTCTCCAACGTCAAGTTTCATCGCTTCCTATAAGGTTCGACCTGCAAGAGCTAAATCATGGAATTTGAATATCTCACGTGCTACATCAGGTGATGAGATCACCATAGTTCTCATTTTTCCGAGCCTAAGGCTCGTGAAAGGCCCATACTTGGATGCAAGAGAAGCAAAAGTTTGATGAGATGTAGCATGGGAGCCTAGTTTCAATATGTTGCCAAGAAGAGAAAAGAAGAATGGACCGGGTGGCATGCGAGACCAGGAGTCATGAAAAAGTAACAAAACCAGAGGGAATATGAGAAAATTGCACCTGCCAACAACACTACTAGAACTAACTCCATGATCATAGATTTGTGTATGGCGGGGATAATGAAGTTTATGCCAATTCTCGGCTTTCAAAATCTTGTGGAGATATTACTTGGTAGTGTTGGCAGCACTACTGTGAGATATATATATATATATATATATATATATATATATATATATATATATATATATATATATATATATATATATATATATATATATATATATAGAGAGAGAGAGAGAGAGAGAGAGAGATGAAGCTTTTGACACTCGAGGACAGTGTATATAAGTGAAGAAGAAGAATACTACCGCCAGAGTAGAAACTATAGTCACTTGAACTTCAGTTTCATCCCGTAGGATGATCTCCTCTTATCTTAAAGGCGACTGCTGGAGACTGGTGGAAACTTAGGAAAGATTCTGAGGTGAAACCGTTACTTTTTGTGTCTATATATGCACCGACTTGACGTTTATCATATAGTCATAACTTGTCCCTTCTGCCTGACAGTTCTTATTATACCATTTACGTTTGCTATGAAAAGAAACTATATCTAAATTAAGGAATATTTCTCATGACTATTTAACTAGTGGTTCTCGAATTTTGAAAGTTAAATGATAGTGGACATTATTGTGGAATTAAATATCGATTCGCAATTTATGAGGAAAACGACAGTTCAATCTAGATGTAATATTTGGATGATGAGTCACATTGGTCCCGGGAATTACCACAATTGAATAGTAAAAAATACTTATTCTTTTCCTTAGCTTTCAAGAAGTTCCATTGTTGGTGAGAGCACCGACTCCAACGTTCACTTGTCAAGTGGCAGGATAACCGTGTGAGAAACTGAAACGAAGATTTCTGAATTGACATGGTTGAAGAAGTATTAAACTCCTATATTTAAGAAGGGGATAGCAAACAGTTGGTTTATTTCTTTCCAAGTAATGAGAAAAGATCTGTTGTGGCCGGACCTGTCGGTTTCAGGAATTAAGGGTCAATTTTCTAGCTTTTTCTTTGAGTTTTTTAAAGGAGTTTTCAATATTTGTTAGGGGCGATATAAAAAGGACGTATAGATTAGCTTTTATTTGTGACTTCTACTAGTATTTTGGCACATTATACAGTGAAATCCGTGCAGATGCAAATCAAGCTGTTGACATGAACACTACTGCATCTCAGATAGCTGGTTGAATGACCGAAGATGAAAGGCAAATTCTTTCATGCATACTACGTAACGAACAGAAAATTGTGAAACTGCAACGCCCAAATTGTTGCACTACTACAACTGTGTGAGGCAGAAACATATCGGACGGTTAGGAAAATTGTCGGAAATAAAAATTTTTAGCGGTTTTCTTATTTTCGGCAGACTTTTCCGACAGTTTCTAACTCTCATAAATGTTTGTTCCAACGGTTTTAACAATTGTAAATATCGTTTTTGCGGAGAAATGTCTGATTTGTATTAGTGAATGAAACATCTCTTTTATATTTCATCTCCTAAAATAATAGAGAGATGTATTAAAAAAAAAATATTCCATATGACACGTAAATCCATAACCCTATCGGCTATACCCTCCTTGCCCAACACAAATCCCTAATCTTACATTGTCGTGGAATTTATTGTTTTCTTTGCTTGGGATAGTCTCTGTCGGTGAACAAGTATGTATGATTTGGTGTTTTAAGGTTTCCTAGGATTTGCCTGAGAGGATTTGCAATTTGTATGATGTTCTTTGATCTCTATGGTGCTCTCTATTTATAAAGCAGCACCTACTCCATAACCTTTCTGATTCTCTACTTGGCTTTCCTTATCTAGAGCTCTTATTTGGTCGGTTACTGATAAGCATCGCAACCGTGCGGCGGTTTTGGTCTATCATGACTGTTATGGCCTTTTTTCTCACAATCTTTTCACACGTAATGGATGGATGGCTAGTCCAGCCGTTTCTATGTTGGGATTGCCGAAAATAACCATTATTTCCTTACATCTCCCACTTAGCCATTCGAGTCAAGTGAACTTACATATTGGTTTTCCTCTCATTTTTGTGGGATTTTCCTATTAATATCATTTCATGATTGCTATTGCAATCACCATCCGTTGTGTAATTTTTTACTGACACAACAATCAAACATATCTCAAACCCATGTTTGTAACATGTTTTGAGAAAAGTTCTTCTGGTATGCCTTTGGTCAAGGAATTTGCTAACATATCATGAGTTGACATGTATGAAATGGATATTTCCTTCCTCATAACCATATCATGAACATAATGGTATTTAACCATTATATGCTTACTTTTAGAGTTGTCAGCTCTACTCTTGATTAGAGTAATTGCTGTGTTGTTGTTAGAGTAAATGACAATTGTCTCATCGGCTATCTCTAGTTTCAAATCACGTATGATGCGACTTATCTAGACGACACTCGTTGCAGTCATATAAAAAGTCACATACTCAGTTTCTTGTGTATGCAATACTAGACAACCTTGTTTCTTACATGTCCAAGAAACAACAATACATTCAAATAAGAATATTTGTTTTGAAGTTGATTTGTTATCATATTTTCTCTCAGCAAAGTTAGCATCTGAGTATTCTATCACTTTCAATTTATTTGCTTGAAAACACAATTTCAAGTCTTTTGTTCCTTTCAAATATCTTAAAATCCTTTTTTTACAACTAGCAAATGCTGACATCCAAGATTACCTTAATATCTACTCATAAGACCAATAATGAAGTTGATATCAGGTCTTGTACATTGTATAACATGCATCAAACTGCTCATAGCTTTTGCATAAGGAACGTTAGGCTTATCGTCTCCTTCACCGAGACAATCAACCTCACTCAATTTGACCCCTTTTGCAATGGGTGTTATAACAGACTTGCATTCACCCATTTTGAACTTCTTGATGATATAATCAATATATCTCTCCTAACTTAGTATAAGAGTTTAGATTTTCTATCTCGAGAAATCTTTATGTTAAGGATATAGGATGTTTCTCCCATACCCTTCATTTTAAACCTTAAGTTTAACCATAACTTCGTTTTGACAATCATCTCATTGTCATTCCCAATAAACAATATATCATCTAAATATAAAGATAAGATGACAAAGTGACTCGTTGTTTCAAACATATACATAGTGATCAAGCTCATTAGCCACAAATCTAAGTTCTCTTTAATGACATTTTAAAAAGTAAAATACCATTGGTGAAGTGATTGTTTCAGGTCATATAGGGATTTTCTCAACTTATATACTTTATCTTTTTGGCCTTCAACTAAATATCCTTCGAGCTGCTACATATATATGATTTTATCTAAATTTCTGTTTAGAAAAGTTGTCTTTACATCTAATTGATGTAAGTCCAAATCATAATATGCATATATTACTAGGATTATCCTTATGGATGCAAATTTCGCAAGAGAAGAATATGTCTCAACATAATCTATCCCCTCCTTTTGTGAGAAACCCTTTTGCAACCAACTTCACTTTAAACTTGTCGATTGAACCATTGACCTTATATTTCTTTTTCAGAATCAATTTATAGCTTATGATTTTTCTTCATTTTAGAAAATCAGTCAGTTCTCAGACTTGGTTTTTCTCAATGGATTCAATTTCCTCATCCATGGATTTTTCTCAGTCTCTTGCTTCCGATGAGTTTATAGATTACTGATAAGTCAAATTATCAGTCAACTCATCTAAATCCACTGAATTACACACTTCTTCTACAAGATAAGTGTGATAATTCTTTAAGAGGACGGTGTGGCCTTAGGCCTTTTATGTCCACTTAAAGTTTCTATTATTTTAAGAAGATCTTCTATGGGTTTTAATGATGATTAATTTAGGTCTACTAGATCGTTAACATACTCATCATTATTTTCAAAGTTGTTATTCATAGTATCTTTTAAGAATTCAATATCTCTACTCTCCATTAATATATGGTCCTTATGATAAAACTTATATTCCTTTGACTCTTAAGGATATCTTATGAATATACATCTCAAGGACATGTTGTCTAGCTTATCTGTAGACTTATCAAAGATCTTTATATGAACAATAGATCTTCATCTCCTAAGATGACTTCGGTTTTCTTCCAAACCACAACTCGTATGTTATAGTGAATATAGTTTTATATGTTACTCTATGGAGTATATACACTGCTATACTTACTACTTCTCCCCAAAATATCCTTGGTAGAAAGACATCGATTAACATTGACTTTATCATGTTTAGTAAGGTCATATTATATCTTTTAGTTACACCATTTTATTGAAGTGTCATGAGTATTGTAATTTGCTTTGAAATAATAAAGTCTTTAGAGGATTCCAAAAATTTTACAGAGGTGTATTTTCCACCTCTATTTGATTTTAAGACTTTGATTAAATACCCTAATTGATTTTTAACTTTTTGCTTATATTCTTTAAATGTTTCAAGTGCCTCAGATTTATGTACGAGGAGATATATATAAATATATCGAGTAATCATCGATAAAGGTTATAAAATAAACCTTTTCTTGATGTAACTTTACTCTAGAAGTTCCACATAAATCAATATGAATGACCTCCAACAAGGTTATTACCCTTGTTGTCTCTTTGAAAAAAATATTTCTCATCATTTTTCCTTATATATAAGTTTCACACTTGTTGACAATATTTTCCTCAAATCTTAGCAGTAAGTCAAAGTTGGATAATTTCCTCAACTTTTTTAAACTAATATGCTAAAGGTGTTTATGTCATACATTTACATCAATATTATAGGCACAATCAATATAAGTAGAAAAACTCTCATTTTCATTGATTTTCAATTTGAACGGTCCATGTTTTCAATCAAATACCTAAGAGAAAAATACTTTCCCATGTTTCTCCACAGTTACCTTGCTACAAATAAACCTTATATCGAAACATTTCTTTATTAAGGTAGGGCCGAAACCATATTGTGGCACAATCAATATATCAATTAATACAACTACTATGCCTTGTACAAAATTTCTAAAGGACCTAGTACTCAGAACATTGAAGAAAGTATTATTTTCCATATACACCTGATGTTTTCCTAGTTTGTACTCCTTTAGATCTATTGCTCCTTCCTTAGTTTTTGAGATATGTTTGATCGCTTTTGAGTCAATCCACTAACAAGTCATCGGGCG
The DNA here is from genome assembly GCA_036023115.1 of Brasenia schreberi. NCBI lineage: Eukaryota > Viridiplantae > Streptophyta > Magnoliopsida > Nymphaeales > Cabombaceae > Brasenia > Brasenia schreberi. The sequence continues at coordinate 12,599,810 of JAYKKT010000085.1, read as the reverse complement.
GTCCATGTAAAGACATTCATATATCACACAAATTATGTCCTACTTCTTTAATTATCCACATTGTGGATTGTTTTCTCCACTCTTCTTATTACGGCAATCCCTCTTGTAGTATCTCATCTTTATATAGTTAAAATACTTGACCTAAGAAGCGATTTCTGCATTTTCTTAAAAGATTGACTGCCTTTTTTGTTATTTTTGTCAAACTTTTTGTTTGGTTTATTTGTCTTTTGGTTGGGTTTGAAGCTAGACCTTATCTCATCTTGTGCTACTAGCAATTTTTCTTTTATGCTTTTACTAATGTGTTTATACTCAATTGCTAGTTTTAGGGGTAATTTAGAAAGTTTGATTTCGGGCCCTAATCTAAGAGTAGTGGTGACCATGTTCCATGACAGAGAAGACTATTCAATATAATGAAAATCTATATCGGTTTCGGGATGACTAATTCTGCCATAGCTAGGTTTCTTGTCATTATCAACATGTAGTTTATATGTTCTACTACATTATCCCCTTTTTCATTTTATATACTTTTATAGTAACAATTGAACATGTAGTTTAGTAGTTGTATCATATTTAGCTGTTATAGAGTCAAACAGCTCTTTCGTGATCTCGAATTTTTCAAAGACCCTAATCAAGTCATCCTCTATGTATGTCAATATGACGGTTCTTGCTATTTTGTCATCTTTAAGAAATATTTTATACATTTCTATTTATTGCTCTATTACATCTAGTGGTAACATATTCACTGTTTCTTTTAAAACATACTTTACACCTTTAAGTGTTAGAATGAGCGGTATTCTTCTCTTTCATGTTTGAAAGTTTAGACCGTATAGTTTTTTCATCTTTACCAATTTTGACACATATATTCTTCAATTCATTTTTATGTGTTTGACAATTCTAACAAATAGACAATCTAAAAAGAAAATATTCATCAAGCAACAAACCACAAATAGCATAATTCTAATTAACACAATGCACAATATCTAAATAATGAGCTGAAAATAACTCATTTATAATATAAAATAAAGCTGGTATAAATCTATAATTTTCCCAAAAAATTCCTACCTCTGATAATTTCCCAAAACACCGGAGGTAAAACAATAATTTTATCTGTTTATCTAATTTTGTAATTTTCCAAACAAACCAAGGACAGAAAAGTAAAATTAGTATTTGGTATTTCTGAAAATTCATCATTATTTAGGGGTAAATACATAATTTTGTCCTTTAGTCCAAATTTGTAATTTTCACAAAAGATAAGGATGGATATACCTTTTGATATAGTGGTAATATTATAATATCATTATTTGGTAAGGGCAGAAAAGTAATTCAATCTCTCATTTTTTAGTAATTTTCATAAACTATTAGAGGGCAAAACAAACTTTTCGCCAGAATAAGGGTAAAACCATCTTCTCATCTAAAAATATGTAGATATTTTGGTAATTTTATCCAATGACAGTTTCGAAAAACCGTTGGTTTTCGCCCGTAATTTATAAAACCATCAAACGGTTTTTGAGATGATTTAAAAGCATAGGAGAGAGAGTTTTACGTGAGAAGAGAGAGAAAGAGAGAGAGAGAGAAACAAGAAAGGGGGCGGTCGACCGCCTCTCCTCCGTCACTTCTTGGTGTGTGGACGTCTCTAGCTAGCCTCCGGCCGCCTCTGATTTCTCTTCTCTTCTAGCTAGCCTCCGGCCACCTTTGTTTTCTCTTCTCTTCTGGTTGGCCTGTCTCGACCTGGGTCATCTCTTGCTACCTTTTGCTCTATCTCGACTTGGGTTGGCTCTTGTCGAGACCTGCAACAGGGAGTCTTCTTCCTTTTCTGTTTCTCTTTTCTTTATTGAATGTGTATCTTATTTTGCGCTTTTTGGCGTCCTCTGTAATATATGAATGAAGCCTCGCTCAAGATACACAGCAGCGGATCGTCTTTGTCAGTGAACAAGTATGTATGATATGGTGTTTCAAGGTTTTCTCATAGTAGGATTTGCGTGGGAGGTTTTGCAATTCGTATGATGTCCTTTGATATCTTCGTTCTATTTATAGTCCAACACCTGCTCTATAACCTATCAGATTTTCTATTGGGCTTTCCTTATTTGGAGTCCTTATCTAGTCCGTTACGGATAAGAACAACAACCGCCAGGCATTTTCGGCCTGTGATGGCCGTTATGATCTTCTTTGATGCAGGTTGGATGACCAGTTGAACCGTTTGTGTGGTGGGATTGCCGAGTGGCTACTATTTCCTTATAATATATTGATACTTTAAGTGACCTTTACAAGATCAGTTTAACTTGCCGAGTTGCCATGAACTCCATAACGACATGATCACTTAAAGCCGCGGACTCCATAGAATTGTGAGAGGGACCGAATTAATATCGAGGCATTGATGTGAAGTGGACTTTCAGTATGAAGCCAAGTCGACTCGGCATAAGCAATTATTTTGTTGTCGTTATCATCTGGGATTTAAAGAACCATTTTCGAAGTTCTGACTTTCTCACAAGAAAGAGACAAGGCATTTAGAGCATTTCATAATGCTCCAGCATGCATATGCAAATTGCGGTCCCAGGCCTCTGTAATAAGAAGAACAAGAAGAACAAGGGATTTGCATGAAGGCAGGGCAAACCATTCCCACGAGGACAGAACAATCCAAGCACCGATTTACGTCCGTAGTCTTTCAGGCATGCCTACATCGATCATCGTGGAACCTTTTACGTTCGGTACACATGGACAAAGGAGACGAGAATTATTTCTATGTGAACCACGTAAAATATTCTTCTATGGTTCTTGTGATCGTCAGAGGGTCATTCTAATAACAACACTATACATAAGAGCATTTGCAACAGTTTTAAAAAATGCTATTTCTGGTGGTTAAAACTATCAGAAGTATAATTTCCGGCGATCAGAACCGTCAAGAACAGGAAATGCTATAACCGACAGTTGTAAACTGTTTACGCTATACACTAATGAGACTTAAGTAATAGAGAAAGGGAAAAACAATGAGCCATTAGGAGAATCAAGTAATATTAAACTGGACGAAAGAATGACTTCATTGCATGGAAATGATCCATGAGATGCGACTCACATATCTTTCTCGATAAAGCTCACTGAATATGTAGTTGTATTTGATTAAAGGGCTACCTCTTTGGACAGGAAAACAAATTTGGTAGTTTGAGAATTAATTCTTCACATCTAGTTAAGCATCGTACAGAGTTTTACTTAACAAAAGTACGGCCAACTGATATTTATCTTTGAGCGACAACTAGATGGAGCTTTGAATTACAGTAGAAGCGTGTAATCAGTTAACAAAAAATTGATGTTAAACGGAGAGATAGGGGAGGGCTATCTAACTACTGCTTTTTTCTCGAAATCGTCTTCTTATCTAACTACTGCTTTGGTAGCAACGGGCTGTTGAATGGTATAGGCCCTGACTGGATTCTCCATGGACGAACCTTGTTGGCTGAAGTTACAACACCAATGAGGATTCTCGATCCGAATCTGTCATTTGTTTGCATGATTGTTCACTGCGGTAAAGAGCACTTTATCTGATTGTTCAATGCGACCAAGAAAATCGACTTCAATGCTCTTGATCGGGCTCCACATAATTAAGCTCCTCCGTCCACCTTGCTCCACGATTCCTCGGGAGTGACACCGTATTTTGTGTGAAAATCATCACTCTCCCCTGTTAAACATATTTATTGAAACTTCAGAGTTTATATCTCTTAACAAATATGAAAACCTTTCAGCGTCATTCCTTACCGGGGAAATATATAGCATGCAGAAGGTTATAAAGCCCGGTTTGTTGGTTTCAGATAGTAAAGCACAATGATCTTGAGATTCCATTATGAGTTTTCTAGAAACAGGTGCTTTATCCAAAGGTTCTGCCGCTTATTGGGGTCATCTTCTTCACCAGCTACATCTTTTTGAGAACAGTGAAGCCAAAGATGCGAGCTGAGGTTTTAGCCGCCTCCCAAAACCCAACTTTCTTTTTCTCTAAAAAAGAAAAACAGAAGAAGAGGAAGGAAACGTTGGGGCTGCAGTAGCTTTTCATCCGTTTGTCATTTGAATTCGGGTTGGTCTTGTCGCTGAATTACTTGTAATTTTCTTCCTCCAACTTTGCTGGTGAAAATTAAAAGTGATGCTTAAATTTTTCAATGTGTAATTGAACCACCGGGTGAGAAACACCAAGCATGGGACCCTTCTCCTTAGGTAGGCCTGTTAAATGGACGGAGCCGCTTCTAATTCAGGTCGGTTCGTCGGGTCCTGTCTCATTCATGTTCGAAAAACTAAACCATATGAGTTGAACAAGAACATGGGTTTGGTTCGTAAAACCTCATTCATGACATTTTAAATTTTTTAACACAAGTACATACCTCCTAGCAAGGTGCGCAAACGCCCTGAGTGCATTTGCATATATAGTTGTTAACGTGGGAAAGAACGTGTATGTTACCCACATGTTTATCCACGACAATTATTTCTGTCCACCTTGTTAGTCGGCCATATGTTGATCCTAGGATTGACTTATTTCTTCTGTGTTTCGTTGTATACTCTCTCTCTCTCTCTCTCTCTCTCTCTCTCTCTCTCTCTCTCTCTCTCTATATATATATATATATATATATATATATATATATATATATATATATATATATATATATATATGTATGTATGTATGTATGTATGTATGTATGTATGTATGTATGTATAGAGTGAATACTTCGTTCCGTACTTACAAATGAACAAAGAGTCTTTATAATAAAATTGCCAGCCTTAACGCAGCGAGTGGGATACACAACCCCTTACTAAAAAAACTTCAAAATGACAGCACTTTACGAAACTAGCTTCTAGTATCGCAGGAATAAGTTCCACTTGAAACGGACGATAGGAAGAGATAACATCTCCAACAAACTTACCACTGGTGACCATTTCTTACTGGCTAGTATTCGACAAATTAAGCATGCAAGCAACATGAATATGTTTATCCCTTTTTTCTCAGCTGTGCAGTCTTTGGTTGTGATGCAGGCCATGTAAATGGTTTGGCTCGCGAGCTCAGTCTTGTGGTGAATTCCGCTTTGGAGGCAAAGGTATTGCCATCAAGGGTTTTGCTTTTTTTAATGTGATACCCAACTTCTCGCTCATATCAATCTCCTCAGGCTTGAGTCCCTCTGGCAGAGCCCAGTCAAACATTTGGAGCAAAGTGCCCACAACGAATGGAACAACTCTATGCGCCAAAGGCATCCCGGGGCACCTTCTTCGACCTGAGCCGAAAGGCAGAAATTCAAAATTCTGGCCATTGTAATCTATGTTGGAATCCATAAACCTCTCTGGCTTGAATGAGTGAGGGTCCTCCCAAGCTTTTGGGTCCCTACCAATGGCCCAAGCATTGACAATGATCTGTGTGTCCTTAGGGATGAGATATCCCATCATTATGCATGACTCGGTGGCTCTGTGAGGAACCATTAAAGGTAGAGGTGGGTGCAGTCTCAATGTCTCCTTGATCACCGCTCTCAAGTATGGTAAGTTGTCAATGTCTTCCTCTTCAAGTTTGCGATCCGTGCCCACTACTTTCAGGAGCTCCTCCATCAACTTGGAGAGCACTGTGGGGTTGTGAAGGACCTCAGACATCGTCCACTCTATGGCGCTTGTTGTTGTGTCTGTGCCAGCAATGAACATTTCCTGAACAACACAATCCAAGAGGTTAATTTGCACCTTATAAGCCTTTTAAGTTTTTAAATCTCGTAAGGTGAACTTATGGTAATTCTGCATTCGATATTGCAACGCCGAAGAATTCTATTACTCGTATCGGTGATAGTGTCCATGACATTAAATGCACGTTCCACACTTTTTCGGCGACTTCAACGTGCAAACTCTTCGTCCTATGCATTTATTATACGGGACAAAGTTTGTAAAATGCATTGAATTACTGGTTTTCATGATCAACATTTGCATTGGAATAGTTGGATCTTAACATGACTTAATGGTTCATGAAATTGAGCTAATCTAGATTCAGTAATCTATACATAAGAGTACCAAACGATTTGCTAATAAAGAAATATTTTTTCCCACTTGGGAATGTGGATAGATCATTATGGTTGCTAAGTTTAATAAGCATCATGCTCTGTTTACCAAGATCACGGCTAGCCTCTTCTAGCTCACCAAATTTGAAAAACAATATTGATTTAGGTAGTGCAACCTCTAATTAAGAGCATGAGCATTTGTGTAGAAATCCGTCACTCTCTTGAAAGGCGCTGCTTCTATTTTTAAAAGAGAATTCCCTGAAGCTGCTCCACAAGGGAAACGACGACCCATTTGCAACCAGCAGAACCACGTCGGTGAAAAGATTAAGGTTCACATATATTTCTGAATCATCCAGCCATGATCAGATTTCAAATACTTGACTGGAAAACCTTGAAGACATATAAATGTAGTTACATGGATATACTGTCCAATATGTGTATAAGTTACGTATGCACGTTCAGATGGATGGACCAACTGAAACCTACATGCTGGAGAAGGGTCAAAATCTTTAAGGATGTGTGGAAGATCTTCACAAGCAGGAGTCACCTAAACTGAATTCTCAGATTCAAATCCAAATACCTAGTGCAAGGAAAACCACTATAAGAATCGAAAGACTAGCACTTCCTTGCAATCTCGACTCGAGGGTTACATTATAATCCCATCTACTTCAACCCAAAATCTCTACTGATACTAGCAAGAAACTAAATACCTTGAATTTAAGGATATAAAACTTACCACAGCGGTTCCGTTGATTTCTGAAGGTGTAAAGCTTGCAGGCTCATCTTTGCCATTGCCTTTGAACTCCAACAACACGTCCAAATAATCCTTTTTGTCTTTCTTTTCATGCTCTTCAATGCTCCTGCTTGCTTCGATTCTTTCTTTGGTGAACCCGGACGTTATCTCAAAGGCCTTTCCAAGATGATATCTCATATTCCTCCTGATGCCTTGGGGATCAAACGGCTTCAAAATAGGAATAAAGTCTGCTATGTTAGGCTTCCCAGCCAACTCCATAACTATGCCAGCGTGATCAAAGAACTCATTCCCTTCCTTGCACTTAGGGTCGACAAGGTTTCTCGAGAACATAAGGTTCCCCAGCAAGTTGAAGTTCATGTAGAACACAAACTTCGCGACCTCGATAGATTTTTTACCATCCTCACTTCCTTCTCTTATGAAATCAACCATCGAATCGACGCATTCTCTTCTCACGTTCTTCATGGCATTGAGTCGACTATTTGAGAAGAACTCGAGAGCACATAACCGACGAAGGAGACGCCATGAAGCACCATATTCAGCAGTCACTATGGACCCACTGCTGCTGTTGTCTATCTCCGCCTTCATGGCTTCATACAGGGTTCGTCCTGCTAGTGCTAAGTCGTGCACCTTAAACATCTCGCGAGCAGCATCAGGCGATGATACCACAACCGTCCTCATGCTCCCAAGATCAAGCGTCATAAGAGTCCCGTATTTGGCAGCAAGTCTCTGGAAGGCCTGATGAGACCTTGGTTGAGAAGCCAGCTGAAGCATATTCCCCAAAACGGGCAAGCCTAGTGGGCCTGGTGGCATTCGAGAGCGCGAGCTTATATGTCGCAAAGCCAGCGACAGGCATATGCAAAAGATTGCCGTAGCAAGCAAGCTTAGATCCAAAGTCATGGCTGATTCTGCAAACTTTTTTTCTTTGCCAACTTCTGTATAGAGCTACTGAGAACACTCAAGAATAAAAGGAAGAACTTGCTCAGAGTGAGAGAAAGAGAGAGAGAGATCAGGGCAGGGGGGGAGAGATTGAATGGTGCCAAACTTCATCCTGGCAAGTAATATATACAGCGAGCGAGAGAGAGAGAACACCGAACCCATCCGGGACCCGTCGAGAATGTGGAAAAATAATAATACAAATATTACAAGAGCGCAGATCACTGGAGTTTAAGCAAATGCATATAAGAGTGGATTTATTTTTGTCAAAGTACACACAAGAACAAATATGCACCACGTAGTCAATATCTCATACGCTAACTTGAAATGCTGGAAACGAATTTTGATTATAGTATAAGTTTGACAACCACTGGGTCCAAAACTTAATTATATTGCCAATCAGCTATACTTGATGCGCATCGGTTCCATCTTGGCATTGACCAACCAACCATATGTATTTTATAAGTTGAAATATTTAGTGGCTGGAGGATTAGGAAATTGTTGGAATTTGTGTTTAGTGTGATCGAAAGGCTGATTGTTAGATATAAGTGATTGTTTGATTTCTTTAACCCTTTGAACATGTGATCCACAGACTAGGGTAGGGCTTCGCAGAAGTTCTTCCAGCTAAATTTTCCGAGACCTCTATATTTTATTAAAAGAGGTTTCTGTGAGATAATATTTTTAATCTGTTACGGGACAGAAAGAACGAGGAAGAAGGAAAAAAAAAGGTTGATGTGAATGTCAAGGCAGGTTTTCAAGCAGTAATAAGTGGAGACATGGAAGAGGCTTTGTGGAAGGTCAGCGAATGGTGTATACGCAAAGTTTCAAGATTAGATGAGGGAATCTTCTAATTAATGAGCCGTGACGATGAGTCAAAATAGAACGACTGTTCGTGGTCCTTGTAGCAGAGTGATTGATTCTAGTATTTGCATAAATCGTTGCGTCATTTGTAAGGGATGAGAGCTGAGACACTCTGTGCAGCAAGCACGAAGATGCAGTGGGGCTTCACCGTCGTGATGTACACCTGTTGTCACATGCATGCTTCTGAAGGAAGAAATATCACTGTGAGATCTCATAAATTATTTTTAGTAATCAACCATCTTATAAGGAGGGCATACAAATTAAGTCGTGGATACATATACACACGCACAGAAGGGTCAATGTCAGTGGTTTGGCCTGAATCAAGTTCTGGATGAGTAAAATATATCATGTAAGACTTCACATAGCAGCCTGGCAACTGCCTTGTAATGTTTACTGATAATGTATCAAAATAACCTCCAAAACTACGCTTTATAATTGTTTTACTAGAGCTTAATTCTAACCTGATCAGTAAGTACATAGTAATTCTGTATCTTTGTCATGAGTTCATGGGCAAGGGGAGCGTCTGTTTCAAGAGAGGAAGAGTGTCACTGGATTATCTTAACAAGAAACTACAGCTCTCCCCTAGAAAAAATTCCCGTTGAAGGTCCAAATATCGGTACCCGAGGGTGTGTCAATAGGAGTCTGGCCAACCCCAGCCTACCATACAGATCAAGGCATCTTCCCTCGACAAGAAATCGGAGGCAGAAGTGCAACTACTTTTAATGAAAAACGTGGAGTGCTTTCTTTGGAGATTCTAACTAGAGTTTGGCCGAAGAAAACAAGTTCGTGTATGAATTTTGGGATGTTTAATGCACAAAATAGTGGAAAAGAGAAGGTTCAAGGAAAGAGTTATTATCAGAGATGGTCACAATTATCGATAATAATATAGCTGTTTTATTAAGAAGAATATCACCTTTCCACTCAAGCTTATGTGCTTCTTAGAATATACAAATCCAGGACGAGGGTGCAGCTTGTGTCATATGCATGTATCATAACATAAAAGACAACTCTTTGACCTTTCATGCAAGCCTATGTGCTTTTCTAAGAATAGAAAGAAAGTCCGATTTATATATATATATATATATGGTGCAGAAGTTAGATATACTCTCCTTTGAACTTTAAGCATAAGCTTATCTCGTATGGAGCTAGGCTGGGTTGGATACCCAGGATTTGCATGCATAGTGATTGGATCATGTTCACCGCTCATGCTCCCAACACATGTTCTATAATTGTTTTTGAAAGACATGAGTCTAATAACAATGTCTTTTATATTTTTTCAAAATACTTTATAAATTTTTAAATTACACTGGTAATATCAAAAAGTGATCATGTTAACAATGTCCACACACATATACAAATAGAAGGTGTACTCTCATGTTATCACCCTCATACATAAAAGGTGTACTCTCATGTTATCACCCTCATATATAAGTACATAAGTACATATAATATATGAGAACAACTTCTATTTATTTTGTTGTGCAACTGTGAATAGTAGAAAACGTGGGCAATGGTGCCAACGTGAGAGTGGAGCTTGCATTTATTGGACTCTGTTGCAGTGTGATTGATAGAAAATGTGAGGGTCGGGTATATAGTTGTCATCACATATTTTTCGTATGGCGGCACTTGATATGTGAACAACTATTCTATAATTCACTAATTTCCAAGCAAATGTGAGGGTCTGGTATATAATGGTATGGAGCCCAACCTAATCGAAATTATATGATGCAGTTTGGTTCAGTTTTATGATTTGGAGTATGGATTGTTTTGATTACCCAAAACTGATGAACGACACTTGTTCTCTTCAAGGTTGAACCTACAATTATATAAAGCCTGACCACGAATATATACATATAATGTGTATATATATATTATATGTATGTATATGCGCACCTTGAGAGACTTAAACAACACATTTTCGATATTTTTTCTTTAACTGTTGCCTTAAATTATATATTAATAGACAACTTTTGCATTGAAAATGACAAATCTATTTGATAAGATAATTTAATGTGTGTATCGTGACTATCTTTTACCCATATGACACTCCACTTGGAGTGTCCCGATGAGGGTCTCCAACCGACGAACTGAGCAAGAGTAATATCTGGAGGAATTGTTGTGTCGTAGGCTATAGCAAACCAGGTTTAGGCTCAGTTCATTATTTGATAAATCAAAGTTCCCTTGAATCGTAAGTTTGCAAACATAATTAAATGTTTGATACCTAAAGTCAAGTTCTTACATGCATGCCATTTATTACTTCTCATGCATTTATTTGAGTAATTGACACAGCGAACTGAAGATGAGAACCATTTGACCAAAAAAAATCTTGTTAATGGAGATCAAAATGAGGATTTCGGGTTCCAAATTCCCAATCACCATGGAGTTTATTGCCAGCAATATAGTCATCCCAATAGTTACCCCGGAGAGGTCTTATGCAATTCTTTTCCACTCCATGAACACCAAATCATGTAGTATGCGCAATTGCTTGTACCCTTGTGTGCGTTTGTGTTTGTGTGTGTATGTGTATATATTTATGCGTGTGTATGTATGTATGTGCAATTGCTTGTACCTGTTTGAACACTAATGTAGAGGTGAAAGCGTAAAATCTCAGCTGTAAATTAAAGTGCAAACTTGTTCATTATGAAGATTAATGTTTTTCTTTAACTTAATTTCCACTACATAAATTGTATGAATTTCTAAATATATTGTACAAATGCAGGTTCATAAGCAAAGCTTATAACGTAGAGAACAATAAGTACATCCTTAATTACTCCTTGCTTTTATTAAACCTCTATAAGTCATAATAATTAAAATCATTATCGATTTAAAGAATTATTCATACATTCTTAATTAATCAAATTACTGTTGTTACATCCCTATAAGTCATAATTTTGAAGCCGTTAGTGATGGTGCCTGAAATTGTCTGTTTATAAGGAACTGTTTATCAATACATGTTTGTGTCGCACCCGGAATGTGATAGCTCACCCATCTAGAGGGCTCAACTGACAACTTGTAGGTTGTGAGTTCAATACTCGTGGCGTGCATATTCTGCCTCCCCATCGTAACCATTAAAAAAAAATACAGACACATAGTAATTTTATCCTCTACACAATTAACCATAAATTATCTTGGGTAAATTTTCCTGGTAATTTTGGTTCTTTTTTTTTCATCAACACTCCAATTTATATATGCTGATAACCATATTTGGCTTTGTTAATGTAAAGATGGTCATGCACCACGTTCTGGGTAGTCTTCAAGGCCTTTCTTTCTTTATATGGCTGCAAGTAGCGATACTGTCGCTTCACACCAGCTGGACTCATTAATGGGGGGTACCACATTGAACCAATCGATTTGTGGCTGCATTAATATGGTTTATTCGGAGCAAAATTAAAATTTTGATGTTTGCTTCTCATAGATCGGCTTTGGTTTGGCTCGTTCTCATCTCGTTCATATATGGCTCTTGCCTTCCATTGAGCTGAAAATGGACAATAAGCTCACCAAGAAAGGCGAATATGAATAGTTCATGAAATGCTAATCACGTTGTAAACTCATATAAATCTTCTTTGAACTACTGTAAAGAAGAGCGAAAACGAGCACAATATGAATTCAAGGGAGAACAAATGAGTTCAAACATAAAATTTTCGTATATATTTGAATACAAGTAAGCTTATACAGGGATGGAGATGAGCATGAGCAACCCTAGTTTTCAGTTTGTTCGACTCGTTTGCTGAGCCAACTTGCCAAGAGAAGCACCTCCCTTAAGCTTAGTTGTTCTTTTATTTTATTTTCCCTTATATATATATATATATATATTAAATGGGAGTCCTTTTAAATGCTGAGTTGACTTGGTTGATGTAGAGGTATACACGGTGGTGCACATGATGGGGGCATTCCCGGTGCCTCTTTTCATGTGCATCCAATAATAAGGAATAAGTCAAACTCTGGTTATGTATGATCCAATAATATGGTTTTACGTGAATTGGCTTGTTCACCAGACAGCATTTATATGATGAGCCAACTTGCATGGGAAGGGCGGCAGCAAAGCAAGATTGGATCTTTGAGAATTTGACTAACTGGGGAATGTTACATGGGAATCAAGACAATTTGATTTGGATTTTGGAATTTGGGTAAGTGGGTAATGCTACATGGGAGAGTCGCATTGATATCAAGCAAATTTGATTTGGATTCTAGAATTTGGATAAGTGGGTAACGTATATCAAAACTGGATTTGGATTGTAAGAAAGGTCTTTGTTGACTAACTGGTTCAGACTGACCATACACCATAGGTTACTCGAACACTTGACCTCGTGGCTAGAAAATCTTGCTTCATAATAAAATATACGTTGGGGACATTTGTGTGTTGCTTTAAAAGGGTCCAAAAATCTTAAAGTCTTGGTGATACGGAAGACAGTACCGAGTCTTTTATGGGTCCTTCCCTAGGAACCTGCTTGGCCCATTCTTCCGAGAACCCGGGTTTTGGCTTTACATGAATTGAAAACCATGAAATACTAACAGAGTCATGTGATATCAAGCACAAAGAAAAACCAAACTAGAACCAAAATGCAGCAGGCATTGACACTCTCTCTCTCTCTCTCTCTCTCTCTCTATCTATATATATATATATATATATATATATATATATATATATATATATATATATATATAACTAAAACCCACTTCTCAACATCTACTCATTGCTTTTGGGTGATCGGAGTAATTTAAAATGTTTAAAAGGTTTTTAAAAAGTAAGAAGGACATTGTTATTACACTCATACCACTCAAAAAGAATGAGTTAGACAGATGTAATGAGTGAGCATGAGTAGACAAGTGTTTTTGGTGATCATATTAAATTACTCTCTGTCTATCTATCTAGGTATATATATGTGTATATGTATATATATGTCTCTACCTATAAAAAGCTTTTTAGTCAAGGTCTGGTTAGTCAGTTTTCTTTTACTATTTGAGGGAAAAGCCTAACACACTAGCAACCCCCCAAAATCGAACTTGCCACCTCCAATTGGTGATCATACAGCCCCACCAATGAGCTATCGCTCTGGGTTGCATTAGTCAATTTAATAGCTAGCTTGTCTGCTCATCCTAACGTGATTAGCAAAATCCTGTATGGTTAAAGCTCCATTTGCAGGTCACGACGTCCCATCCTGGTACACTTGCAAGAGAACTCGCTACTCAAAGCACCATTTGCAAGACTTGATGCCTATCTGTGTGACATATATATGTACTTATATACATACATATATACACGTAATTATAAAGTATCAAATAACGTCACATAATTACAAAACTTACAGGAGGCACCTCTTATAAAAAGTATGTTTCTACTTTGCCATCGAGACCGTTGAGGAGCCGAAAATGGATTGGATTGGATTGGATTGATCATGTTTTATTGTCCATCTTACCCGAACCCATTCGTAGCTATCGGTATGGAAGGCAATATTTGTTTGAGCAAGTTACAGCTTGGCTAGGTTGCCGATACCGAAACGCAATAAAGGGTTTTCTTGACCCCTGTAATCTGGTAACTCAAAACCTGCCTGGTTTTGAGTGCATGAATTTACAATACTTGGTAGGTTGGAACTTACAATTCTTTAACGGACTTGTTTCGATACATTCAAAACCTGAAACATGGAGCAAGAATTGATGCAGAGATCATGGATGCAAGTCCTATGGTTCGAGCCTCTCGGCTAGGCTCGAGCCTGAGTCCGGTCCAACAATGACCGGATTGCATCAAAGGGGTGGATGAACACAAGTTGAGGCCTAAAGCCAAACACTAAAAATAAAAGTACTTACGTAGAAAATCATTTACTACATGTGGCTTCTCGAAGAATTGGGTAAGAGTTGCAGTAAGTAGTAAAAAAGACAGTAAAAAACTATCTTTTTTAAAGAAAAGAAACTGATAAGCATGTTCCTCTCCAGTAGCGAGAGCCATAACCGAACTGGCATTCACCCGGTTCTGGTTATAGCAGTTCAAGCCTGATTTCATGGTGATTTCAGGTTCGGTTCTGGTTCTACTTTGGTCTTGTGCTGGTTCAGGATCCAGTTAGGCTTAGAGTCGAACTCCCCACACACATATGTAACCCTAAAATTTGGACCCGGACCAAATAGCTCGACCCAAAAATCTGGATCCAAGGCAGGTATAGAGGATGTGGGTCGGATCAAGGTGGGGGAAAACAGACCCAATAAAAGTCAGGTCCCTTGGACCCGATTCAAAATGGACCCAACTACACACACACACACACACACACACACACATATATATATATATATATATATATATGTGTGTGTGTGTGTGTGTGTGTGTGTGTGTGTGCATCCATAACTTTAAATAACTTTCTTCTGGTTTTCCATATTATAAAGAATGCAAATAATTTTAGTCAAAGATAATTCCAACCAAGTAATCGTGTCCTCAAAGTCAACTCCCCTCTCTCTATATACATATGTATAATACATATATACATATGCATACATGCATACATACATATGTATGTATATACATATAATTACATATACATATACATATATGTATGTATATATAAAGCAGGTAAACGAGCATAACCAACTGAAAAACACTTATTTGTTGCTTCTTGTTTTCTATAGCACACCTGTGTGTGCATGGGTACATATATGTTACTTTATATATGTGTGTGTGTGCTATAGAAAACAAGAAGCAACAAATAAGTGTTTTTCAGTTGGTTATGCTAGTTTACCTGCTTTATATATACATACATATATATATATATATATATGTATATGTAATTATATGTATATACATACATATGTATGTATGCATGTATGCATATGTATATATGTATTATACATATTATATAGAGAGAGGGGAGTTGACTTTGAGGACACGATTGCTTGGTTGGAATTATCTTTGACTAAATTTTTTTGCATTCTTTATAATATGGAAAACCAGAAGAAAGTTATTTAAAGTTATGGATGGAATAAGTTGGCCACCAGAAAATCTTGAAAGTTGTTCTCTTCATAAAAATATAACCTAAATCAATATCATGCTATATTTAAAGTTCACGCTGAGTGGGGTTGACTAAATGGATACTTAGATGCCATTGTACTCGTCACAAGTCACATATATTTTACAAGTGCGGCTCGTGGGTAAAGCCACTAAAGCAACCCCTTTAAGCCTCAAATTTTATTTATAATATATACTTTTGTAAGAAAAAAGTTCAATAGATTTAGGCCTCAAAATTTGTACACGTAGGATCCAAATATAAAGAATCTGTAAAGATTTAAGCCTCAAATCCAATAAGAATGATTTTATACTTAATATAAATAAAATTTATATCTTATACATATAACAATGATTATATATATTGCATTACCGGCAGTCAATTGTATACAAAAATCTATATATCAATTGAAAAGAAAATGGTAGAGGAACTCCGTTATAAAAGTTTAGTTAAAAAATTGTATCTCAAAAACCTAAAAGGATTAACTTTTTTAAAAAATTATATTTTTAAAATTTTAAAAGCTAATGTAAAGTGATAAGGGCTCATTTCAGTGTTGCACTTTAGGTCTCCTAGCTCTGGACCATCAAGTGGAGGTCCATCATAGATTTAGAGAAGGAAACGTGTACGGATCGATTTGCTACGACGATCTCATCTTCCTTGGGGTGAATGGTTCTATTTATTAGTTAAGACTTTGAGCTTATTTCTCAAACAATAACAACCAAGCCTTTTTCCGCACTAGATGGTGTCCGTTAGATGAATTTTATGAATTTTTTTATGTCATCGATCTTGTATCGCATTATCATGATTTGACATTTGACTATTGAAAAAGAGAGTAGAGATTTCAAAGTGGTGGACCCACTTTAAGGTGAGGTGAGACATGTGTCTTACCGAAAATTGTAGTTCTACGAGAAAATATTGGTATTTTGTGGATGTGAAATACAAGTATACCTTACTAAAAATGGGTTCGCCATTGTTTGGAACCAAAACAAGATTGGATAAACAATTGGTCTAGATTCGGTTTTTAATATTTTAATATGAACTCGGTAATTGGATAATGCAAATCTAATTGTACTATTTATATTAAAAAATATACCTGTTTTTTTCTTGTATATCCGTTATTTTTCGGATATACATGCTTTTGATGGGATCCATCCTGAAACAATGGCATTCCAATTGAGATGTAATAGTTTGTGGATTGGCACAAGCAAAATGAATGGTACATATTTCAATTGATTAATGATTAATAATATTTTGGAAGATTGATTAATTGTTTTGGAACCAACATGTTTTGGAAGATTGATTAATGATATTCTTGGTGAGCCAAGGTTCGGCATCAAAAGAAAGACACTATTCAACTCGGAGAGGATGAGCCAATTGATGCGATCAAGTTGAGTGTCATTTGTTAAAAAGGCTCCCATTTGATCACTTCTCAATCTTGAATCGACTCAAGTCGACACAGATCGTGTCTTATCAACTCTTATATGCATTTGAAGATTGGATTAAGAGTTTCGAAATCAATAATTTCAAATCAATAAATATCAAATTGAAGATATCTCTACATATTTCATGTATTCAGTAGAGGTTAGATTTGTATATTAACTTATATCTAATTACTAATTGGATTCAGATTCAGATTCAGATTCAGATTTTTACTTCTATAATATATTTAAAGAATACTAGAAATATGTAGATTTTAACTCATACAAAGCAAAGTTACTCAAGTGCATGTTATGTATTGAACGTGTTGCCTCATGAAATCTATGTAAATCAATGTGGGGACTTGAGACAAATGCAGATTAGGTTGATGGAGAACAAAGCATGCCTGCTCTTGAAGCCTTCGTCGATGCTCTCCATCATCAATCTCGATGGCATAATGTGTTTCCCAGGTATAGAACTCTTGACCTTTAACTTGCGAGCTAACACCTAAATAGGTCAGCTATTCCACTTTCTACGTCTCTCTCTCTCTCTCTCTCTCTCTCTCTCTCTCTCTCTCTCTCTCTCTCTCTCTCTCTCTCTCTCTCTCTTATTCCATAGGTTCTTGTTTTTCCAGTTTTGAGTTTCAAAAAACTAAAGACGAATCAAACTAACAAAAAGATATATATTTAGTGTGTGTATACATATAAAGAGTAGACTCATTTTTATCATTTAGACCATTCATTTCTTTGATAGGATAAAAGAAGAAAAAAGTATAAGGGCTAACATGAATACGAGTCCAACAACTCCCAGTCTCCCTATATAACACATACACACACACACACACACACACATATATATATATATATATATATATATATATATATATATATATATATATATATATATATACCTGCTCAAGCCCAGCCCCTTGAGGATCATTTGAGACTTGACCTGCCCTGCAATGGGGTAGGTTTTCTCCCTTGAGAACCTGCCCCATGTGGGTACCTATCAGGTGGGTTGAGATTGACATCCCTAATAAGGATGACCGAACTTTAGACGTATGTCACAGAGGTTTTAAGTGGCATAAAGGACTCGACAATATAGGAGCTCACATGTGCTTTCGTGTGTTTGAATTTTGAGCTGTTCGAGCCCGGTCTGGTTTTGCTTCAGTTGGCAGCTGCTCAACTAAGTCCAACGCATGAAAGCTAAAAGAAATTAGACCCCACTTGCTTATCGAATCTGACCTTGATACATAAGAGGAGAAACCAAGACCACCCTTTTTCATCATAAAACATATGAACGCCTGTCTAGGGTTTTCCTGCTTGCACAAGCCAGACAAAAACAAGATTCAAAAAGGACAGAGGAAACCTGGATAAGGGGTTTGCGCTGTTCCTTAGTGCGGGTCAAGCAGGATGGAGCCATCAGGCTGTGATCATCTTGTGTAGAGGTAAAGCTTATTCTTTACCTCTCTTTTCTTTTTAATGTAGCATAAAATATATATTTGACGAATCAAGTGGTGCTCTGCCTGTTCTATTTGAGTCCCTCGATACAAAAATTAAAGGGTAATTCACTATTCAATCCTCATTCAAATTTCTACTCATCTATCATATTTCAACTTGCACATTCATCTCAAACCCCTTGGAACTAAAGGTGATTCTGACTTTTTGAGAATATTGGTTTTCTTTTCCTTGACCCCATAGTCCAACTGCTATCTAGGGTTTGTGCCCATTACCCGTTTGGAGGTCTGTGAACTTAGTAAAGGGGTTATTGCTTTGACAATTCCCTTTCTTTTCTTTTCCTTTTTCCAGGGCATGTATTTTCAGGTTATGTTCATCACCATCTTCCCCTTTTGTGGTTTTCTACTCTTGTCTAAAGTTGGTCTTCAGGGGATCTTTCGAAGATTGCATATTTAGGTTTTTCAGATCGATTAACGATTCTGGGGTTTTATTCTTGAGCTTTGAATTTCTGGGTCAATCCAAGAGAAGACTTGCTGGATTTTATGGAGATTAGGGTAATACTTTAAAATTGAGAGCGGAGAGAGAGAGTGATGATCACTGAGAAGCCGGGATGGGTGAGACATGGAGGCCTGCAGATATTCTCGATCGACATTCAACCGGGCGGCCTCCGTTTCGCTACAGCAGGAGGAGATCATAAGGTGAACCTTTTGGCTATTTATAGTTATCGTCCTCGAGTTCATCATGCCTTCCTTCTTCATTCCGCAAGTATGTGTAGTTTGGACTAAATTTCTTTCTCTTCCTTTCTTCTTTGCTGAGTTGCTTAGAGAAGGATTTTGGTGAATAAGAATGTGTGTGTGTGTTTCATTTCACTTTGTTGGACATGTGGTTGGTCTTATATGCTATTATGAATTGTTTCTTTTATTTGCTTTGTTCTGAACTTGTCCTTAGTACATGTGATGCACCTCTGAAGTTTTTTCTCTACTGGGTATTTTAGGTGTAGATATTGTCGCCGTTAAATTTGGAAATTTGGGTTTTGCTATCTTTGTTTTGGTCGGGTATTAGTGTGGGGGTATTAATTTTGGTGTATAAGTACTTTGGTTTCCAGGAGGGTTGCGAGCAAGTAATTGGTTGCACTTTTTTCTCTCGGCAAGTGTGACAACTGGGAAGTTGCATTGTGGAAAGCAGTGTAGCGTGAGAAAGTACAGCCATCCAGATTCTTTACAGTTTAATTGTTGGGGTGGAAATTATAAGGAATTGATGCAAGTAGGACTGTAGATTTATGAATTTCCACCTCAACAAGTAGCTGGACTGTAAAGTTGAGAGTCAATCTGCGGTTTGGTTGCTGGATAAATATGCCAGTATGGTGTTTAACAATGTTTTGAATGAATTTATCGAGGTTAATTCTGTTGTGCCCATTGAGCTAAAGTATCGGCTATGTATTTATTTTAACCATCTGGTGATAGCTATCTGATGGATCATTGGCATCGACTGTTACTTGTTGCCTGTTGACTTGTAGATTTGTGGAAAATGAGGTTATGGAACCCATAATCTATTTATGTGACTAGAAGATGGGGCCACTCATATTCAGAACTTCTATTCATGAATAGAGACATCCCTATGCCTAAGAACTTCAGTAAGCAATGGATATTCACATGTTGACACTCTTCAAAAGTTGTGCTGATGCTACGAGTTGTTATGAAAATTGTGATGCAATTCTGCACGTATTAGGTTTTCCGCTGAATAAACTGTGTGAAGTATCCAGTATTTGTCTTCTTGTTAAGTAGAATGGGTTCTTCATCATATGAAGTAACCTTCTCTACGAAACTCATATCTTCTTCTAAATGACATTCGTCTTTCTGATCCCTCCACATAGAAAAAGAGCCATGTTGTCAAAAAGTCCTTTTTTTGTTGTTGGGAAACTTGTGAAATTTCAATAAATAGTAATGGAATTTAAAAGTTTGTGGAAAGTGAAGTTATTGGAGAATGCCATAAAACTGTGATGTTATTAACATACTCCATATTCGCTAAAGTAAGTTTTTATCTGTGAACATAAAGCTGCAACTGGAGACACCTAGTCAATGACTAAAACAGCAATCATGATTTTAAATTTACGAACTGTAGAAAATTACACCATTTCTTAGGGCCTCTTTACGGTAACATATACAGTTAATATTTTTCACATTTCCATGGTCATGGACAGAAGATCTTCTGCGTCAGCTGATGCTTTCTATACTAATGCGATTTATTATCTGATGAAGGTTCGCATATGGAATATGAAATATGTATCTAAGGATGCCGAGCTTGATCAATCAGCACCATTTTTGCTAGCTACGTTTCGTGATCATTTTGGATCTGTTAATTGTGTAAGATGGGCAAAACATGGACGTTATGTGGCATCTGGCTCTGATGATCAGGTGATTCTCATTCATGAGAGAAAACCTGGGACTGGCACCACTGAATTTGGCAGTGGCGAGCCTCCAGATGTAGAAAATTGGAAGGTCATGATGACTCTTCGCGGTCATACTGCTGACGTGGTAATTAACTTCTAGACTTATCTATTGTTTTCTCACTTTATGTTGAGACCTTTCTTTCTTCAGATGTTTTACTTTTCCAATAAACCTTTAGGGGGTCCTGATTTACTGTCTAACCGAGGTGTTTCTTTTTATGTGCCTGAAGTAGGTGGATCTTAATTGGTCACCAGATGACTCAATACTGGCCAGCTGTAGTTTAGATAATACTGTTCATATATGGAATACGAGTAATGGTATCTGTACCGCTGTTTTAAGAGGACATTCAAGCTTAGTGAAAGGAGTTGCTTGGGATCCTGTTGGTTCCTTCCTTGCAAGTCAGTCAGATGACAAGACTGTCATTATCTGGCGAACAAGTGACTGGAGCATTGAGCATAGAACCGAAGGGCACTGGGGAAAATCCGTATGTTGCATTTTTTATCTTTCTTTCTTTTTGTTTTGTAATGCATCTTTCCTCTTGATCATGTGATTGTTTTATCCTTTGTTACTCTGACTATTTCACAATCTCATCAGGTGGGATCAACATTTTTTAGACGACTTGGATGGTCACCTTGTGGACATTTTATCACAACCACGAATGGATTTCAAAAGCCCAGGCACTCTGCCCCAGTGTTGGAAAGAGGTGATTGGTCTGCTACATTTGATTTTCTTGGGCATAATGCACCAGTTGTTGCTGTAAAGTTTAATCATTCTATGTTCCGGAAGACTTATGCTAATGGTTCAGAGCCAAGAGTTGAATCAATGGGTTGGTCGAATGGCTCATCCAAATCTACAGAAAGGGAACCAGCATCAAACTCCAACCCCAAGGAGTTGCTTCCTTATAATGTGATTGCCATAGGGAGTCAAGATTGCACTATTACAGTGTGGACAACATCAAGCCCTCGGCCACTTTTTGTTGCAAAACACTATTTTACTCAAAGTGTGGTAGACTTATCTTGGTAAGAGGATTTCATACATATACAAGTGTAGTTTGTGGATATGTTGGACTGTAATTTTTCTAAAGATTGTTTTCAGAATTGACTCAATGTGTGGCTTTGATCTCCCTTTAGCTGTGTTATTGCTGATGAATAGACAAATCCAACAGGCAGTGTTGGCTTCCTGATATTTATGGCTGCAAAAAGTGACTTGTGTGTCCATGGGGATCAATGGAAAGGGCTTTTCTCAAACTCTTCGTAGAATAATTTCACCCTTATGCAACAGTTTTTATTGATTGTTGAGATGCAAAATCGTTGCCACCTAGCACAATTCTATACATGAAAATGAGATTTCCTGTTGAATTTTTTCATCCTAAATTTGTCTATCCGTTTGTTAGTTCTCTTCTCTTTAGGTGGATTTTAACTGACTATGCATTTGCCTTTTCCATCTGACATGATGCCATATGGCATATGATGTAATCTCCTATTACCTGATATCATGGTTCACATTGGAATAGGAGTCCGGATGGTTATGCCCTTTTTGCGTGCTCCTTGGATGGGACTATCGCCACATTTCACTTTGAAGTCAAAGAACTTGGCCATAAGTTGACAGATGCTGAGTTAGATAAGTTGAAAAGAAATAGATATGGTGATGCAAGAGGAAGGCAGATAAAGTTAGCGGAAAATCCTGCACAGTTATTGCTTGAAGCTGCATCTGCTGAACAATCTTCTGCCAAAAAGGGTACTGCTGTTCTTGATCAGAATCAGCTACCTGTGAGACCTATGGATATTGAGAACTCTATCGTCGACCAACCAAACCCAAAGGTTTCTGATGCACCTGCTGAAGATGAAAAGAAAAATGAAATTCCTAGTGGTGTTGCTAGCTATTGGCGGTGTCGGTTCCAGCGATGGTGGATTAAAGAGATGTTCTACACGAACTTCTAGCCCCGTAAAACAAACAGAATATAGACGACCTGATGGTAGAAAAAGAATTATTCCTGAAGCTGTTGGTGTGCCAGTGCATCAGAATAATATATCAGGCATTGCCCAGAGAGCTTCACTAGATCTAGCCCTTTCAGTTTCAGACCAAAAGAGGGATGATAATGGGGTTCATTGTGTTGATGCTGGAACTAAGGAAGAGGCTTTTAAGAGACCTGCTGGAAGATCTTGGACAAATGGCGTTGCTGGAGGATGCATCCACAAGGAGCGTAGTGGAGTAACAGCAAGAGCCAGCATTACTGAGAACCTGGTTCTTGAGAAAGTTCTGGTTTCTGATACTAATGAAAGAAAACTTAATATTGAACATGCTGGGCTTGCGCGAATGTCAAGTTCAGAGATATCTAAAGGCATCATTTCAATCCATGTCTTTGAAAAAAGAAATGGTGACAATAGCACTGCACTGTGCTTGGAGGCTAAGCCTGTAGAGCGGGTTATAAATGAAGTGTATGGGGTAGGAAATGCAGTCGTGCCAAAGGAAACCGAAGTTACATGCTCAAAAGAGATTGTGACCCTCTGGTCTGACAGGTTGTCAGGGAAGGTGACCGTCTTGGCTGGCAATACTAATTTCTGGGCTGTCGGCACAGAAGATGGCTGCTTGCAGGTATTATGGAGTTGATCTGGCCCTTCATTCTTTACGTGATCCAGTTTGTTAACTTTGTTTCCTGAAGTTTGCCAGTGTTGATTGAATCCATAGATTTTGATTATGGCCACTGTCTCACAGCTTATTTTAAAAGGAAGTGAGCCAATCGAGAGATAACATCTGTTTGCTTGTCAGACTACATTCATCACATAAAAGTAACTTCATAAAGTTTACAAAAATATTCTGGTTTTACTCGCGGGCCTCCCCTTGTTGATAACACTGTTTTTACCCTGTAGTTTGCACTCTTCCAAGTATTGATTTTGTGCATTTTGGTTCTGTGTTCTTTGTGTCCATCCTGTGAATGTTCTGTTTGGAAGAACGGTGGTAGATTTTCTCTTTGTTCATACATATTGTCAGTTGTATATTGTAATTATTCTGTTTTACTTTTCTATTTATGAAGGTTTACACCAAGTGTGGGAGAAGAGCAATGCCAACCTTAATGGTGGGGTCTGCAGCAATTTTTGTTGATTGTGATGAGGGCTGGAAACTGCTTCTAGTCACAAAAAGGGGATTGCTTTATGTTTGGGATCTGTTTAGTAGGACCTGCCTTGTGCATGATTCCCTAAACGCTCTTTTTACTTCCGGAGATGATTCATGTGCAAAAGATGCAGGTTAGATTTCCAGTAGTCATCTACTTCATCTCAATGCAAATGTATCATATTCCAACTGTCAGTTGCTTTTACGTCTTGGTTTTGGTTTTTAACTGCATAAACCTAAACGTTTTATCAGATGAAATTTTCCTTAAAGTGTTCTACATGATCATTTGTTGTGTCAAACTGTTCCAGGTTCGATCAAAGTTATATCTGCAAGATTCTCAAGATCGGGGTCACCTATGGTTGTTCTAGCAACCCGCCAAGCTTTTCTCTTTGATTTGAGCCTTTGCTGTTGGGTGCGGATTGCTGATGATTGCTTTCCTGCTTCAAACTTTGCAAGTTCGTTGAACCTGGGGCAAGTTGGTGAACTTGCTGGTTTGCAAGTTGATATTGGGAAGTTCTTGGCGAGAAAGCCTGGTTGGAATAGGTACATATGTCTGATACTGCTTCAGCCATCCTTTTAGAACTTATTGACATTTACTTAATTCACATTAGTTATTTGTGTGGAACACTAAATCCTAGTCAGATTTAATTGTGTTAGTAGGTTTAGTATTGGAGTTAGTAGGTTTAGCCCAATGCTATTTTACTTAAACTATCATTCTCCTCATAACATCTCTTGCAGAAGAGAGATCACCCCCTTGAAAATGTTAGTCAATTTCGCTTTATTAGTTTCAGCATTTACATTACAGATAGCTTGGCTTTGCCGCTTTATCTAATGTTAATGTCTGACATAAGTTTTGATGCCTATCTGGTTTAACGAATGTGATAGAGTTAGCATTCAAAATGTGGTTGGAACAGGACTTTGACTGATGATGGGGTGCAAACCAGGGCACATTTGGAGGCTCAGCTAGAAGCGTCTTTCGTTTTGAAATCGCCCAATGAATATCGCCAATGTCTCCTCTCCTACATCCGATTTCTTGCCAGGTTGTTATTAATCTTTCACTCTGTGTACTACATGCACACGTGCAGCATCAACTTTGCTGAAGCATTAGAAAAAAAAACTTTCTGGAAGTCGATAATATGATGTAGGAGAATTGATTAATAACTTTTCTTTTTCACAATCACAATACTCTCTGTGAAGATTCATTTAAAATTATGAGGATATGGTCGTCAAAATGCTTGCAATTTGGATCATATTAACAAATGTCTAAAATGGTTTACAAAAATGTAAGGAAAAGTACAAAACTAAAACCTGGCTTCTGTGAAAGTTCGTTCAGGCACTAAGATTGCTGCATCTTAATTCAAGATGTCTTGTTGCCAACAGGGAAGCAGATGAATCACGCCTGAGAGAAATCTGCGAGACATTCCTTGGTCCTCCTGTAAGCATGGTTGCTGATGCCGCTTCTCAGAGTCCTGCATGGGATCCTTTCGTTCTTGTAAGGCTGCATGTCTTGCTTGATTATAACAGTTCACACACACACATGTGTATGTGTGTGAATCCAAGAAATGTTCTATGCATGCATAGGATTTATTTGTGGTACATATTGTGTCTTCTTTCCACCTAGTGTGGAAAAGGTTTTGGTTTGTTTTTCTCATTTGGCTAGGGTTTCTCAGGAGTTCTGTAGAATCTGTACCCAGGTCAGGGGCATGCAGATCGCGTAGGGATCTGCCTAACCCCAGCTTGTGAATACAAAAAAGAAAGATCAAAAGAAAAAAAAGACATTGATTTTCATGCTTTATGGTTATACATGCAGGGAATGAAAAAGCACAAGCTCCTCAGAGAAGATATCCTCCCGGCAATGGCATCCAGCCGGAAAGTGCAGCGTCTACTAAATGAGTTCATGGATCTGCTTTCTGAGTATGAAACAAGCGCCACTGAAACAAATACCAATCAGGAAGAAGTTCTGCCTCCGAAGACTGATGCATGATCACGGTCTTGCAGAAAATGTGGGAGGTCTTTCACAGTAGATTTTCAGGGGGTGTATGATAACCATGTAGAGGTAGCAATATGTGAGTCTACCCTTTAGATCCAAGTCATTTCAATTGTAAAGTGTTAACACACTGCGGTCTCCTTATTCATCTCAGTGCATCTTCCCTAGAGCAGATCTGTGTTGCACGTCCCTTTTGTGTTTATATTTGGTTGTTCCTCAATGGAATTTGTTCTAGCAATCTTCATATAAGCTTCTCGTTTCAATAGATGGAAGATAAGAGGAGGCTTCCTGCTTAGGAATTCATTTCAAAGTCATCCAATTCTAAATCTTCTGTTCAGCGTAGCTTTGAAAATTGAAATTTTGATAAGGCCCTGTGGAGTGCCCCTTTGAGGTTCCCTAATGAAATGGGGCTTGGAGTGAAGCCTCTGTGAAGTTGCAGGAGTCACTAAGGGAGGTTCCGGCCGCGAGTTGGGTTCGGGAATTATACTCTATAAGATCTCTGATCTCCTCTTGTTCCTTCCTGATCATGGATGTGCTATTTGGGGCTAGTCTCAAAACGATTCTCAAGTCGGATTCCAAATTGTTGATCTAGCGATCCAGTTACCAAATGGTGCCATCAACCATGGTATCTGATTGTGTGGAAATGTAGAAATTCATATTATTCAATAAGGTTAGGCAGATTCCCTAATTCAAGACGGGGTTGGGCAGACACCTACCAGTTTAGGTCATGTATAATATTATACAAGAAATATTTTTATATAAGATTTAATTATGTATAATATTGTATAATGTAGTTTGGTTAAAGTAGAAAAAAGGTATTTTATATGATAAGAAGATATCATTAAAGTTAGAAGATAAATATTATAGATTAATTAGATTTACTATGTTAATCATCAGAAAAAAACATATTCGTGAAAGATTATATATTATCTGAAATTAAATTGTAAAAATGTTAATAGAAAAACACTACAAAGTATTAAAAGAAACAATAATATATTGAGTTAACTTAATAAAAAATTTATCTATGTAACCGACCCCATAGTTCACTTATATATATATATATATATATATATATATATATATATATATAGAGAGAGAGAGAGAGAGAGAGAGAGAGAGGACCCGACCCTGTCCCACCGTGCAGCTGGGCTGATTTTTTACTCCAAAAAAGAGATTGCCATCCCTAATTAGGGGTGCTGATCGACCGGACGAACCATCCCTAATTAGGGGTGCTGACCGACCGGACGAAATAAATACTAAATCATTTATACTACTTCGGCTTGTCGGTGGAGATTGCGTTTCTAGTGATCTGCTGGAGCCGAATTCATTTTTATTGGATGCATTAGATTTTGAACGCAACCGGATTTTCATTCACTAACTAATCTATATTTAGGAGCAAGTCCAACTATGAACAAGGGGAAGGGGATCTTTGATGCCACTTTCCTTGTGAAAATCATTCCATTTATTGAATATCGATCTCATATAAAAAATGGGTCTTCTTCCAATTTCTTAACCCTTTCATCTCTGTCTACTCTATGAGACAAATGTTTGGTTCAAACTAAATCAGAGTTGAATCTATAATTGGTGTCCGTATTTCAATCCGCAAGTTAAATCCCAACAATATGTGCTTATGAACTCCGATTTTTTTTTGGATTGTTCAGAAGATCCTCCCAACTCTCTCTCTCTTTCTCTACCTGTGAAAATTGGGAGAAATTGCGTGAATCCCCAGGCAACAAACTCACCTTCAGCTTCAGCACATGGGTATCCCATCTCCAAATGCAGGAACGCGTCAAGCTGATTGGTTGGAGACTCTCGGTGATCAGTGATGATGACAAAAGCATCATTCAGAGAACGTCAGCTGCACCTTACCATTCATTATTTGCAGTTCCACGCCTCACCTATTTCCTTTCCCGATAATGCTCCCTCAGCATACCAATTATTCGACGATACGACTCAAAGCGGGGCTCCTCCTTGGAATGATATGCTTATGGGATACACTCAGAGAAACCAATACCAAGCCGCTCTTAATCTCTTCTCTCACATGCATCGATCGGATGTTTCCCCAGGCGTTTGATCAGATGCCTGAAAAGAATGTGGTTACATGGATCTCATTGCTTGCTGGCTACGTGCACAATGATCTTGCTGACGCTGCATTGTTGCGATTCACTCGAAGATATTGTGAAGCCTAATGCTTTCACTTTTGCAACTGCATTAGCTGCTTGCGCATTTCTTGGTGCAGTTCAAGCTGGGATGAACATACATTCTTTGGTGATGAAACTTGGTACAACCATGATTGTTTTTGTTGGAAACTCATTGATGAATTTGTACCCAAAATGTGGATTGGTTTCCTCAGCCAGGCAGGCTTTTGATGGAATGATTCACAGAGATTCGGTTTCTTGGAATACTATTTTTACAGGATATGTAAAGAACGAGTTTCTTAGGGAAGCTCTAGAGATTCTCCATCAGATGAGAGTTGAAAATGTGCAGCTCACTCAAGCAACCTTTGCTTCACTCATCAACTCTTGTGTGGACCAGAAAGAATTGACTTTTGCTAGACATTTGCATTCATGGGCAGTTAAAGAGGAAATTGGATCAGATACTAGTCTTCTAACTGGACTAGTGGTTGCTTATATCAAGTGTGAGGATGTGGGCAGTGCCTGGGCTTTGTTCTGTTTGATGCCTGAGGTTCGAAACGTGGATTCCTGGACTGCTATGATTGGTGGTTACTTGCAGAATGGCAATGTCAAGGAAGCTAGTAGATTGCTTTGAATGGTCAGCAATACTAGCGGGATATGCACAAACAGGAGAAACCGAAGAAGTTGCTAAAATCTTCCTCCAATTGACAAGGGAGGGGATCAAACCAAATGAGTTTACCTTTTCCAGCATCATCAATGCCTGTGCTGCTCCTACAGCGGCAGTAGAACAGGGGAAACAACATACGACAAACTGAGAGAGACCTAGTGTCATGGAATTCAATGATTTCAGGCTATGCTCAACATGGTCAAGGGATGAAAGCCATTGGCATCTTTCGTGAATTACAATGATTGCAACTAGATGAATTCACCTTTATGGGCGTTCTTACTGCATGTACACATGCAGGTCTAGTAGAGGAAGGCAATTGATATTTTGAGTCCATGACTCGGGATTACAAGATCCATCCAACAATGGAACACTATGGATCTGTACAGTCGTGCGGGTTAACTTGAAAATGCCATGAATCTTATAAATGAAATGTCATTTCCAGCTGATGCCACTGTCTGGCGAACTCTATTAGGTGCTTGTCGGGTGCACGGAAATCTGGAACTAGGTGCACTTGCAGCCAACAACCTCATTTCGCTTGAGCCACATGACTCTGCTGCCTATGTTCTGCTTTCTAACATGTATGCTGTAACTGGGAGATGGGAAGAAAGAGCTAACTTGCAGCCAACAACCTCATTTCCAGCTAACATGTCAGCCATAGTCTTTGGGTTTATAAGCACTCCAGCAGGAACCCCTCTTGAAACAGTTAAGAACCTTAGGGTCTGTTGAGACATACATTTATCAAGATTATATCAAGTGTAGTTTGTAGGGAGATTACAGTAAGGGACTCAAACCGCTTTCACCACTTCAATAGTGGTGATTGCTTGTGGAGATTATTGGTTACACATCAAGCAATTGGGAATGATCAACTGCACTGAGTTTCAGTCTTTCAGAAGTTTGTTCTGCAACGGCCTAATGATTGAACAGTAGCAGCAGTTATAAGTAGAGGGAAATGCCGACTATGGTGGACAGAATTCGGTTCCTCTTTCATGAGGTGAAAATATAGAATTTCCTTCATGATTGTGAGATTTCGATACTCAAAGCAGAGTGGTGGCAAATTTTTAGTGTGGGACTAAATCACCTTTAGGTTAAAAAGATCAGAAAAGTTGAGTCGATTCATTATGACATAAGAGGAAGAACTGCCATCTGCACTATTTATAGGATAGGCCTCTCGAGTTCAAATGATGTTTCTGGACCAAATCCAAGTTGTAGGCACCATGAATTAATCAATCCTTTTCTTTTGTTTGGTTAAACCACTGGTATCTGATAGCCCAAGACGACCCGGACTGGTTCCTTTTGAACTGGCTTGGCCCACTATGAGGGTAAAGCTCTCACAGCACTGATTTTCTCCTTTCACAAAATTCGAACATGAGACCTTCTTAAGGGAAACAGGTATCGAACTACTCGAGCCAACCAACAGTTTGTATGAATTGATCAATCTTATTAAGGCAAGTAAACCAAGTGGAAGAGCTCTATATTTTTCAAAGCTGTCCACCTATCTTGATCCTACAAGCTTCAGCAAATTCATGGTTTCATCAGCAGGCTCTTCATATATTTCAGTGTTCCTGGTGTATCAAAATATACTGCAACTGAAACAGGAGAAATTCATATCGAGAGGATTATGTGAATACGGTCTGTAACATCAT
Organism: Brasenia schreberi; assembly: GCA_036023115.1. NCBI lineage: Eukaryota > Viridiplantae > Streptophyta > Magnoliopsida > Nymphaeales > Cabombaceae > Brasenia > Brasenia schreberi. Next base: position 12,569,414 of record JAYKKT010000085.1, on the reverse strand, counting down.
CAAATCTATCAGAGGATAGCAGGAAGAAGTATAAATCGGAATTGCTTGTTTATTGATCCAGCATCGTGTGGCAGGTAAAATTGCGCCTTGTTTCGACTCTTACATATCCTTTTCTGTATGTAAAAGTCAGGCAGGAGTAAGGCCATGAAACTCACCGGGGTCATCATGTAAGAAAACTCCTGCATATGAGCTGTAAAAGTTATGTAAGAAAGCTGTAATCACTGAAATGATGAGCTAATATGTTAGCATAATTGAGAATAAGGCTACCATGAAGACCGTTAGGTTTTACATGCTAGTCCAAGGCGAGTTGAGCCCGAGGACACTCGAGCATGAGCAAGCTCGACTTGACTTGACTCGACTCTTGAAGAAATGCTCGTCTTGAGCTAAAGCTTGAGCTTGAATGAGCTTCAATCTCCAGGCTTGAAGTTCGACCTTGAGTTGCACTCCAATAATTCTAGCTTGCTAGTGTTGTTTGAGCTGCGACCAAGATTGACTCGATTGAGCTCACCTCGGTATCATGTTGACTGAGCTCGTGAAATTGCTTCAAATAAATGTTGGTTGACCCATGTTCATGGAACTTCTAAAAAATAAATAAATTTCTTATTTATGATATAAAGCTCGAATAGGCTCACGACCTGTTCAAGCCAAGTATTGGTGAGCAGCGAAACGAGTTTCTGCGTTACATGTTAAAATTGTCAAATGTAGAGAAATGCTTCATTTGGGACTAGCTCCATCCTGGAAAGCAATAAGTTCAAACTTATTGTGTGTGTGCAAAATGGGCATGTAAAATGTGTGTGCGTGGGTATATATGCGTGTGTGTCTATATATATATATATATATATATATATATATATATATATATATATATATATATATATATATATATATATATATAAGAGAGAGAGAGAGAGAGAGAAATCTTAGCAATATTACATGCTAGTCATCCAAAGAAATTTCACCTACTCAAATTGAAAGAAAGAGGGTTTGTTGATTGATATGTAAATTTAAAAAGTAAAACTATTTGTAGGTATACTTTATTAAAAAACAATTTTTTGTATTTTAATTCAAATATCAATTATCTATCTATCAAATTAGATTGTTGATATTTATTTACATGTACTAATATATAATATCGAGCATATACCTCCCTCTCTCTCTCTCTCTCTCTCTCTCTCTCTCTCTCTCTCTATATATATATATATATATATATATATATATATATATATATATGCACGTTCATCCATGCTAAAATCTTCTTAGAGATTTCAATCAATTGATTTAAGATCAACAATTGATATCTTTAAGGAAAACAAAATAGTATTAGGTGCATTTAATGCACTTGCAAAAAAATACAAAGATACTTTATCACTTTTTAAATCTAAATTTTTAACTGTTTTATTGAATGGTTGAAATCTTTACCATGTTTGAACATGGTTGGGAAAGCCAGAGCCACGTCCCTCGTAGTGTTATGCCTACGCTGCATATGGGTTGTGCGTGATATTATATCATATCAGTATGTAGTTGTAAAAAACCAACATTACGTCTTTTTCAATATTCTTGACGTCTTTCTTCTGTTTATTTTCATATGTTCACCTTCCAATGTTTTACAATTGTTCATTACACTTCATTTCGCCTCCTTTCCAAATATGCATATATTTCTCCTTTCGTCACACCAACTATATTTTCGATGGCATTAAACAAAACATAAGCAATCTATTTATGGACATCTATCTGCCTCAATATATCAAATATAAAGGTAAATGAATATGAATGAGCCCTTATGAAAAACAAAACATATGTAATCCATTTCATAAGAAAGTACAACTTTTCTATTTGGTAAACATAAACAAATTATTTTGGGTTGTATTATTTCTGGTAGAAAACCCGCTTTAGAGTAAAGTGAGGTATGTATATAAGAAAATACAAGTACTTTGTGGACGTGAAACACAAATCTATTTCACCCAAAAAAATTCTTAAGTCTGCTATGATTATTTCTCTTTCAATGGTCAAACTTGAGATTGGCAATGAACAAGTTGCCTATGTCCGACTAAATTCTTCATGAAAAAAAAAACATTTTGAATGATTCTAATGTTCATCATAAATGACGTCTTTTACAAATCACGGACTTACATGCAACTCACAAAAGCTTCATGAGTAGGGATGGCAACGGGGCGGGGTGCGGTGGGTTTTCACTCTACCCACACCCACTCCACACCACAAAGTTTTCCCGTGAATCTTGGGCGATCAAACTTGCGTCCGCCCCACATGTAATTGGATCGATCCGGCCCCGTCCCACTTCACTAAATAAAAATATTTCTTGAGAAAAAGCATTTAATATATATTTTACATAAAATATAAAATCTATCTATGATATTTTATATTATTAAACTAAATTAAACAAATTTTTATTTACATATATACATATAAGCATATAAAATACTTATAATAAACATATATTCATATAAACGATACTAATATATGTATATGTATGTATATACACTCCCTGATGGGGTGGGTCTACTGAAAACCCGCCTCCACCCCGCTTGGGGATGAGTTTTGAGGCTTGAAAACCTGCCCCATATGGGATGTAGGTTGGAGCGGGACGTGATGCCATCAAGGAACAGTGCAAAGGGGGGGAAGTTGTAATGTGCATGTGTGTGCGTGCATGGATATGCGTATACTTGGAGAGAGTCATATCACTGTGTGATTGTCATAAAGCATATTTACAATGAAGTCTATTAAAACACTCCTTCACCTTTTAGTTGGCACTAAAAGAAGGCTCTAACAACCAAGAGTGGCTTGACACAAGTTGAGGCCTAAAGCTAAATAGTGAAATGGGTTCTCATTAAGTATGATCAAAAGATTTGGAGGCCTAAATGTAGCCTAAAAAATTGGGGCCTACAAATTTTAGGGGCCTAAAGTGGTTGTTTTAGTCCGTATATCTACGAGCAACCCGTGCTACGAGAAACCCACACATACATCTCAACATTTTCATGCGTCTAGAATCAATAATAAGTTCAATCCACAAACAAGAACTCGTGCTCCCTCTCTCTCTCTCTCTCTCTCTCTCTTACAAAGGATTTCCCAAGAGATCATATTCATGCATTGCATTCTTAAAGAACATCCCTTGGGAGGTTCTCATTGTGCATGCAATTTCAGAGCAAAGAGTTAATTAAAGAAATTGAAAGTCTGGACCCGATGATGGAATTTAAAATTTTCGGCATGGGTCTCTGGAATACCACCTGATGAGAGGTACCCGTGAAGAAATTTTCCGTCTAAAGGACGCGGAATGCCACGGGATCGGGTGGGCAGAACCATGACGTCCGTTCCACGTGGCGCGTGCCCACTGCGGCTCGTGTATATCTCTTTCTGTACTTTCGATGTCCCACGTGGATATATCACAGCCGTTCATGTGTTCTCAAACAGCTGGATCGTGCCACGTAGCTTCTTATCTTGTGACGTACGTCATGGATGACGTGGGACCAGTCTTATTCTAGCTGAGTGGTTGGACTAACAGTAATCGGATCGGACCTAAAGACTATCCATAACCCGATTTTCTTATCCCGTTGACCTGGTGAACCCCAAACCTCAACCCGTAGGCCCGTGGGTCGAACTTGAATCTTTATCGGGCCACCCATGGCATGTGGCATACCCGCAAGGCCCACGGGTATACCCGATTTATGTTTCTATTCTAACTAAGCGGTTATGCTTTTTACTGGAGACCCATGCACCTAGCCTGATTCGAACACCCCACCAGAAGCAAGGGCGTCAGCCACCCTACCAATTGAGATAAGGTCCAGGTACACCTTTTCTTCAATAGTTTGAATATTAGAACCTGTACAAGATGCCCAAACCCGAGCCCGACCCAAAAAAAATCGAGTTGGATTTTCAGTAGGACCGTCTTGTTGGATTTGAACTTGTCAACCTAGTTTTCTTTCTTTTCTTTTTGTACAATGAGACCAAAGTGAGATGCATGCCTCAGGTTCTCGAACTGTCGACCTCCATTTTGTGAGTCGACCCCGTAGCCTCAACTTTTGTTTTATTTAATGGGACTGAGTTGGAATGATCTTAGATAGAACCACAAATAATTCACCCCACTTAAGAAAAGAAGGTATAGCCCACGGGCTAATCCGTGCCCGTCCACTATAATACCCACTTTAAATAGATCACTTAGTTATCCACTCGACCGTAAAAATTGTCCTACTATCTCGTTTTTAGTTAGAATTTAAGTTCCTCAAGGCTAAAAATGCAGATTGCCAAAAACAAAGTAGAATTTATTTTTCATGAGAATTCATCTCTCATATGGTTTCTTTCCTAAGAAAAACAGGTGATCACAATCAAAGTTTTTCTCGAGTTAATTGTTAGCGTGACACATGATCGAACTCGACAAAAACATAGATAACCAACCACATTTAGTTTTAAAAAAGGCTCAATTATTGTTATTATTGCAGTCAAAGCTTTCTGGTTTCATTAATTTCTTGCGTCTTACATATTGGTAATGTATCTCCCATAGGAAAAGATTTTCCTTTCCTCTCGAAACTAATGAAACAAACACCCTCCTACGTGGGAGAGTTGGTGACAATAAATTCTTTGGATGACCACGAATCTTCTCACAAAACGTTAAACGGGAAGACGAGTTTGGACTGAATTCTCCACAACGCGTATGACATTGTCATACATGATTGGCCACATGCTGATCTTGTCACACCGACACGGACGTGCCCTATGTGTACACTTCATGACGTGTCACAACACGAGACACTTGATAATTCTCAATAATGTCTCACAAGCTATGACTAAGAAAGATTGTATCCAAAAATATCAGAAAGGCCAATGTAATGTTTTAAAGACTAAAAAGAGGTTGATTGAAACTAGACATGGCCGGTTTTAAATCGGTCCCAATCCTACGGTTTTAACCAGAACCAAATCTGGCCAAGAACTGGTTGAAACTAGAACGGATGAAGCCGGAGCTAGAATCGGATACGAAACCGGCGACCACCTAGTTCGGTTCCAATTTCACCTTTCATGAAACTGGAACCAGTGATTTCAAACAATCAGATCCGATATTTTTTAATTTTAATTTTTAAAATATTTAATAATATTTTTCGGTCCCAGTCATGTTTAATTGAAACAAATTATTCTCTTTTCTCTTTTCTTGTAGTGCTAGGATGACTCAACTTAAAGCATCAGCTACCACCAAAAACAAGGTGTAGAAAATAGGGTAGAGGGGTCGGGTTAGGGTAAAAAGCAAATCTGCCCATGCCTGACCCAATTTTTCATTAATGAAATTCAAAACCCAGACTCGTACCCTGTTGGGCTAGGCTCCACGTTGACTTAACTACTGTACATATACATGTATTGGTACATATCATATGTATTTTGTATGTATATACATGTGCATGTATGTATGCATGTGTGTGCATGCGTGAGTGCAAGTGTGTATCAGGTTGGCAGGTCCCAGGTGCCTACACTTCAACCCGAAAGGTATAATGCAATTTAAACTATATAAATATATACTTATGCACAAAAATAATGTACATATTATACAGTTCTACACAGATAGATAATACATACAATATGTACAAATGTATAGCATATGTATATATGTAGTGTTAATATAATTATACATATCGACTTGGGTCAACCCGGAACCGACCTGAACTCCACCAGGTCAGATCTTGGGGTTCAAAGAGAAAGAGCCCGAAGAAGAAGAATTCGGCTCCAATCCGGGTCGGCTTACTTGGACCTGAATCCAATGTGACCTGGCGCGAACACAACATGATGACCCGAATTGCCACCCTAACAGCTACGGTTTTAACCGTACTTGGATACTTCTGTAAATTACGATCAAATCATAGGGTTCGGTTTTATAAAGTCAAATGCGAAACCGTATAAGGTATGGATACCGTATCTACACGCAGAGGAGGCGGAACAGATAACGAAGAGAATCTTACCGAAACCACTTCGGGTTTCGTGTTGGGGGTTGTAGCCCTCATCTAAAGGGGACTCCGTGTTTGGTAGGTCAGTGTCCTCGAGCGGTTTCCTTTCTATAAATTGCTCTACGGAAATGCCTCTTTCGTTTCTTTTGAGAAGCTTTCTTGATCCTTCCTCTCAGAACCAATAATCCTTTATTTTATTATATTTTCAAGGAATTCCCTCACACGAAAGGTTACAATCCCTTTCTCTCTCCGTGTGCCTTCTTCGTCGGCGTCGGAGGGTTGATTATTTGGCCTGACGAAAGAGGCGATCGTTCTAGTCGTGTCTGGCCGTAGATCTCCGACGGAGAGGGCACCGAGGTACGTTGATATGTAGATCTGAGAGTTGGTGGCGTTTTTGTTCTGCGATCTGATGGACTTGCTTGATCTGATTCGGTTTCGGCGCTGGTTCCTTAGTTTTTCGGTGGATTTTTCGTAGATCTTCATTCTTTCTCTTGATTGGTGAAGGCTTCTTTGAATTTGGGTTGGCTTCTGCGACCTGTAAATTTCCATGGGGATTTTCGAACGTCTAGGTGTTTCTGTTGGATATGGAGTCTTTCGTGGATGCGTCGTTTGTAATTTACGTGTTTAAGGCATTATCTTGGGTTGTTTTTCACTTTATTTTATGTTTTCCCCCGTTTTTGTCATCGAAGGTTTTTTGTGCCCCTTTGGTTTCCCTTTCATTCGAACAAATACGTCTGGTTGATACACGATGTTTTGTGTGTGAATTTGCGGGCGCGTTAAATTTTTTGTTTCCTCATGATAATTTATATCGATCATTTTCCCACAGTCGCTGTTATGCCTTGTCTTTCTCCTCCTTCTGAAGTTTGGTGTCCTCTATGTTTTTTCTTTCAAGCTACGTATTGGAAGAGTTACCGGATTCGTTTGCGTGGAGAAGGTGCGATGGATAAAAAGTATAACCGTGCGTTAAGATTGTTATTATTGTGCGTATTCTTTTCTTCAAGCTGGCGCGAACAAGTAGCCCTTAAAGAAATTCGTATTTAGAAACATGAGGTTTTGATTTTCTTTCTTAAAAATGTTTGTTTCCGATCTCAGCTTCGCCTGCTATATTTCAATTTGTTTATGCTTATATCGTCGATTCCTAATCGCTTGAATTTGTTTAGTCTTTCTCGTCATCGAAGCCTTTTGGGTAGAATTTTGGAGTTTGTACTAATTACACATGGAAACTTCCTCGTCGCATATCATGGCAGATTGCCGCTTTGTCTGGTTTTCTGCCTTTATTGACCTGACATCATAGTGTCTGTTTCTACCTTTGATGATCTGATACCCAACCGATTATTTTACCCCTTTCTGTGTTATTACCGTTAGCTTCCTCCTCTTAGTTTTCCTAATCTCTAGGGTCTTCGGCGTTCAGCGGTGGATTCTCTTCTTTTTTTGGTCTCTTTTCTCGCGTTCCTTTCGATGTAGGCCTCTCTCTATCGAAAGTATCCATTTTCATTCAACTCCGTTTTGTTCCATCAGATCATCGTTTCTCATATGTGCTTTTTCCTTCAATCCGCCCGTGTGAACCGATTGTTCGTGTTCTTTTACGTATTTTTCAGGTGGCGAGTGGATAAGGGCAGCCCTTTTCTGCCTGCCTGATAGGTTCCTCAGAAACCGCAATTATTGCCTCTCTTCATCTCCCTCGACTCCGATTCTGCAAGAGTGAAAATGGCGGAAGAGAGCTGGAAGAGAGAAAGCAACGGAACAGGCTACCAGGCGCCTGAAAGCCATCGGCTATGTGCCAACAATTGTGGCTTCTTCGGCAGCCCGGCCACCCTCAACCTCTGCTCCAAGTGCTACCGTGACCACCGCCTCAAGGAGGAGCAAGCCTCTTCTGCCAAAGCCGCCGTCGAGAAATCTCTCAATGCGGCCGCCACAACCATCACCAACCAAGCCTCTGTGGCTCTCTCTGTTGTCCCGTCCTCCGTTAACTGTCCCCCGGTGCGGGCCGCGGCCTCCTCTTCTTTGACGCTGCCTGCTGGAGAATCGCCGGCACCGCAACCCCCTAACCGCTGCTCGTCATGCAGGAAGCGTGTTGGGCTTACTGGATTCCGATGTCGCTGTGGCAGGACGTTCTGCTCGTCGCACCGGTACCCGGAAGAGCACAAATGCGACTACGATTATAAGATGCACGGCAAGGATTTGATCCGCAAGGAGAACCCCCTTGTGAAGGCAGAAAAACTCGATAAGATCTGACGCCCAGCTCCCTCGTGTGAAGTTTATCTCTCTCCCTGTCACTGTTCTGCTTATGTTGTCAAAGGGACGATCAACGCCATCAACCAGACAGATTAAGGATGTATGAAGAAGTCGTCTGGATCAGTACAGTTTGCCAAGTCCAAATATAAAGCTCTCTTCTTCGCCTGTTGCATATGGGCATTTGGGGTTTGACTTTGGAATTGTTAGAGGTTAGGTGGGTGTGTTGGTAGGCGTTGGAGTCGTAATGGGACTACTCTCGTTGTCTATTGCATTTACTGTTGCAAATTGTGATGGTGAACTGCTAATCATACTTCGATGCAATAGATGGTTTGCCGTTTCCTTTATTTCATGCTGTCGACTTTCCCCTCCATATCGTTCATTGGTGTAATGCAGGCTCTATGTTTTCGCTGTTCCTCGCCGGCTGACTCTTGGTCGTGAACTCAGCTTTGTTGCTCTGTTAGTGGCCACTCTCTCACTCCCTCTGAGAGATGGTGAGCATGATGGTGCTCTGTTAGAGGCGTCGGTATTTTGCAAAGCTGTGGGCTATTTCCTTGTAGGTTGTGCTTGATTTTGAATGGGATTGCTTTTTCTGCGGATTTCGTTGGCCAAAGCGATGCGAGCGACAGAGGTGAGTGTAAAACGTTTTGCTGAAACCGATCCCTATTATGCTCAGCTTTTGTTTCCATTGGTAGCGACAAAATCGGCCGGCTTTGAAGATGAAAGTTGGTGAGTAATTATGAAAGCTGTAAAGCATCTTTCGCTGGGCGGAAAGTTGCTGTTTTGTCCTTGCATTCTTTTCAGTCCTTGGTATCTAACAGTAGTTGCCGGGGATCCGTTGGCGATATTGTTCGGTCACTATCTTCGTGGTGTTGGGCGTTGATTGTTTTCGTTAATTAATAATAATCCGCATTATAATAAGCATGGTATTCTCTTCTTTGCACCTAGAGCGTTTGGTCAACTGTTGGGGCCCTTTGATGCCCTTGTTGCAGGTGGGGAGTTGGATTCCCCGACTGTACATTTATGTGTGTGCCCTTGTGGCTGCATGTGTTTGTTTTCCTTTTTTCTTTTGTAACAAAGTTCTACGTGTGAGATTTCTGAATATTTTGCCTTCTTTCTGATGATAGGAGGGTAAGGGTTCGGTGAAACGAGGTTTCCTACCTCTTTTAAGCATTTTCTTAGATGCTGACAGACTTGTTTTATTGCTGAAGTCTTGAGGCAGTTGAACTTGTCAAATTGAAAGAGTGCATGCCGTTTTTTTTCTTTTTTCTAAAGGGAAACCGAAGCGTAACGCGCACACACACATGCACTCCCTGGAGTAACCACCAGGAGCGAGGGCGTCAAAGCCCCCTGGAAGTTTCAAAAGTTGATCTTCATTAATCTAGTATGTCAAATGCATTGATATAGCTGCACCCAGAGCCTTAGCTCAACGGCAGGGTGCTCCACCGCAGCTGCTTCTGGTGGGAAGGTGTTAGGCTTCAGCCGCCTCTTGTAACAAAAAAAAAAATCATATAACTGGATTTAATGAGCCCAAGGAAACAAGGTGAACTCTGAAGAACTCCGAGGAGGTTTGCCCATGAGAATTGACTCTTGAACCTCAATCAACACTTTTAGCAGCCAGAGCCCTCGGTGGTCTTGTCCTTGCGAGCACCTCAATAGGATAGACGACCGGCTTAACCATCACCATCCATGTGCTAAAGTTCAAAGCAATTGAACTCGTCAATGACCAGAGGTGGGCTTGATCTCATTAGGTCAATCCAGCCCACCATATACGCTTTCCGCTCGTATATAGATGCATAAAGTATATAGCAGTCTCACGCCAGTGTCTTAGGCCCGGCAAAGACTGCATTAATTGGTTCACCATGAAGGATTTGCAACGAGTATTTGGTGCATGATTTGCATATAAATGTCTCTTCTAAGATATCCTATGAAACTGGTATGGTACAGAGAAGATTAGCATGATCAACCGCATAGATGTAAATGAGATTCGGCTCAGGGTCCTAAAATAAATTCTTCCAACAAAGCCCACGCATTTCAAGGGGTTTCACTACCCGCCAGTTGAGCAGACCATGCACAAAGTGTTAGACATGTTAGCCTTCGGAGAAAATAGACAAGCATGCTGTTTTAAATTTTATTTTGAAATGCACCGCACTGAAAAGATGCAGGTTTTTCTGCTCTTGAGAAGCACAGTCTGAAGGTGAGAATGCAAATCGAGGTGCAATTCTTTACCGAAAATAAGCCATCAAGAGGATTCCCTACGTATTGAATCTGCTCCAACGATGCAGTACAATGCACCAGAGACCCATTCACACACACACACACACACACACACGGAGAGAGAGAGGGGGGGTCATTAAACATAACCAGTTTGAGAAACGACAAGACCTCTTAGTAGAAGCCAAATCTTCTATTTTATGAGCGAAATGCCAAAGCGATATGAACATTCTCTTGAAAAAGAAAAGGTTTCCTACATCATTCCACCTGACTTGCAAGCTCTGCATCTGCTTCTTCAGAATCCACTTCTTGTTCGACGCCCTTTACCTGCAGATGAATGAGTTCAATCCACATCACAGACACAAATACACGCACACAAGCAGAATGACTCCAAACCGCAGCGTAGGAGCCACTCTTGATCAACAGCTCCAGAAAACTCATATATGTCAAGCATCAAATCTAGTTCTGATCACGTTCTTGTAAAACCATGTAAAGAAAACTGCTAATTCACAGCCAATCAACTTTCTATTACACTCTGATTCCAATGACACGAATTCTTCTGTGGAATAAGATTCAGAGCGAAACATGAAGCGACTTAACACGTTTCAAAAAGATTTTATTAAATTCTCAACCGAACAAAATAAAGTCAACCAATAAAACTGTCATATTTTAAGGACACAGCACACGAGAAAGCAAATGAACCCACAATAGTTGGAATAGCTATTAATGGTGGCTTTAGCACCCTTTTGGTACCAAAGCTGCCTGAACAGTGAAGTTAGAATGCAGATATACTTCACAGCAGGAACAGACGCATTTGCTCTTAGCTTGACGCTAAGAATTATTATATTTTATTATTTCTGATCAGAAAGCTGGAGTTGGCCGGAACCTTGCCAGTTATTGATACTAGCAAAATAATTATGATGATGCTTGTGGACACGGCAAAGGTCATAGAGCTGCTGGTTAAGTTAGCTATCAATTTGACCATGCCCATTTGCTGTATGAATAACAAAATGAGTATGAATATACAAATAGATTCAGCGAGGACAAGAAAATACTGATTAGCCGGATTACACAATAGTTAACCCAATGGTTACCCAACAAAGATAATATATTGAATATATACCTAACAAGCAATATTATGTTAATACCACTCTAAGAAATATAAAAGATGTAGATAAACTGCAAACAATGAATCACTCAAATGCCATAAATGCATCCTAAATATGAAACGATAAACTCATAATAGCAAATACAATATGAGCGTTTCCAACCTCAGCGACGTAGTGCATAAGCATGTTCTCAATGCCAGATTTCAGTGTTACAGATGAACTTGGGCAGCCACTGCAAGCACCTTGCATCCTGAGCTTGACTATACCCGTATCACTGCAGCAAAGACAAAGATAATCAGCCTGTATTCTTTCCTTTTCAATAGCATTCTAAGAAACATAGCAGTAGAACATACGCATCAAAACCCCGGTACTCAATGTCACCTCCATCATCTTGAACTGCAGGGCGAATACGAGTTTCTAGTAACTCTTTGATCATTGCAACTGTCTCTGAGTCATCCTGTGAAATGGCACACCAGAAATAGTAAGCCAACCCATCAGGATCGGATTTCTCTCTCATGGAAGCGTTTACTAGTCACAAATAAAAAACAAGGATTGAAAAGATAAGCAACAGTTATTTGATTGACCATCCAATGAAACCACGTAGCCATTCAATTCTGCTGGTTTTCAACTAACTCAAGGCAAGTTAGGGTCCAAATCAGTGCATCGTAAGAACTAGATAGAATCTCCAATGAAAAGGAAAATCTTAGGTGAACCCATGTTTTACTAGAACCTGTGCATTGGATCTCTACTGAATTGTCCATGACAGCCCACAGAAAGACTTCCCCTATGTCCCCTGCAGCTATACTTTTGTCCCTATGCTGAATTCATTCTACTCGTCAAACTCGCATGATCGACATGCATTTCTATAATTGCTCTGATTATATAGCGAGATTTACTATTATAGTAATCCAAATAAATTTTGATAACATAAATCTAGTAAATAGATATATAAATGATAAATTGCATTTACTTGTTCAAGCAAGAAGCACATATAAAAGCTGTGTGTGAAAGAGAGAGAGAGAGAGTCTGGTTGACCAATACATCCAATAGGGAGGGCATACCACCCAAAACCAAAACCATATGTTTTCCAACAGTATGTGGGTGGTTACATGGATTCTTAGCTCACTCTTGTCACCTATGTTATTCATAAGATATTATATCTTATGTTCCTCTACAAGCTTATCAGCCCCTCTGCTGATCATTATGTGAATTCTTACAGCTTCAGACTGGAGACGCATTTTGCCGACTCTCCAAATATCCAAACCACCTCAATTGCATTAGAGTAACTAGAGGCTTCATAGTGATGCTTAAAAGCAGACCAGGCCCCTTTCCAATTACTTTCCGAAAGGTCTCTATTCAATTTTAGACCAAATAGAGACCCCTGCACTTGTACAAAAATTTTAATTTGAAGCAGAATGTTATCGCTGCATTAAAGGAACATGAGATATAACAAGTTTTACTAGTTAAACCGGGTAAACGAGTCCTATAATGGCATTATAAAGGCAGCATTAGGAGAACTTTAGAGTTATTATACCTCATGAATCGCTGTGTCCATTGAAGATGCCACTTGTGAATCCAGAAATAGTGGGTTACCAGATGTATAGAAGTCCATGATTGCTGCAAAAATTTCAGGTTTCAAGATATCCCAGGAAGTTTCCTCAGATTTTGTTACTGTCACAAAATCTGATCCAAAAAATACTCGTGATACTCCTGTAGTTGGAAAGACGTGGATTAGTAACTGAGAATGAAGCCAGAGTCAACAACATATTCTTCATTTTCTCACAAGGAAAATAAGAGGTCAAGAATTTCACTTGTTCTCCCTTATACTAATAGTTCTTCAAGACAAGGAAATGTTTTTTCACTATTGACGCTGAGGGAAAAACAGTCACAAAACAAGAGGAACAAATGCTTACTTGAAAATTATTAGATTTATCCTGTGGATAATTCACTCCTCAAGAACAATGATATCTAGTGACGAGACAAATAATACCAATAGCATTCTAAGTTTTTGTGCCACATGGTCCACGTTGTCAACTTAATCTGTCGCTTTTGTGATACTGCTATCTTCTTTTTCTCGTTTCCTTTCTTTCAAGAAATGATGCCTAACTCACTAAGGTACATCTATGTCCTAAAAAATCACTCGTGAGAAAAGGCTGAATTGCAATGAAAATCTGAACCAACGTGGTCCATTATTCCTGGGCACAATCATAAAAAATTCCAACCTGAATGCCAGTTGAAGTTTGTTTCAGTGTTACTAAAAGTTACTCAGTTCCCAATGATTTGTCAAAAAAAGGATCACTAAATTTCCATCTTGAAAGAAAAACCCAAGACCAGAGTTTACAATCTGGTAAAAGTTTTAAGATACAAACAGGTCTACCAAAGTGTTCTTTTAGGTCATTTTATAGGGCTACATGATAACTGATAACTAATTATTGTAGCTCACATCCTTATGACATTCAATCAGCATCCTTCGTCAGAACTATCAACAATGTGGCGTAGAATAATAATTATAGTGCATCCAGGAATAATTTAAGGACGGTACCTTTACAATAGATACGTGAATGGGTTGGACTACCTAGACGAGTATGGGGCTCGTATTGAGACCTCACAAGGTACGTACAAGCTCCACCAATGATATGCTTCATATTAGTATTCAGAAGACGTCATTTTACTAAAAAAAATCATTCTCTTCCACCTCTCATGCAAGGAAATCCAACCATCATAAGGGCAAAAATAAGTTTCACATAGCTGATTCACTCATTCGTGTTGTTGAAGGTGCAATGTTTTCCTCCATGATACAGAGAAACGAGACTCCTTTCAAGTCAATTATAGCTATTTACAAGGATAAAACACTGTTATGATATTCATACCATCAATCCCAAAGAGTGCCTTTGCAAGGGGAGAGTTCATAGCAACGCGGGCGTTTGGAAAATCTGAACTCCCGACCTCCATAACTGGTTTTCCAGGATAGAACATGAGCGAGGAAGGGTTTGGAGTAGGCTGAGTCTGGACAAACATGCTTCTCTTCTGCCCTACGAGAACCAACAAATGGGAACAGTTATACTAACTGAAAAATGAATCCGAAATCTTCCCAAAGTTCGATACGAATCATTGTATATAACTAACGATCACTGTTTCTCAATTAAGAAACTACGTCCAAACAAACACAAATAAGGAATAAGAGCAAACATCAAAAATACAAAGTTGAAAAATGACTGTGGAAATTTTGAATCCCTTGTCGAAATATTGACCAGAGGAGACGAAAATCCCTCGGTAATTAATAGTGAGATAGGAAGTGAAGGGGACGAAGAATTACCTCCCAGATAAAAGGATCCGAGAAATCGCCCGGCCATTCGATCCCTCAGATCGCTTTTGCCGAAGAATAAAGAAGGCGAAGAAGAGTGCGCCGACCGAGAAGAATCGCCGAGCCCCCAGAACCGTTCGGAACCGAAGCTTCTCTCTAGGGTTTCGCAATCGAGGGCGGAATTCTTCCGCCGGGCGAAACTCCGGCAAGCCCGCGAAAAGCGAATCCCAGCACGCGCCGCCTGCATCTCCGAGATCTTTGCCGGAAAAGCAATCCGTAATACTCCGTTTCCTTTGCCTCTTCTAGTAACGAATTTTGGGAATCGGGAGTGGCAGAAAATTCGGCGAGAGAGAGAGAGACCGCACGATTGCGAGTCGGGTTACGAAGACAGTTCGGATCTCATTATCCGACCCGTCTCCGCACAATAACGTTTTATAATGATCCCACCCGACTTAAACCAAACCGGTTCAATCCCGGGTCCTGTGCATCGGATCCGTTTTAGGAATCATTCAAGGTACACGACGGTGAGGGACGTGATCGGTGAAACCCGGAACTCCAAAAAGGGAAGGGATGATAGTGGTAGGTTGAATGATAGTTTGAACGCTCGAGCTCGCCGCCTTTTCCTTTCTCTCTCTCTCTCTCTTGAGGGCTGAGCTTATCATGATGATGGGCCACATCACATAAGAGGCAGAGAGAGAGAGAGAGAGCTGATCTGCTCACTCACTCCACTCCAGCCGGCGACTCATTATGAATATGGCGGGGGTTAGTGAACTTGTATCATCATCATCTTCTTCTTCATCCATGGCTTCCTATTTCTACCCCTTCCCATCACCCAGTTGACGATGAAGCTTGCCGCCCGTTTCCCTCTGCAGCAACAAGAGCCACAGACTCTTCAGACGACGTCCTCAAAGGTCTCTCTCTCTTGAAAAAGTTAGCTAAAGCAATTTCATTTAACAGTCACCATGGTAATTGAGATTAAAATCCAGATTGAAACCATCAAAAGTTTTGATCTGGGAAGTCATGTCATGCTACCCATGTTCTAGCCTAGTTGAATTAATGGTCATTCTTTTTGGATTCAAATCCTGACTAAAGTGGGTGGTCAAATCCAGATAGAAATTAACCATCAAAAGCTTCTAGCTTTATTCACTGTTTCGAATTTTACAAGTGAAATAGTTGTCAGACACGATCCAGATCCATTTATCCTTAATTGGGGATCCAATTAGAACCTAAAATATTTGAGTGGTTGTTTGTGTTGATAATGGAGCTGATCGTCTTTGCGATAACAGGAGAAGATCATGGAGAGGCTGAACCTGAAGCTCTATTTGCAGAACCGATACATTGTCGAGGAGAATGAGAGGCTGAGAAAGGCGGCCATCCGGCTAACCCAAGAAAAGCAAGCCCTTCTGTCCGAGTTGAGGAGGAAACAGAGAATCTCCCTCTCCAATGTTGGTTCAAACCCGGCCTCACTCGGCCTGAGCCTTGGCCTGTGCCCAGGTGCCGCCGCGGACCTGGTCGACCAACCCAGCAATGGCAAACCCTAGATCGACAAACGAATTTTAGTTCTTCACTTAGAGTTTCATAGGTTTGTGTTCAGGGAAAGAGTGGGAGAATGTAGTGGAGCAGCTCAGAGAAAAGAAGGTTTTTGGTTGTTATTGTGCATGTATGCACAGTTTAACACTTTTAAAGTAAAAATACGCAAAGTTCGCCATATATTAACGTATGATTCTTGTTAGACATGTCATGAGTTCGATGCTCACTAGACTCTTGTTGGTTGGCAGGTATGAAGAATATTTTTAATTATTTTTAAAATGAGTTAAAAATTTAATGCCAGATAATATATGAAGTTCGATGCTAAGAACCTACTGAAACAGAAACCGGTTAAAAAACCAAACCCAAAAGATCCAGTACTTCTAATCAAAACCAAACAGGGGTAAGAACCGAACCAGTAGAAATTGGAAGGATCTTTGGGTTCTTCTCCCGTGGTTCCATATTTTTTTTACTTTTTAAATTTACCACGTTTTTTTTCAATTTCAAAATTTCAATGTTTTTTCGGGTTCCAAGCAGTTTAAATTCGAAATAAGAACCGGATCGTTGGTTTGGAACTGCCGGTTCCGGGTAAGTTCAGGTTTACCTGAATCCAGCTATGGCTCTTACGGCCAGCGGTTCGTGCCAACCAAAACTTCGAGTTATAGGTCCTCAGTTCGATACCCAGGTTGTACATATCTGATAATGTGTGTATAAACCCAGCTAGCTGCCTATTAAAAAATAAAATCAGAACGGTCAATTAACGAGCGTGTTCCAAAATTGTGAACCCTGCGATAACACTTTGATTCTTATGGGTTTAACTTCTGTCTCTTGCTTAAAGAAGGGCTCAACTTGGTTCGGTTCGATTCGGGTTGTGATCGTTCTAGTTGGGTTTCATTTTAAATTTGGTTTATGAATCAGATCCAAATATGATCCACCATAAATTTGATCTGTACAGATCAAAATCTATAGATCTGCATGTGTTAACCCATCTGAGTTTGAATCCATAGATCAAAATATATAAGGTGGGGGCAATCCATGTATTATAGCCTACGGATACAACAGACGGCTATAAGTTTCTTCCTTGTTTCGCTCCATCTCTGCTCAATGTAGATCTGCGACTGACTCTTATTGTAAGTGGTTCTACCTCTCTCGTCGTGTGGTTCACGAATTATAAATCAACGAAAGCATCCGAAATTCATGAAAAATTGGATAAGCACTGAAAGAGTAAGCTAGCCAAACAAGGTGAGTCATGCAGGGGCTTCAAAATTGAGCTAGGCAATGAAACCAAAATTCTATATATCTAAATTAAGAAAAAAAGGCAAACACACACATCAAAACAAGCACCTCTCCTTGTCATGCATGCACTTGTCTAAGTGAAGGATTGCTAGCGAGGTTTGGACAAAGCAAGTGCCCGTTGTGATGCCTGCTTTGATGCATCAATAATGTATCTCTAAATTTCCTACCCAACCTGGGTTTAAGTAGATCTTATGACCTTGATGTGAATCTGAGAAGGTGTTTCATTATGAGGCCGAGTCTATAGAACTGTCATCATAGTTTCAGTTCCAACAGGAGTGAGTTGTTGAGCCTCATAAATGAGTAAAAGCAGGATTGTATGATCTCACTTTTTACTTCACATTATATAATAATGTTACGAGGCTTATAACAACCACTCCTAAGAGTGAGTTATTGGTGTGCCTCATAAACAAGGAAAAACAAGGTTGTATGATCCCACTTTTTACTATATATTAGAGTGTAGTCGACGTGATGAGAGGCATGTGCCTGTGACAATTCAAATTTTATAGACCCAAGCCTCATAATCAAACACAACCTTAGGCTCTTTTGAGTTGACCCACTAAACATGAGGGTAATAACTCATTGTGTTACTCATCTTAAAATTAATATGCCAACATAGTTTAATTATTTCTTGGTTTTATAAGCAATGAAGTTCTTGACGGACATATCAAAATGTCGTTGATTTTTATGACAAATAAATATTTATGTGAATCAAAGTATGGGCCCTTAGTTTCGAGCGTCATCCATGATCTCATTCCCTTGCATATGATTAATGAGATTGTTAATGGTGATTTGCAAAGAACCAACAAGGTTGGTTCATCCTCCACTGCAAGATTAGGGCGGGTAAACAAGCCGAACCAACCAATTAGCTGATTTCAGTCAAGACATGAGTCGAGTTAGATGAGCCAAACTTAAGTCATTAGAGTTAAAACTTTAGTTTTGATTAAAACAATTATCATTAATCAAATGCATTTCTTCAAGATTTTTGTAAGGTTAATAAATGATTTTCGTATGGTTTTGTTGTGAAATGAAAACATTACTATGCGCTCAAATGAACTTCGATCATAAGGCTTGAGCTCATGCTTAAGTTACGCCAGAAGGGCCCGAGCACCGTTTGCTAGGATCACTTGAGCTCATTAAGACCAAGATTAATCCCGGCTAGATCAATCTTGACTGGGTTCGTGAATGAGCTTGAACTTGTGAAGTTCTAACATCAAAGCTTAATGCGAGTCGATTCAATACATAAGACTTTTCAAAATATAAACAAGCTTACACCTATATTATAGAGCTCGAGCTTGTCTCTCGAGCAATTACGGATCTACATGGAGGGGTGGGGGTTGTTGCTCTTCCTAAAATTTTGAATTTTTACAGTAAAACCTACGTTTTACAGTGAATATGGTTGAAATTCATGCTTCGCGTAACATGATGAAATATGTAAATATGTAATCGCCTCCTCCAAAACTATTTTTAGATCCACCACTGAGCTTGAAAAGTTCCGTCACTCGCTTTCACCACTAATGGCACTCGATAAAAATGTATTACATATTTTTACTTCTATTTAAATAAAAAGCGTATTTATCTCAAAAGGCGAAAGCACACAAAGACCCCAACGCTTGTTTTCTCCATTGACAGGATTCGAACTCAAGACCTTTATAAAAAAAGAATTGGGGACAACTAGACCCACCATACTGACCGTTAAATGTCCAATTTTGAAAGAAATCCAATAAAAAGGCAGAGAGTATCATCGACGGCAGTGAGTCTGGAGCTTCTTGAATTCAAAGTCATCAACGCAAAGGCCAGATAACTTTGGACCAAAAGACAAGCTGTAAAAGGGACCCAAATAAAGCATAAAGCACGGCCAACTAGGTGAGGCACAAAGACATCAATGCAGAACAGAAAATAGAGTGCAGACTGTTTGATGAGGACACATTTTTATGAACTCAATGCCAACACAATCTCAAATTCATTAAATTGTCTTTATCATTAGCACCATTTATAAAGATCATTCGGTGTTCTAAGTTGTAAGAGACAAAGAGAAAGAGAGAGGGATTGGGGAGGCAAGGGTCACGGACTCCAGGGGAATCGCAGCTTAGGTGAAGAAGATTCGACGGGCTGGGACGTGGAGGTTTGCTTGTTTGCTGAGTTGCTTGGAATTTGGGAGTGGGATGAGTTATTGAAGTCTCAGATTCTTAATGGTGTTTTTGTGGAACGAACAGTGTCTCTTTAAGTGGTAACTGTGTTGTTGGTCGTCTCCCTCTTTCTGAATGATTGGTGTTCGCCTTTTTTGTGGTTTCCATCTGCTTCTGAGTTTCTGTTCCCTCTTTCTCTTCCTCATGTGTCGACCTGCCTCTGTGAGTGGTAACTGTGTTGTTGGTCGCCTTCCTCTTTGTGGATAATGGGTGTTCCTCTTTTTGCGAGTTCGATCTGTTTCTGAGTTTCTTCCTCTCTCCCTTCCCCCCTCTGTGTGTGTGTGACCTAATCTCACGAGACATTCTCTCTCTACCTTTCTTGCAAGGTTTTCTGAGGGATTGGCGCGACTTTTACTTCGGTTTCAGAAGTCCATCGTTTCATCTTTTACGCTTCTCACATTCCTTTAGCTAGCCATCAATTCTTCCCCCTCAGTCTCTTCGAAATGAAGCGGCCAACCCAACTACCCTTCGGTGTCTTCCTGTTAATTCTGGTTTTCACCTCGTTCAGCTTCCGGACGACGATCCGCCGGAGTTTTGTTTCCTTGTCTTCCTCAGATGCTGCCATAACTTCTCCCATCGTTGATACTTCACCGCCTATTGTTTTGAACCAGACCCTTTTGAGCTATGCAGCTATTGAGATCGGAGAATCAGATAACAGGAAAGAGATCAACAAGCTGCTTGAGGTCAATTACCCTCTCGCTCGCCGCCGATCCATTTCTTCCTGGCGTCTAGAGAACCATGACAGTCAATACGTTCGGCCTAGCCGAATTCCCTTTCAGCTCATGAATTCTAAGTTCTTTCCTCTCTGGCCGGAATTCCAGCAATTACTGAGGAATTGGGCGATGAATAAGAGGTTTCAGCCTGACATTATGAGAGAATTGGTTTCTCTTGTTAAGAATCCGGTAGATCTCCATTATGGTTTGCCGTTAAAAGATAGACTTTATGCTTCATGTGCAGTAGTGGGGAATAGTGGGATTCTGCTGAAGAAGGAATATGGGGAGTTGATTGATAGTCACGAAATGGTAATCAGATTGAACAACGCAAAGACCCAAGGATTCGAAAAGAATGTGGGTTCGAAGACGAGTCTTTCGTTTGTAAACAGTAACATCTTGCATCTCTGTTCAAGCAGACAGAGTTGCTTTTGTCATCCTTACGGAGAGAATGTTCCCATGGTGATGTACTGTGCTAGGATTGTGAAGTATTACTCTTTGAAGAGGTTTGTGGAGGAGACAGGGAAGGGGTTAGAAGAATGGGGTTCTGCCCATGATGGGGCACTGTTCCATTATTCTTCTGGAATGCAGGCGGTGATGCTGGCTTTGGGAATCTGTGATAAAGTTAGCATTTTTGGGTTTGGCAAATCAGCTTCTGCTAAGCATCATTATCATACTAACCAGAAGGCTGAGCTTCATTTGCATGATTATAGAAACTGTCTCAAAGTTTCTTCTTTATGATAGTTTTGAATATGATCTATTCATGATGTCTCTCTGCATCTTTTTGTTCTGAAAATGTATGCCTTTGCCTTTTACTATCACAAAGAATTACTCTTACAGTATGCTGTGCAGTCTTCCGGTCTCTACGACGAAGATTCCCCATTCAATCATATACAACTGACTTCAATTCTTGGTTTCGTAGTTTTCATTCACTGGGGTTATCACATTGAAATCTTATTCAGAACAAACTCTCAAAGTTCAAAGTTTTTTCTTTCTAAAAGTTTTGAACACGATATAGTCATGCTATCTCGTTGCATCTTTTTGTTCTGAAAATATGTACCTCTAAATGACAATTCATGGTTTCGTCCTGTGGCTGGACATCACAGCCTTTATGCTTTTACTATCACAAAAACGTTTCTCTTACAGTAAGCAGTTCAGCAATGCAAACGTATCATCCCAGACAGAGTATGAAATTGAGTCCCTCTATTGCATTGACATATAGTTCTTTGATTGGGGTAATAATCTAATAGAGCATGAGGGTGACTTCAAAAGAAGCAGAGAAAGGCCTTGAAGCAGCGGAAGAAAACCATAAAACATGATCTGTTTTTCGAGTTAAATGATAATACACGAGATCTGGCATAGAGAAAACTGCGCCACTGTGTAGCCCATTCCAGCTTGTTTTGGATGCTTGGGGCAAGAAATATACTGATAGCATCATGCAGGATTATATATTATGGCTCTGTTTCTAGTTTTGGTTTTTCTATTTTGCATCTTATATATTATTGATGTGCATAGGACTCCTCAAAGCACGTGCTCATGCACAGTTTTCTGCTTAAGAGCTCATCTACTTGACTTGTCATGACAGCAACTGCTTTGTCATTACCACAGTTTAGGATTTCTAAAACTTCCATTAGAGAGAGAGAGAGAGGTTTTCATGGTGCCAACTAGACCCAGTATCTGTAAAAGAAAACTATAACTGGCTATTGATTGTGGTCGTAGGATGTCAATATATATATATATATGTGTGTGTGTGTGTGTGTGTGTTTTGTGGGAAAAGCTCATCATGGGGATCTTAGGTAGTTCGAAATCATGCTGGCCAACATTCAGTTAGTCCTCTTACAACCAATCTCGAGTTCATTTCATTGTGATCAGTCTCTTAAACTATTATAGTAATTGACTGGATCAAGCGTCTGCTGCATTCGATAATCTCAAACATTCTGTCATAAAAGACTACCATTCTAACATATGATCATAGCAAGTAATAAACCTTTTTTAATAAAACTCTAACTTATCTTGTGTATAGTTGCCCCAAACGAGCCAACTATTCGAACATGAACAAGATCTTGAGTTGATAAAGAAGCAATAAACAAACCATTGTTTGGTTCGTTCTGCGGTCCAGCATTGTCATGCACCTTGTCACTGACGGCACTATTACATGTGATCGCATATAATGGTGTCTTTCGCTTTCAAATCGCGAAGATTAAGCACAACAACCAGTAGTTTACCTCGCCGAGATATGGACTGGGCTGGCTGGCCAGCCTGCATGGCCGACAAGGATACTTACGTATACAATGGCGGATGGGAGGGCCGCCGTCCTTGTGAAAATTTGAAACTTTATAGTAAAACCTACGTTTTACACTGAATATGGTTGGGATTCATGCTTTACCCCTCTAACATGATTGAAATATGTACATCGTCCCCTCAAAAACTATTTTCTAGATTCGCCACTGCATCTATGCACACACAAACAACACATGTACACACCCATGCAATTCTTAATGCATACATACACACACAAAAACAAAAACAAAAAACACGGATATAATAGGCTTCACGTAGGCCATGGTCCTTCAGAGCTGGGACTGGCCTCATGACGCACATAAAATGTGGGCTGCCCAGCCTGAACCCTATTTCCCTCTCTCCCAGGGGCTGGGGCCGGGCCCGGGCCCGCTGGTCCTCGTTGACAGCTCTATATACACACACATATTTATAAACGTATTGACCACGCTTTCATTTAATTACAATAGAGGCTTTAATTTGAACATGCATGTAGCCAAAATCTGGACAATGTAAAGTCTTCACATGCATGTCTTGTTCCGTTTTTGGTTTCGGAGTGGTTTCGGTTCCGGTTTCGGAACTGTCCCGCAATATTGCAATTTTTTTTTAAAACAAGGGCAAATGCATCCTTTGGAATTCAAACTCCCCATCAACTGCAATGGTTGTAAGCACCTTACCCTTAAGCTACCAAAAACTTGTGATAATTTGTATTGGAAAAAGCCTCGTTGCTTGTTGGTAGCGGGTTGAAACCACTGGTTTCGGTTCTCAACCAATTTCCAAATAACATGAACCGTAATTTAATTGGGGGACCTTGGTTCTGATTTCAGTTTTGGGTCAGTTCTGATTCGAACCATTGAACAGTCATGTCTAATGTAAACTATAAAAAGTCACAACTCATTAGATATATAATATAAAACATTTTTATCACTACTTTTTTTAACAAGATGGGTTGTGGATTTTTTTTTTAAATTTCCAAAGAAATGTCTAATGTAAACTCTACCAATGTAAGGGATTACTCTTGCATGACTGGTCTCAAGTTCGGATAAAGGAGGAGGATTGCGTTAGGCTCCCGACAATCGGCGTAAAGCTTTGTTAGACTCATCTATTATGAATTCTACAAATTATGATAGAGCGCCGTAAAAACAAAAAATTCATGTAGCCGACCCTATCTAGGGAAAAAATCTTAGTTGTTGTTGTTTCAAAGAAATAATTAATTCCTTTTAATTGTTTGTGATGAATTATAATACAGCAAAAACAAACTTGGTAGATATCATGGCGTCAAATCATGTTATTTAGCTTCATTACCTACTGCCCATTTAGGTTCACGTGAACAAACTTTGTTCAGATCGAAGTGATATTTGCTCCCGTTGCACCATTTGGATCTATATGCATTAGGACCCCTATTATGGATCTCTCACTTCAAGAAATTATGGCGGTTTTAGAAGAGTCTCCTCGAGCTTGCATTTCTTATCTTAATGGCCTTATCACCCACTTCTTTTTCTTTAATAATTTGATCATGAACAATCTCACGTTGTCCTAACCCTCTTGTTTTCATGACCCGAAAAGAGTTTCCTTTTAGAGTCAAGAGAATCTAATTGACCCAAGGACCGGAATTATATCAAAAGAGAAGCACACAAGAAAAAGAACCACCAAAGCTCCGGAATTAATTCACAAAATTACCAAAAGTATACTATGTAAAGTGTGCTTTTATGCACATAACCAAGACTTGTGATGCAATAAGTGACATGGGCTGTATGGATACTTTGTCAAAATTATTCTCTGTCTTGTGTTAATTTAGACCCCAAAGTAGGCATCTCCAGTTTGGAATTGGATTGATGGTTCGAGTCTGTTGACTTAGGAAATTAAGGGGACTTGATAATCTCTGATGGGTTTGAAAGAGAATCATCAGTTTAAGCCATGTTGTAAAGAAGCCTCAAGACAAGAGGTAACGATAGTGACAATTGACAAATTATCATACACACACGTAACATTATAGCATAAAGACAATGAAAACAAAATGAGTAGGAAATTATTGAAAATCTTGCACATGAGAACGATTGATTCAACTGTTGCTGTCTCGAGAGAAGAGTATTAGTAGTGGCTTAGTTGATCAAGGAAGGGATCAATCATATTATCAACTATTTTTGTTTCTACTTTTCATGCTTTTCGTGGTAGTTTTAATTTAGCTTTGTACAAACTTTTTCTATAATATAAAAGTGATTTTCCTTGTCTGTCTCGTTCTATCATTTTTCTTTCTTGAAAACGTAGTACTGACGGTATTGAGATATGTCAGTCGGATTCTTGAGAACTCACATGTGTCACCTTAACCTTATCCATTTTCTCATTTTGATAATGAGGGTCAGAGTTCTCTTGGTATTATGTATAGCTCCACTAACAAGTTCTTGCAAGTGGCATTAGAATTATATCGCCACTTCTCATGACAATAAAATTTAAACTAAACCAAGCTAGAAATGAGCTTAATCGAACTCAGAACTGTGAAGGGACCGTGCAACAAGCTCGACCGAAAGGCAGAGCAAAAAGAAAGATTGAGGCAAGTTGCGAATAGAATAAACGGTAACGTTACAAAAAATAAAAGCAAAAGCATTACCGACACAGAACGACTTGTAATGGAAAGCATAGACGTGAAAACCAGGAAGATGAAGTCGTCTATAAATACTATACATAAATATAATAGAAAATGATTGAAAAGAATAAGAAATCTTTCATGTGTAACCTGTCTAAGGGAGACCGTGTTCAATCACCCTCTCCTTATTCTCCCTTTCTTCTTTTCTCTACAAATCTTCCGACACTTTTCATTATAAACTCTAGTAATCTCCGCAGAAGCAAAGTTGGTCATAGCTTGTCATTGGTATTAGAGTCAGGTTGTCGGAAACCTATACACCACAAATAGTTAATTAAAAAAAGGAAAGGAAAAAGACAAAGGCAAGCTCGACCGAAAGGTAGAGCAAAAAGAAAGAAAGAGGCAAGCAGTGAGACAGAGCCGCAAGCTCATCTAGAAGGAGTAGTGAAACAAAGAGACAACAAGCAGTGAGGCGGAGTAGTAAGCTCAAACATAAGGGAGCGGTGCAGTAGAGAAGCGGTAAGCAGCGAGGCAGAGCGAATGACTCACTAAAAGGTAGAGCGACGAAAAGGCATGACCAAGTCCCAATCCTTTCCCTCTCTACTTCTCTCCGTGTCTCCTCATTGTACTCTCCCTCTCCCCCTTGCTATAACCCTATGTTCTCTCTCTCTCTCTCTCTTGGAGCCCTAATCTTCCCCTCTCTCTTTCCTCCCTCTTTTCTCTCTCTCCCTCTTCTCAAAGCATATGAAAATCGCCTAATGGTTTTTTCAAAACCACTGGCGGTGAAACACTGGGTGTCGAAACCGTCTCCGGCAACGGATTGAGAAGTTTGTTCAGCCCTTGACATTTTTAAAATTTTCAAATCTGCCACTAGACCAAATTACAAAAAAGTCAACATATTTTTAAGTAAAAAGATAATTTTGTTCTTAACGAACGAAAAGACAAAACTGTGCTCTGGCAGGTTTTGAAAATTACAAATTACTAGCGTGTGAAATTACCTAATTGCCTTGGGATGAATGAAATTTCACAGTTCTGCCATGGTGTAAAAAGATAGTACTACCCCTATCTTTTTAGAAAATAACGAAACTAGCTGAGGAACACAATTATGATACTGCCCCTATTATTGTGAATTTTACAAGAAGAGTAGGTGCCTTTTTACTATTCTACCTTGAGTATTTTTAAAAAATTTCAAAATAGGATAGAAGAGTAAAATTTCTAGTTTGCCCCTGAGGTTTTTGGAAAATTAAAATGACAAAAAATAAAGAGAAAAAATTATAGTTTCGTCGCTTGACTAGTTTTGAAATATCAAAATCAAGTTAGGAGTTTTTTCATTTAACACTAAGAAATCAATTGAAAATACTATAGGTACTTGGACATATTTTTAAAAAATAGTACCTATATATTGTTATAAACTGCTACAGTCTACTAACACATGTGGTTAGTTGTTTTCTTTTTTTAGACTATACTATTATTATTTTTATCAAACAAATTAAAATGATCTCCAAGATTTGTGTATCTGATTTGGAAAAAACAGAAAAATTGAATGGTCTAAACTTTTAAGTATAGAAAAGACGTATCCCTTTAGCACTTACACTTCAAGTATAAACTATGTTTTAAATTATAAAGTTCCATCACCTACTCCAACTGCAATATCCCTATATGGCCTTAAATAATCATCTCGTCAATCGTACTTGACATTTCAAAATGCTATTATTGAACTTGGGTTTGTGGCTAATGAACTTGACCATTGTGTATATGTCTAGAATAGTAAGAGTCACTTTTTCATCTTATGGTTATATGATATATTATTGAATGGGAATGACAATGAGATGATTGTCAAAATCAAGTCATGGTTAAACTCAAGGTTTGACATAAAGGATATGGGGGAAGTATCTTATATCTTGAGTATAAAGAATTTTTGAGATAGAAAATCTAAACTTTTATGCCTAAGTTAGGAAAAATATATCGACTATGTCCTTAAGAAATTTAAAATGGGTGAATCAAATATGCATTTACACCCATTGCAAAAGGGGTTAAATTAAGTAAGGCCGATTGTCCTGGTGAAGGAGACGATAAGCCTAATGTTCCTTATGCATAAGTTGTGGGGCGCTTGATATATTCTATATTATGTATTAGACATGATATCAACTTCGTTGTTAGTCTTATGAGTAGATATCAAAATAACCTTGGATGACAGCATTGGATAGCTATAAAAAAGATTATAAGATATCTTAAGGGAATAAAAGACTTGAAACTATATTTTCAAGAAGATTAATTAAAGTGATAGGATACTCAAATATTGAATTTGGTAGGAGCAAAGATGACAACAAATCAACCTTGATACAAATATTCTTATTTGGAGGTGGAGCTATTTCTTGGACATATAAGAAACAAAGTTGTGTAGTATTGCATACATAAGAAGCTGAGTATGTGGCTTGTTGTATGGCTGCAACTAGTACCGTTTGAATAAGCCGCTTTATACGTGATTTGAAGCTAGATATAGACAACGAGCCAATACAACAATTACTCTGATTAAGAGTAGAACTGATAACTCCAAAAGCAAGCGTATAATGGTTAAATACCATTTGTTCATGATATAATCATGAGAAAGGAAATATCCATCTCATATATACCAACTGATGATATGTTGACAGACCCCTTGACAAAAGGTATAACAAAAAATCTTTTTTAAAAGCATGTTACAAACATGAGCTTGAGATATGTTTGAATGTTGTGTAGGTAAGAAACCATACAATGGGTAATGATTGAAATAACAATCATACATGATATAACTTGGAAAACTCTAAAAAAATGAAAGGTAAAACCAATATGTAAGATACTTGGGTCGAATGGTTAAGTGGGAGGTGTAACAAAAAATTGTCATTCTCATACTATAAAACGTTACATGAGAATAGAATAAATGGTAACGTTACAGAATATAGAAGCAAAAAAGTTACATATATAATGGCTTGTAATGGAAAGCTCAAACTAAAAACCATAAAGATGAAGCCGTTTATAAATACTGTATAGAAATATAGTAGAAAATTACTGAAAAGAATAAGAAATCTTTTCTATGTAATCTGTCTGAGTGAAACCGTGTTCAATCATCCTTTCCTTCTTCTCCATTTCTTTTTTTCTCTACATATCTTCCCAACACTTTCCGCTGTAAACTCCGTCAATCACAACAGAAGGAAGGATGGCCATAGCCCGTCAATTCAATTGTGGAGGAATAGAATCAGCGATTACCTCCAGTTTAGTTATGGTTCCTCCTTTCATGGAATCCGAATGACGGTTCAAACGGTTGGTTCTCTTCTTCTTCTTCTTTTTAAAAAATTTGTAAACGTTTTCTATCTTTTGCAGTTTAAGTGGATTTTAGACTTGAAATGAGTGACAGTTTCAAAACCGGGCCGAAAACAGCCTGGTTCTAGTTGTTCCTTGTTCTCAGCAAATTGAAACTAGACTTGGAGATTCTTCTTCTTTTTTCTAATAGAAACCCAAAGGGTTCTTCATTATAGGAACCTTTTAAAAAGAGTTTCAAAGTGGAAAAGGAGACTTGGCTGATCGAGAGACAGTCTTGGGTTCGACTCCCATGGTTGTTGCCTTCAAACCCACTGAATGCACTGGAAATTGCGAACATGATCAGGCTCAATTGTAAGTTTTACCCTTTTGGGCTCTACCCTTCAGCGACTTCATGGCAAGTCATAGTATTGCACGGTGCATATATCCCTATGGCCCTATCGAGCTAACACCACACAGTATCAATGAAAAAGGCGTGAATATTAAGGTTACAGCACAAAAGAAAAAGAGTTGCAAACACCCACAGAGGGATCCACGAAGGTGACTGGTTGTGGATCTGACCCAAGGGTTACGCCCCAATATATGCATGCACATTACTGTACTTCTCTTATTATAGAGAGAGAGAAAGAGAGAGAGGAGAATAATGGTTAAATGCTTAAATTTTATTCATACTTAAATCTACTCAAACATCTTTAGCATTTGATGATAATGATAAATTGTGAAGGTTTGAATTAAAAGTACAGCTGCACTTTTGTATTCTACATTTAACACAATATGCATTTAACCACCTTTTGCTTTATTACCTCAATGGATCGTCTCAAAGATGGAATGGTTAATATAATAAAATAGATTTGAGCAAGGATGGGGTTTGAGCATTTACCATATCCTCTCTCTTTCTCTTTGTATAAGCATAGTATATATATATATACATATATATATATATACATATGTATGTATATATGTATATATATACGTATAATACATATATATAGCATAATTCATGCATACATCCTTTCATGCTTAAATATGTTTAAACATCACCACATTCGATCGCCATGATGAATCATAAAGATTTGAATTAAAAGTATAAAAAAACATAAAAGTAATTTAATTATATCTATCGAACTGTGAAGATTTTTAAGTGTATTTGAGAAAGGATTAGTGTGTACTATACCAATTTCTCTCTCTCTCTTTATATATATATATATATATATATATATATATATATATATATATGTAAATAGAAAGAGGAAAGTTAGATCCTGCAGCCGAGAGAGAGGTCAGCTTATTTCCATTGAGAGAATCGCTCTTTGCCTTGGCTTGCAAAGGGTAGCTTTGTGTGCACCCAGCAAGAGAAACGTTGGCATATTGCATCGTCAGATCCCTCTTTGTGCCAAACATGAACCCATTATAGCAACGATAAGATTCATGCACATCTTTGGTAGACAACACCATTTGTGCCGTTGTGGAGGGGCCATGCTCCACATGATTCCAAGTCTCGTGCTAGGGGGACATTTCTCCTCCTATGATCAGATCCAATCTGGGTCATGCATTGTTGGAAATGCTTTCATCTCCCAATCTAAGAATAAATTGGGTAGTGTGTTTGCTATTTATCCTAATCTATGATGCATTAAATATAAAATAATTTAAATTTTTACTATTGATCTTAAAGATCAAATAGAAAAGATTATGCAACTAAGACGTAGTACATATGTGTGCCCCCCCCACACATATATAGAGAATAGTCATATGTGTGCCCACACTCACATATATAGAGAATAGTCCATGCACATACCATGAAAGCTTAAATCCACTTTATCCTCTTGATTGTTTAGTTGAACAGTTAAGATAATAAAACAAGAAGTATTTAATGTATCATTTAATGATCTCCAATCAAATAATGGAGATGGTTAAGTGGATGAGGTGTAGGTATATTTATAATTATACCTATTTATGAGAATATATGCGCAGGCTCATATAGATAGAGAATAATGCAATGCCCCATATGATTCTGGGGGCCACATTGCCCAAACCAAATATGATACTGTAACTATACGTATTTATGAGTGTGTATGCACAGGCTCACTTGCAAACTCGTATTTATGAGATTTTTTCACATGAACCGTATCGTTATTCTCTGGTTCTTTAGTGCAGACAATCGGCGGCCTCATTACTTTGAAAACGCATCCCTTGGCACTCCTACAAGATAACGGAGAGAGAGAGAGTACGGCTGGGAGGACGGGATGAGAGAATAAAAAGGGGGGTTGAAGAGGGAAAGGGGATGTAAATCGATGACAAGATAATGTGATTCATTCACACCCCCTTTCCCTCTTCAACAATGGCGGATCACATGGAGGGGTGGGGTATATAGTTGAGATTCATGCTTCGCCCCTATATCGCCCTCTCCAAAACTATTTTTGACCGCTGCTCTTCAACCCCTTTTTTATTCCTCTCACCCCGTCCTCCCGGCCGTACTCTCTTCTCTCTCTCCCTGAGAGGAGACATGAGCTCATGAATAGTCGCCTTCACCACCCATGTTTCGTTTTCAAAACTCATATGCAGTGCCCCATATGATACTGCAACCAATTGCCTAACCAAATATGGGAATAATGGCGACCACGGTTAGATCAAATCTGCATCCGGCTACGCACATGGAAGAGTAAGGAAGGCGAGTATACATCAGTGGTATACCTACGGACGATATACGTATTTATGTACATGGTCACTCGTATGCTGCTGGGAATATGAAGAGCCTATCCAGTAGATATATGTGTTTCATACTTACTCATAATACATTATTAATCTACGAATAAAAGATTTGGAGCTTCTTATCAATCATTAGAAAAGAGACTTTCCAGTGAAATTCTTAGTCCAAAACCTGCAGCCTTGTCACATTGTACTTTTTACGTTCAAATAACATTTTCCGAGAAGATGGAGTACTTCAAGGTTGGTGAGTCGTGACGGATTGTTATCATCTCGAAGCCTACAGACATGTCATATATATACTCACAAAATTAAATACATACATAAACGTATAAATATGTATATACATTTATTATGTATGTATTTAATTTGTGTGTGTATATATAGCGCTAATTACATTACAGGGAATAGATGAAATCATTTTGTCGGTCTCTCTCTCTATCTCTCTGTGATTTTGTCCTGTGGCATTAACGACGTAAAGATGGTGCAACTGCAACTATCATCTTGCAGCGTATTATCATGCGGATCGGTGTTACGAAGGGCTGACGTACTCTCTCCCTCTCTCTCTATCACACACACACGTACACACAAGCATACACAAATAAACAAATGATCACAACCTCCGTGTTTTCTTCCTTTTAGACTAAACAATTCGTGGTGGATTCGCTACGGCCTCAGGTGTGGACTTAAGAGCCCCACTCCCATCTTTTCAAAAAGGAAGCAAGACTTCCCACCTAGAAAAGCAGAACGAAAGAAATAAAGTAGAACCAAATTCGCCCGATGTATAAGAAAGAATGACTTATTCTTCAAAGGAAGGAGTGGCAAATCTTTGATCGGTTTCTACTGCGGTTACCCGCGATCTTACCAGGTGCCATCCCCAGGTATCGAGCTGTTGACCTTCTACTCGAAGTTTCTTACGGATTGACCCCTACGCCAAACTCTCTCTCTCTCTGTGTAAAGGTGTTATCTACAGGGAAAAATCCATTTCTTATCCGCTTGAAGCTACAGGAAGAAGAGATGAAAGAGATCCAAAACCAAAGCAGAAGGAAAGGAATAGCAAAGCAAGAAGTAAAGGTGAGAGTTGCTTTTCCGTCTTTTTGGTTTACCTCGACAAGCCAACAACAGAGATTAAATAACGTTAAAAAATGAGACTCGCCGTTCCATATGTGACAAATATGCTCTTTCAGCTTATATTTTGTATAAAGTTGTGGCTTCGTAATTCAGTTATCCAGGTAAAGTTCAATTCATATTTCTTTACTAGTCATCAGCCTTTGAAAATGTCAAGAAGTGCTCTCTTTATATATGTATATAGTTAAATAGATATAAAAAGAAAGAGAGAAAGAGAATACTTCTTGACAGTTGGCGACCCCAAATAGCAATTAAGAAACCAAGGACCTTGAAATTCCTCAAGTGGGAGAAGAGAGGCCAGGTGATATTGTACTTTACACAGAGTGGGTTGTGTAAAATTTCAACCGATCGTGTCGTTTGGAAACCGTGCAAACACTTCGTCATTTATCCGCGACTGACTTCACGATTTGATCAATGTACATGATTAACATATGGGTTATATACAATGTGAAATTATCTTCTCAGCTCGTCAATAAATGCGTGCTAGCCAGAATATGTAGAGCATTTCACGCTATGAAGCTCGATCCCATCAGTCGATCACTCACTTAATTACATTTGAGCATCTTACAATTTCTGCATAGCAAGCAACAAAGAATGCGGTATGAGGTTCTTTTTCTTAGCAGGCTCCATTGCTTTTTCAGCACAGATATTTTCTCTCTATATCAATCAATCTATCTATCTATAGAGGAGGGGGGCTGTATAAGTAAAACAGTAAAACCAAAAACGATGACAATATTTATGTAACAAGTCTATGATTTAGGCACATCTTCGCCATCAGGCCTACAGGATGAGCAAAAAAGGAACACCCTATCTTTGCGTTGACAAAAATGCGTCTACTTCACAGCACTGGCCTCTCCCTCTCATTGATCATCCATTCAACTTACAGTGGGAGATGCTTCGCATACACGCAGTGCTACCTCCTCTAAGTGTTTGTCTTTCTAGATTACAGCCCAAACTCCACATCTCGCATCATTCGAAAGGCTAATAAAATTCCATAAAAATGATATTTCAAATATGGATTCCATCCACGGGCAACAGGATATAATTATAAGTTGATTATTTAGAAACAGTGAGCTACTGCCATGCTGTATGTATGGTTCAAAACTAACGTGAATCTCTAGTTATCACCTCCTCTCCATCTGACCCTGTAATGCATTCCTTTTCTTCTTCTAAAGGGTGATGAAGTGGGTGCGGGCCGTGACCCTTGCCGAATGCCTTAACATGGTCTTTAAGCGATCTCTTGTGCTTGAAATCCGAACCGCAGATGCAATGCCAGAGTTTCCCACAGTTCTTTTCATGGGTCCTCCAGTCTCCTCTCACTGCAAATGGCTTGGCGCATTTCCTGCACTTGAATGGCTTGTGCCAATGCTTCCTCTTGTAGTGAGTCTGAAGAGTTCTGAAGTCCTTCAATGGCCGAGCCCGCGGGTGGTCGATGTTGTTCTTGCACCCCTGCGCACAACAGTAGCATGGCAGCCTGAGCATGGTAGTGGGCTGCGTACCTCTTAGAGACTCTGGCCCTCTTCTGTAGATCGATCCGTGCCCCCACATGTGCATCTGCATAAAGGATTTGGAAAGAGAGAATTTGGATCATGATTACCAAGATTCTGTCAAGAAAAAAGAGAAAAAAAGAGAAAGAATTATGATTACCAAGATAGAGATCTTTTTATAGACCTAGCTAACATGGCAAGATCTCAAAAGATAAAGTGGAATACGATGGATACCTTCCGTTATTTCTACGTATACGGCAACATGTATAGCGCACGTACATCTACTTATACAAGAAGATACTATCGGAGTCTGGGAGGAAAACAAACTGGGGATGGATCAGAAACGAGTCACCACCAACTATCAAAAAAGTAATCAATATTTGATTACGAATCAAGTTCATAATTTGATGAAAATGAAAGGAAAACTTCAGCTGAATGTGAGTGCACTAGGATATTTATTTGGAATTAAGATTAAGCTGCAATCTCATTTTCATGGCGTTCAGTTAACATAAAACCACAGCATCATTTTCATGGTTTTTTCTATTAGGAGCGGCTAAGAGGATCATGGTTTTTAGCCGCATATTAAGTTGTTAGCAAACATGTATGTCATTTCTGCTACCAATAAAGGCCCATTAATCACAGTTCACGTTTCTCCGGATGTTTTCAATTTTCAGTAAAACCAACCATGGACTTCAGGATGGCTGTGTGTGTGTGGATGTTCAGAGATCCTAATCAATTCCATCTTGACAGTACTGACTTCCACTGATCTTATGAAAACCTAGATCTTGTAAGAATAGATATCATGGGTAATTGAGCATTCAACTTTGAGGAGAAATAGGAAAAAGTCCTCCAGTAAGGTTGCACATAATTTCTTATATTATAAAACTTAAGGAGAGAGAGAGAGAGTCTGACCTGCATGTTGTTGTACCTGTTGAAGGACTTATTGCAGACGGAACAGATGAACTGCGTAGGTCCCATGAGGATCTGCGAAGGAGTTGGGATCCAATACTTTCTTTTCAAGTTTCCACCAACAATTATATCATCTGATCTCCCCAATATCTTACAACTCTCAGATCTTTCTTGGCAGCTCTCTTCTCCCGATTTCGGGGGCCCGATCTGTAAGGCAACCATTGATGGTGACTCAGCGTCTTCCTGATACTCCCTTTTCACACTCAGATCCTCTCTTGGTGATCCGCTGGTATCTTTCCTCTGTCCCTTCCTTTCATCAATTTGGCTGAGCAAGGGAAGACACAACTGAGTAGTCCTATCTTGAGGGTTTATCTCCTCTTGAACTTGGCACCGGTAGAAAACGGGTAATGGCATCGAATTCACCGGACAGAGTTTTAGTGAAGGAACAGATTGAGCAGGACTAGTGTAATAGGATCCCATCTGGCCGATTTCTTTTGGCGTTTGAGACTGATGATCCGAATTTGATGATGGCTTCAGCCACTCAGTAAAAGTAGAAGCTGCAGGATGGTCGCTCATGAGAGAGAGAGAGAGAGAGATGAACAAAGTCCTATGCTGCTGGTTTTTTCTTGCTGCCTTTTCTGGTTCATCTCATCTTCTGGTTTTAAATGGTTGAAGTCTAATTCTATTGCCTCCTGCCCTTTAAATGGCTTCGATTTCAGAATCTTAGAGAGGCAGATTTTTCTACCGTCAGAGAGAGAGTGTAATAGCGAGAGGTAGACGATTCGTGGAGAGAGAGAGAGAGTTGGTGGGATCATACGTTGGAAAAACGACGCGCTTTCACACACGAGAGGAAGGCGAAAGAAGCGGGCCTCGTCCCGACGACGGCGACATCCTACCGATTCGATTATGTATCGTTTCGGTTTAACCGCTTTACCGACTGCCCCCGAAAGCTCAACGGGGTCACTATGGTAGATCCAATCAGCACAGGCAACACGAGGCTGAAGGAGCAGGCCTTGCTTTGATATTTGCATCACAATTGCTGTGGTCATAAACCTAAGTCCTTGCTCGTGACTGCACCATTCTATTAGGGCTTGTAAAAGGACGTGGTTTGGCTGTTAGCTTTTCCACCCATGGTTCAAGCCCTGTGAGCGTCACCTGGTTTCTGTACTTGCATAAACCAAAGGAAGGCATGACCAGCCTTGTTTGAGCAACGCAACCTGAAATATATGACTACCGTGAATTAGAACTCGCAAACTACGTATGATACTCTAATAATTAAAAAAGATCTAGGAGACATGATATAGGAATTATATTGCACTAATACATGTGGTGGCCCAACTAGATTAAGGGTGTTCACGGAACTGTCAATATGGTTCTAGCATGACCAAAAACTTGGCGGTTCAGTTCCTGATTCCAGTTTCGGAACCAAACCAAACCATTATATAAATATATACATACATACATTTTATAATGTTATAAAACTCACATACATAAACTTATAAAATCTTATAAGTTTATAACTTTATGTATATGAGTTTTATAATATTATATTCATCCATATATACGTGTTTATATATATATATATAAAGATCTATATCTATATGTGTGTGTATATATATATATGTTTGTGTATGTGTTTATATACATGTAGATATCTTTATAAGTTTATATATATGAGTTTTATAACATATATAACCGAACCAAACCGGAACGGGTTCGGTTCTGAACCACGTTGTACTAATTTAAAACAACAGCATATACATAAACTATGTAAATTATTCCAGGATTATATAAACTTTATATATATATATATATGTGTGTGTGTGTGTGTGTGTGTGTGCGCGCGCGTGCTCATGTACATGCATGTAGTGAAAAGCTTAGAACCCGATTAGGCAACCCTATGTATATAATGTGAGAAAAAGCTTGGATTTGGTTTTAGATTTAGATCTGTGTGAACTTGGGAAACCTGAACCAGCTGAAGGCACTTGCTCGTTTAAACCTTAGATAAGTCCTCCTAAAATTTTCGCCTTAAAAATTGTATTGTGGTGTCTAGCAATTGGTTGGTTGAAGTGGTTTGGCACTTGCTCCATTAACCAATGTGTTGAGTTCGATTCCTTTCAAATGCAGATAACCAGGCCAACCTGTCTCGATCCAGAGTTGACGCAGGGTCCTTGGGACTTCTGGTAGGAGTGGTTTAGAACAAAAAAAGTTGTATTGGTGGGTCTTCTTTAATACAATAATGGAACTATTTTTCTCTCGAAGATTGAAAAGGGTAGACTCTTGTTGTACCAAAATGTCAATATATTGTTCTTACAAGAGTTCTTTATTTTAATGAGGTTAGCAAAATTGGAACTATGAAATGGATGCCACAAAATTTTTTTTATTGACCTATGTTTGAAAATTCAATAACCACATAAATGTACGTATCTTACTTCTTTGGAATATAAAGGTCAGTCATATATAAGCTAAGGTCAAAGTATATTCAGCACCTACCTTCTTGGACATGGCAGCCGTTTGAATATCTCTAAATATTGCAGGAATAATTTAATTTAAAATAACTTTGGACTCACAAAATTTTCCAAGATATTCTAGAAAGAGCAACCATATTTTGTTAAATCCTCACTTCCACAAATTCCCTGTTCATACTGCCGAGAAGAGAATGACAGAAAAGTTTTTTGTCGGAATAAATTATTTACCACTGTTCTAACTGTCTTGCAACAGTTTGAAATATATACGCCCGAAGCAATAACGTTAAGTTATTCCAACTGTTAAACAAGACGTGAACAATCGGAATTGTTAACTACGGCATTTCCGACTGTTAAACAGTTCTATTCCAGCTGTCAAACAGTCGAAATGTGTCATAACTAAATTTGGCTTCCCCTACTAGTTAGAAGTGAAGATTTGATTTGTATTATGTTGGTTGATCATATATACAAACAACAACAACTAAGCCTTTTCCCATACTAGACGGGGTCGGCTACATGGATTCTTTGTTTCCACAGATCCCTATCGTGTGCCATGTTAGCAGTTAACTCCCAATAAGCTAGATCATTCTTTATTGTTTCTTTCCAACACTTTTGTGGTCGTCCTTTACCTCTTTTAATACTTTTCAAATTTAGTTTTTCGTACCTTCTTACAGGTTCTTCTTTCTATATGTTCAAACCATCTTAAATGATGTTCTCTCATTTTATCCTCTATTGGTGCCACTCCTAATTTGTTTCTAATAACCTCATTATGTATACGATCTTTTCTTGTATGACCACTCATCCATCTCAACATCTTCATTTCTGTCACAGACATCTTTTGTATATGTTGATGATTAACTGCCCAACACTCAGAACCATAAAACATGGCAGGCCTAATTGCTGCTCTATAATATTTACCTTTTAATTTTAATGGTATCTTCTTATCACAAAGAATACCTGATGCTCCTCTCCATTTTAACCAACCAGCATTAATTCTATGTGTAACATCTCCATCGATTCTTTCATCACTTTGAAAAATTGACCCTAGGTATTTAAAACTTTTCTTTTGGGGAATGCAATGTGTGCCAATTTTAATTTCTATGTCCTCTTAAGTAGCCAAATGATCAAACTTACATTCCATATATTCTGTCTTTGTTCTACTAAGTTGGAGGCCTTTCCTTTCTAATGTTTCTCTCCATAGTTCCAATTTTCTATTAACTTTTTCCTTAGACTCCTCCACTAATACAATGTCATCTACAAATAACATACACCAAGGTTCATCCATCACCATTATAAATAAGTATGGACTTAAAGTTGATCCTTGATGTAACCCAATATTAACTTCAAAGAAGTCTGTCGTTCCTTCATGAGTCCTCACACATGTTTTTGCACCATCATACATGTCTCTTATAAGGTTAATATATGTCAATGGGATACCTCTTTTTTCCTCAACTAATTTAAGAATCGAAGCGAACTGGCAGTTTGGTTTGGTTCTAGATGTCGAATGGTTCTATTTTAACAGGAGAAATAATGGAAGTTTCTGTTCACAAAACCAAAATTGTAGAAAAGCATTTTAAGAAAATAAGTTTTTAGTATCGTATTGAGAAGATAGATGGAGCGGGAAGATCCATGCCGACTATCAAACGGATTATAAGGATTCAAACAAAGCATATTTTTCTTGACCTTTTGATTAATATTAAGGGTAGGATATGTTCTTATCGTATTAATATATGATAGGTAGTGATTGATCACATCATATTAAAGTAATTTCTTTTTCAAGCACATTGCTATGTACTTGCGATTCTGCTATGACATGCAGTTGACACTTCCCATGTGTTCAATTAATAGACCACCACTCATCCTTTTGAACTAGCTCTCGTTTGAGCTAGATAATCACAGAACTGAACCAAAAGCCATCTGACTGTGAGCTATTTGCCGGATTATGATCATTAATCGAGCTCTAAATAATCTTGAGGAGATTTAGAAAAGTTTTACGTCATGCTGCTTGAGCTCGACTTGACAGCTTTTTTACTGCTTAATCTCATGGTTAAATGTAACTAATCGTTTGGAGCTAATTTTAGTTCAAATCTGGAATATCTGCCATTGATGGCCACTATACGAGTTCAAGCCGCAAATAATCTTGAGCACAATAGGATCAGTTTGAAGCTGAAGCTCATCATCCTCTTCAAATAATTTCTAATTTTATAAGTTTGCCTATCTTCTTTTATAAGAACGTATAAGATATATTGTATATTGGAATAAAAGAAACAAAAATTTATGGAGTTAGTGGATTCCTCTCACCTATAACCCTTTTTTTCGTGTCTTCAGACTGGAGCGATCCTACTTTTTACAATGATATTATATGAAAAAAGGTTGCTTACTCTTCAAATACCATAATTGAAGGCACAAACTCGAACCTTACAATAGGAACGGAAAAGGAAAGGGGTTAAAGGAGTGGTTTGAAGCCTTATCTCTAGATCTCTTCCTTTTCTCTCTCTCTCTCTCTTCCTTAGATGAACTCCTCTTTTGGCTGGGAATAAACTCCTTCGCATCCTCTTTGATTGAGTTTCACTCTTGGGCTTCTTCCTCCTTTTTGGCTTACTAAGGTCCCTTATTTGTAGGCACCAAACCAAACCATATCTTTCTCATGTTATTGGACCTAATCTGGATCTAAATCTAATTCATCAAGAGACTAGCCTTGCTTCATAGCAGCTGAGGACATCTACATGTAGGAGGAGCAGTTGGACACTTGGAAACAAGACTAGATGGGCTTAAAGATGCGCGAAGAGCATTGGCACACCCATCGCCGTGTTGGAGCTATCGCTATGGGTGTGTGCCAATGTGGGCACGTGGGCATCAACACTGTGTTGTGCGTGGTGGTTGGCGGTGGTACTTGTTGTTCGATGGTGGTGTGTATGGTGTCCAACGGTAGCATGTTGTGTTCAACGGTGGTGGCCCGCGTGATGACCGGTAGTGGCGTACTTGGTGGATGGTATTGGTGTTTTCAGTGAACGGTGATGTCGTTTCTACCTTTTCCTGCTTTGTGGGTTAATCTCTTTAACATTTTTGGATCACTTTAACCTCTTGGTAGGCGTAGCGTCACTTGGTGTAGGATGTTCCTCGGTGAGGGTTATTTTTGGACTTTCTACTTGATACTTTTTCTTGAGCTTAAGCGATTGTCAAAACCTGAGTTTTCAAAGTTTTTGAGGTCTTACTCTTTTCTCCTCCATGTTCTAAACCTATTTGTTTCTATTTTTTATTTTTTAAAATATTTTATTTTTGTAAGGATAAAATGATTATTTTGTAAATATTTTACAGGTGTAGAACTTATTTTGTTGTCAAATACAATATTTTAACTTCTACAAATCCTTTCTTAAGAAAACATGCCAGAAATAGTGAACTCTCACCAATATAACCTTGAAGGCGAAATGGTCATTTTTTATTTTATAAAAGTTTAAAATTTTTTTGGTGGGACTTGAGGTACCCCTTATTTTCAGAAAATTTTGGGTATACACATACATTACTTGCTCAAACGGGTCATTAAGTTGATCTCATTTGACTTGTTATATGCATCGGTTAGAGCAGTAAATGGTCAAGTTGTTGCCGACATCTTAGCACATAATTTGTCAATAAATGCATTCAACCTTTTTGAGGAAATTCAAGAGTTCGTGATACCGATACCTTAGTTGCTAACTTTTGCCAAGTCAGGTAATCGAAGAGTCAATGGAGTTGGCATAATGGTAACTGGCTAAACAGGTAAATAAGAAATTTTTTAATGGTGTATATATATATATGTATATATGTATATATATATGTATATATGTATATATATATGTATATATGTGTGTATATATTATATCTATGTCTATATATATATATGTATGTTTATTTATATGTATGTATGTATATATATAAGGCATGAGTGTAATAACATGCTCTTTGTACTTTTTTGAAACTCCTCAACAAATTTTTAAATTACACTACTGTACAAAAACAACATGTGAACATCTTAGATGTGTCAGTTTTCTTATATATAGAGAGAAAGAATGAGAATATTATATACTCAAACTCATCCATACTCAAATCTACTAAAACATCTTTTATCATTTGATTGATGTGATTGATGATAGGGATTTGAATTTAAAGAGCAAAATATACCGTTGTATTTTTTGTATTTTACATTACGTGCACAAAAATAAGCTTTGCTTTTAAATTCAACTATTTATCATTGATCATATCAATTGAACGATAAAAATCTTCTAATGTATTTAACCATGGATGGGTTGATCGTCCACCAATATATATTAGATGTTGGGTGTGCGATAAACATTATGTCGAACACCTCACCGAGTCAAACTCTGCGGATTCTACCCACATCATGTCAACTCATTTGGTTCGGCCGTTTTATGAACAGGCCCCGTCGCCCGAATTTATTTGATAGTCACAGTTGACCTTATTTGTGACATCAACATCTTGCATAATATTTGCATCAGCATGTTTATATATATCAATCATTTGGATATGGTTTTGTGCTTCTTCTGTGTCCGATTTTGGTCTTCTACGTCGGGTTTCGGTCCAAAGTTGGATGAGGGAAGGAAGCTAAATTAGGCAAGCCAGACCTAACCAAGTTCAGGTTAACACGGAACCTGGTTCGGTCACTTGCATCGAACCAAAGCTTGGCTACCTGATTTAGCACCGACCGAAGTTCAGGTTAGCAACAAACCTCAAGATGTGTCTGATTTTGGGTCTTGTCATCTGGTTTGGGTCTAGAGCTGGATGAGGGAAGAAAGCTGAATTAGGTAATGTATATATATATATATATATATATATATTATATATATATATATATATATATATATATATATATATATATATATATGTATATGTATATATATATATATATATATATATATATATATATATATATATATATATATATATCTATATATATATATATGTATATATATACACGTGTGTGTGTGTACACACACATGTATGTAAAGTGAATAAATAGTGATATTTGCATAAGATACAGTTCGCTTTTTTAATTCAGATTTTCAACGTTGATCGCATTGATTGGATGATGAAAATGTTTGAGTAGATTTAAGCATTAATAAGATTGAGCATATACC
This sequence comes from Brasenia schreberi, assembly GCA_036023115.1. Taxonomy (NCBI): domain Eukaryota; kingdom Viridiplantae; phylum Streptophyta; class Magnoliopsida; order Nymphaeales; family Cabombaceae; genus Brasenia; species Brasenia schreberi. Next base: position 12,526,918 of record JAYKKT010000085.1, on the reverse strand, counting down.
ACTATCTATCTATATATATATATATATATATATATATATATATATATATATATATATATATATATATATATATATATATATATATATATATATGTGTGTGTGTGTAACATCTCCATCAATTCTTTCAACACTCTCAAAAATTGACCTAGGTATTTAAAACTTTTCTTTTGGGGAATGCAATGTGTGCCAATTTTAATTTTTATGTCCTCTAAAGTAACCAAATGATCAAACTTACATTCTATATATTCTATCTTTGTTCTACTAAGTCAGAGGCCTTTGCTTTCTAATGTTTCTCTCCATAGTTCCAATTTTCTATTAACTTTTTCCTTAGACTCCTCCACTGATACAATGTTATCTGCAAATAACATACACCAAGGTTCATCTTGAATATGTTTTGTTAACTCATCCATCACCACTATAAATAAATATGGACTTAAAGTTGATCCTTGATGTAACCCAATATTACCTTCAAAGAAGTTTGTCGTTCCTTCATTAGTCCTCACACATGTTTTTGCACCATCATACATGTCTCTTATAAGGTTAATATATGTCAATGGGATACCTCTTTTTTCCAAAGTTCTTCAAAGAATCTCCCTCGGTACCCTATCATAAGTTTTTTCTAGATCAATAAATATCATGTGAAGGTCTTTCTTTTTTGCTCTAAAATGTTTCATAAGACGTCTCAATAGGTTAATCACTTCAATAATAGATCTGCCTGGCATGAATCCAAATTGGTTCTATGTTGTACTTGATACTTGTCTTAACCTACGTTCGATAATTCTTTCCCATAATTTCATAGTATGACTCATTAACTTGATACCTCGATAATTCGCACAATTTTGAATGTCTCCCTTGTTCTTATATATGGGTATAAGTGTACTTGCTCTTCATTCCTTGGGTATCTTTCGGTTTTTCCATATTTCATTAAATAGTCTTGTGAACCAAGTGATTTATATTTCTCCTAGTATTTTCCAAACTTCTATAGGAATATTATCTGGCACTACCGATTTACCACTTTTCATATGTTTAAGAGCCTCTTTGACTTCATTCTTTTGAATATGTCGGTAGAAATTGTGGTTTATATACTTTTCTGACTTGGCTAAATCTCCTAAACTAATACTAACATCTTTATTTTCATTAAAAAAATTATAAAAATAGTTTTTTCATCTATTTCTTATATCATCATTTGCCACTGAATTTTTTCATCCTCGTCTTTTATGCATCTAACATAATTAAGATCTTTAGTTTTCTTATCTCTAGCCCTAGCTATCCTAAAAATATCTCTTTCGCCCTCTTTTGAGTTGAATTTTTTATATAAGTCATCCCAAATCTTAGCTTTTGCTTCACTAACGGCCTTTTTCGCTTCCTTCTTTGCTTTCTTATAAGCTTCTAAAGTTTCACTAGTTTTCTTAGCATAATATAATTTATAACGTGCTCTCTTTGCCTTGATTTTATTTTGTACTACTTCACTCCACCACCAAGCTTTCTTTTGTACCGATACACCTCCCTTAGATACCCCTAACACATCTTTCGCCACTTTCCTAATATGTATAGCCATATTGTTCCACATATCACAGGGTGTGCCAACATAATTCAAAAAATCTCCTTGAGGGACTTTCTGTTTAAATATATCTTCTTTCTCGCTTTTGAGGTTCCACCATTTAGAAAAACTATAAAAAGGTATGAAAAACTAAATTTCGAAAGTATTAAAAGAGGTAGAGGACGATCACAAAAGTGTGGGAAAGAAACAATAAAGAATGATCTAGCTTATTGTGAGTTAAATGCTAGGGCTATGTAGAAACAAAGAATCCATATAGCCGACACCATCTAGTATGGGAAAAGGCTTGGTTGTTGTTGTTTAGGTTTCACATACTTTTGAATACTTTCAGACATTTGGGGCCCTAGAAGACAGTAGCAGCAATCCGGTGCTTCAGAACACTGACTACTGTTCACTACTAATAACATTCAGGGCAGCCTTCTAGAGGAATACTGCAAACTAAGAATAAACGTTGAAAGAATTACACAAAAAATACAGCTTATCAGGCGTTTATGTCTCACAAAAGCCCCCTTTTTTTCGTTTCCATGTTCCCAAGAAAGATGTATTGTGACAACTATGTTGGGACAGCCGTTGATTGCCGAAGCCATCTGGTGTTTGGTTGTATTGCAGCGGAAGCCGACTGTCTTCTTTTGTTTGCTTCTGTTTCTGATTTCTTTCTACTTTTCGTGCATTTCCTTTAATGTAAAGAATAAGAACAAAGCAGTGTGCATTCTAGGTTACCCGCAGAGGGTAACTATTTTGCTACAATGTCGTAAATGAATTGCCTTCTAAAGAAGACATACATTATGTCAGCTACAAGCAAGCAAACCTTCCTCTAGAAAGAATGACAATTCAAATCACACGCTAAGTAGATAAGATTTCATCAAAGAAGAGTGCATTTAATTTCAAACGGTCCAATACTTGCAATAGGCCCCAAAAAGTTTCAATAAGCAATACGTTTGGAAGTTGCAGATCCTCCATGAGACCATTTCGAGATGTTGGTAGAACTTTCACAGCCAACATGAACCAAAAGAACCATATAATCATTAGCTGGAAGTTCAAGCCACAGACTACAAAGAAGAATGTGATCTTCTGATGGTGTCATCTGAATGAACACTCTATGTCCTCCAGTGTCCTCCCCTTGGTTTCGGGCACAAAGAAAATAACGAACATCACTGTGAAGGCACTGATAACCATGTAAATGGTAAAGGTTCCTGTGGCAGACAAGAAGCATTTCATTTTTCAGTGTGTTTATTTAACATACCTTTTATGGCTAATATTAGATGAACTAAATTTATTGAAATAACTTAAACACCGTAATTACGAGAGAACTTTTAGAAACACATGATAGTATCTTGGAGTTCGAAAAGTCTATTTAATTGAAGACATTTTTTTTAATTTGAATTTTATAAAAATGTGAGTTCTTTGCCTTTAAAACGTAATAATCTATTTCCAAATAGACTATCTCTGTGATGGTTCTGGAAATATTTAATAAGTTTAGTTCATCTTCGAATGAAGGTTTAACACCAGATTATATAATATATCCATGTATCTCAGTATATAACATGACTAATAATGATAGAAAATTATTGTACATGAGAGACAGAGAGAGACCTCCAGGGCTCCATGTTAGAAGCATGTCTGCAGTCATGGTAACTAACCATGCCATGAACCAGTTGGCCATAGTTGCCGTACTTCCAGCAAGACTCCTGATATTCACTGGCATTATCTGAGAAAGAACAGAAAGAAGTAACATGTAATAAGTCCAACAAAAACAAGTAAAATTTAGGAGGCAAATGTAACAATAAGATGACCTAATGCCAGAATTTCTCCGAATTGCATTAAATCCATGCCTAGATAGCTTCCACCTACTTCAGAACACTACCTACTAGCTAGCATTAGAAAGGGAACTGCGGACAATTCTCAATCAGGGAAACCAGTTTCTTGGTTCTTGGCTCTTTCCTGTCACTTTTGCTTGCAGCTATGTCAGGTGATGTATGTAGTAAGTTTCCATGCCCAGGCTGATGCTCGCCCTTAGGCATGATGCAATTCCAAACAAGGTATATGCTGATGGTCATGTAAAATGAAGATGCCAACAGGTAATAGCAAAATTGAATCTATAATAATTTATACCAAAGGTTCGCTTTAAGTGGTACCTCAGACATTATTAACCATGGAATTGGTCCCATTCCAAGGCAGAAGAACAGAACAAAAGCCTGAAAATGGTTAAACAGAGAAACTGAAAGTCTGAATTCTTTTCATTAATCAGCACAAAGGAAAACTTCAAACTTGACTGCATACCATGAGGCAAACCACAGACAAGATGCTCACTGCACTATAATATCTCGAGCTCTCTGCCACATTATCCTGGGTTACGAATGAGAAAACAAGCACAAAACATAATTAAGTAGCACACCAGAAAATGAGCTGAATAAGAAAAAACTCTGGTTCATATTCACAATAGAAAAAAATAGAAAAGAAAGTAAAGCTCAGTCAGTCTTTTCTTCTCTTAGTAACTAAAAGACAAACCTTGACGAAAAAAGCAACAGAGACTAGGATCAGATTTATGGTCATTCCAATGGAAGAAACCTATACAGGAACATGTATCAGAAACTTGTACATCACAAAAGGAAATGGTCGCAAATTTTTCTAGAAGTGCTCACAATCAGTAGAACTCTACGGCCGGTCCGGTCCACTAACCATATTACTATGCCTGACATAACAACCTACAGAAAACCACACAGAACAACCATCAGTGTGGATGGAAAACCGTTTATCCATTTGAGCTTCAGGCCAACTGGAAGTTATCTCCTAGTAGTGAAAAAGCCTTACCTGGATAGCGCCAATCCCAAGTGTTGCAACATCACTAGAAGAAACCCCTGAAAGAAATAAACAGAATTTATGGAATATTTCTTCATTCTTTGAGTCCTGAACTTTCAAAAGAAGCTGCTACTTTTCAATCATTGATGGCGCTTTCACAAGTACAAGCAAGCATAAAAGGTGAGTGATCTATGCTGCTTCACCTCCATTGAGAGTGTTGAGCCCTTGAAAGCTGTGGTTTGAGATCACAGAAAGGGTCTGTGATCTGAAAACACAGAATAAAGAGTCACAAACTCAGGTGTGATGGTCATCACACCTGCGACCAAAAGAGACGTCCCTTAGTATATTGATGCCATTTATTAGATTTGCAACCCATTCATATGAAACAACTGAGTAATCCTAGTCATTTCATTTCACACGAGTACTGGAAAGGTACAGCTACAAAGACACGGATTCATGGCTTATAGAAACTCGTATAGATAAAAATAGCTAAACACAATGAAGATGCATAAATTTCAAAATTCTCCAAACAGTAGTTCCACTCCAAATACTCAATACCCAAGATGGTAGGCACCACCAGATGCAGATTATAGGCTATACAAAATGGGAGAAAAGATGACAATCAAGTTGCCATTTATACGAAACAGATAACTTCATACATCATTTGTGTGCACCCGTATTTTTTGCATAACCATCCATGCATGTGTGGAGAAAGTCAAGTTGACATATTCAATCTTGTTTATGTTCAGTCCATAATGTATAGATTAGGATTTGGATCCTCATCCATTGGGACCCGAGTCATATTAAATACTTATTAGGGGTAATATGGTCTTTCAAGTTATAAAGTCTAGTATATATTAAGTGAGTGTCATTAGGGTTTGCAACAAGAAAAACGTGAGATGACGCTGAATGGCTGCCAAGAAGGAGTCGCCCAGCCCTATTATTGTATTTGATCAATCGTCAATGAAATTATGATGTTCCTTATGCAAATCCAACATGGTATCAGAGCATATTAAGGCCTACATACGATCAATCGAGGGAGAAAAACAGAAAAATGGAGTATTATTACATCTTTTGGCACGTTAAAAAATCTCTTACATGTCCCAAACATCTCAGTAAACTTATTGTCTGTCTTTGCTGTGACACAAGATCTGAAATGTCGTATAATTTTTTATTCTACTGGATGTGTCTTTGAAGAACAAAGGACGGGGAGGATCTTTGATGAGGGTAGTATGAGAAGAGGCCTCTACGTTTGCGAGGATAATAAAGGAACAACACTACACTCCACAGTCATTACATAGAAACAGAAGGAAGACGTACCTCGTTGGCACAGAAGACTAGGACATTTACCTTTTTCAAAAATAAAGATGTTATTACCTGAGTTTAGAGATTGTAATAATTTGAATTTGAATTGTGATACTTGTCAGAAGGCAAAACACCATCGTATTTCCTTTCCTTTAAATGAAGAAAAATCTTCTATTCCATTTGAAATTGTTCATTCAGAAATTTGGGGACCCTGTTTTACTACATTTGTGCATGGATACAAGTATTTTGTTTCATTTATCGATGATTGTACTAGATTCACTATGTTATATCTCATGAAGACTAAAGATGAAGTGAATAATATCCTTCCTGTTTATTGTCAGTTTGTACAGACTCAATTTCAGCATATTATAAGAATTTTTTGGGAGAGTTCATATATCAATCCCTTCATTCATACTTTCTACAATATGAAATTCTAAATCAGACTTCATGTGTGTACTCTCCTTAACAGAATGGTGTTGCTGAAAGAAAAAATTGACATATTCTAGAATTAGCTAGAACTCTCTTACTTGGATGTAATGTGCCAAAATGTTATTAGGGTGAAGCAGTACTAACTTCAGTGTTTCTTATCAATCGTATGCCAAGCAGAATTCTTAATGGGAACACTCCATTTCATTTGTTATATCCTTCTCATAAACAATTTCATCTTATCCCAAGAATATTTGGTTGCACATGTTTTGTTCATGTCCATCATGGATTAAGAGATAAATTAGATGCTCAATCAATCAGATGTATTTTTCTTGAATACTCTTCTATTCAAAAGGGATACAAGTGTTATGATCTCACAAAAAAGAAAGTATATGTCACAATGGATGTTACATTTCATGAAAAAATTTCTTTTTATAATATTACAGAAACCGCTCCATCAGATATGACATCATCATCTGTGTTATCTCTTCTGCCAATTGAAATTCAGCCAGTGCAAGAGAATGGAGATGAAGAGATGACGCTTGATTCAGAAAGACGATGACAAATATATACTAGAGGTGACAGAAGGGTATTTGCTCCACATCAATCACCTATCTCGGATCATAATCCTCCACCAGAATTAGATTTAAATTCAACTCAAGTGACTACACAACATTACGATGAATCAGATGACTTACCTATTGCACTTAGAAAAGGAAGGAGAAATAATGCAAAATATTCATTGGATAAAATTGTATCGTACTCAAATTATCCCAAAGAATATCAGTTATTTGTGATGCATGCAAATACCATTCATATTCCTAAAATATTTAAAGAGGCCAAACAGTATTCAGAGTGGAGTGCTGCCATGGAAGAGGAAATCGCATCTCTAGTCCGGAACAACACCTGGGAATTATCTCATCTACCTCGTGAAAGGAAAACTGTGGGATGCAAATGGGTTTTCTCTATAAAGTATAAAGCAGATGGAAATATAGAACGGTATAAAGTAAGATTATTAGCTAAAGGTTACAACCAATCATACGGCATAGATTATATTGAGACATTTGCTCCTGTGGCAAAGATGAACACTATTCAACTGAATTTTAGTTTGGCAGTCAACAAAGAATGGAAATTGTGGCAGTTGGATGTTAAAAATGATTTCCTTCAAGGAGATCTTATGGAAGATATCTATATGGACTTACCACCTGGGTATGATTCTCACCAGAAGCACAACCAAGTATGTAAGTTAAAGAAATCTATCTATGGATTAAAACAATCCCCAAGGGCATGATTTGAAAAGTTCAGTGAGTGTGTGGTCAATCTGGGCTTCAAGAAGTGTATTAGTGATCATACTTTGTTCATCAAACAAGATCAAAAGACTATTGTGTTACTAGTGTATGTTGATGATATTATTATCACAGGATATGATGCAGAAGGCATAATTGATATAAAAAAAATTTGCATGTCTTATTTGACTTGAAGGATTTGGGAAGACTGCACTATTTCCTTGGGATAGAAGTTATTCATAAAGATGACAGTTTATTTTTAAGTCAGAGGAAATATATTTTAGATTTGCGAAAGGAAACAAAAATGGAAGACTGTAGAGTATGCTCTACCCCTATAGAAGCATTCACAGAAGAGACCAATAAGCTTACTGAACCATTTGAAGATGTTGGTAAATACCAACGATTAGTGGGTAAGTTGATATATGTTACTATTACTCGACCAGATATCAGCTTTGCAGTTGGATATGTAAGTAGATGGATGCATTGCCCATCCAAGTATCATATGAGTACAATTTTTCACATCATCAGGTACTTAAAATCAATTATAACCTATGGGTTGTTATATTCTCCATCTTCATTGCTAGACATATGTATATATTCAGATGCAGATTGGGCAGGCTCTAGAACAAACAAGAGATCAACTTCAGGCTATGTAGTTTGTTTGGGAGGTAATGTTATATCTTGAAAAAGTAAGAAGCAGTCTGTAGTTGCCAGGTCTAGTGCAGAGGCAGAGTATCGAGCTATAGCACTGGGCATGTGTGAAGGTCAATGGATTCTATCACTTCTTCAAGAACTTGGTCTAAAAATAAATACTCCCATTATTTTCTTTATAATAGTAGAGTGACACTTCAAATAGTTCAGAATCCTGTCTTCCATGAAAGAACGAAGCATATTGAGATAGGTCATTTTATCAGAGAAAAGATAGCCCAAGGCATATTCAAATAATCCATAATGTATAGATTAGTCTATGTTCAGTCCATAATGTATAGATTAGGATTTGGATCCCAATAGATAAGATTCTGATTCATTGAGACCCGAGTCATATTAAATACTTATTAGGGGTAATATAGTCTTTCAAGTTATAAAGTCTAGTATATATTAAGTGAGTGTCATTAGGGTTTGCAATAGGAAAAACGTGAGATGCTGGACGTCTGCCAAGAAGGAGCCACCCAACCCTATTATTGTATTTTATCAATCGTCAATGAAATTATGATGTTCCTTATGCAAATCCAACAGCATGCACCTAAGCTTGCACATGCAAGGCAATATTCAACAACAGCAGTAGAGAATCAAAGCCTCAAATAATAGAAATGATCATCTAAATTTAGAAGCTTAGAGGTTGAACAACAGCACAAACTTTTGAGGTCTATTCTCACCAGCAGCTTTAATGATGCTACTAGAGTAGAAAAGAATCCCGTTTATCCCACAAAGCTGTTGCAACGTCATTAGTCCAGTTCCAATCTGCAACCAAGGTTGACTAGATTAAGAAAGAAGTGAGACCAATTACAAATGGAAGAAAAGGGATGGGCAATCGATGTGTACCATCAGTGGCACATAGTATTTTCTCTGTGCGAGTTCAGCAAAATGAACAGTTGTTTTCCTGCTTCCTGACGCAATAGTTCTCTGCACAAATTGGACTCAGAAAACACTGGAATGTTTCAAGACTAAAAACAAGTTCCATCAAAACAAAAATCAGACACTAGCACACAAGTATGCAGTTGTCATATCAAAGTCTCTTCGGGGACAGAATGTCATATGCTAGACTAATACCATTACCTTAATATCGTTCACTTCAAGTGAAATGTCAGTATCAAATCCACGTAAAACTTGGAGAGAAACCTCAAAATTTTCTATCAAGCCCTTTTTTGCCTGGAAATGCCAGAAATGTTGCATCACAGGCTAGTTGGAAAGAAAGTATTAACAATCAAGTGGAGCATATGGAATCTCACCAACCATCTTGGGGATTCAGGAATGAAGAATAAGCCAGGAATTAATATCGTGCAGGGCAAGATACCTGCATATAATGTCAAAACTCAGGTGTTCTGCAAGTGTTTCGAGTTCTTCAGGAAACTCATGCAAGGTCAGATAGTAGACGAAGCATTTCGTCAAGTCCCATTACCCTAATTGAAATCCTTTTCTAAAAGATCACCGTTTTTGTCTTCAGTTTTCTTAAGGAGAGAAATCAATCACTTCCATTTTTTTAAACAATCACCATTAAAAGGAAACCAAATTTCATCATCCACAGTTTCACTTCCATGATAGATTGAAACACTTTAAACATCAGAAGCTCTCAGTGACTCACCTATTACAGCGAGTACTCTCCACTGAAGAAACAACCCCAAAAGATAAGCAAGCATTATGCCCGTAGTGATTGAGAGCTACAAAATATTGCTGGAGCATCGGTTTGTTGAATCTGAAACTTGTAGCTCGATAACAAAGCTTGCAGTGGTACTAAAGTTACCTGATACAAAGATCCCAATGCGCCTCGCATATCCTGTGGTGCTATCTCTGCTACATATATAGGCACCTAAAGTGTAACAAAGAAATTAAACACAAGGTTACAAGGAGGCTCTGTTGGTGATTCCTGAAACAAGGAAATAGCATTTCCACGATAAATGACCGTGTTTAAGATAAACTTGTCTACATTAGTGACTGGAAATGCAATGGACGGAGGTGGCTTTAGTGAAAGGAGAACGAGTCCAGTCCAGAATCGCCAACAATACGAAAGAGAGGTGGTTTTCGTCCAAACAAGGATTTGGGTGCAAGCTGATGCACTTGGCACAAACTGATTAAAGAGTGGTGCTCCAGAAAGAGATCCAGAATTAACTCCTTACCGTGCACGATATGATCCCGACACCAAATCCGCCTAACAACCTACCCATATATAGGAATGACGAATCCTACGAGACACATAAAAAGCGAATCATGATTGTACACCTTGAAGAATCAGAGAAGAAAAGTCAGAGCATCGGTTCAGGAATAATCAATACTGACAGTGGCAAAGGATATCAGGAGCCATCCAATTATGTTCGGAACCGAAGCGACCATCAGCGACTTCAACAAGCCAAAATAAGCAAGCGTCAAGTATAAATGATTAAAAGTAGATAATAGGAATCACAATGAGCAAGAACAAAACCCAAAATAAAACAAGAAAAGAAGGACAAACTTACTCCTTTGCGCCCAACATACTCTGCTATCTGCCCACCTGCCATAGCCCCCACCATAGCACCAATATTTGAAAGAGATCCAAATAAGGAGAACTAATTCCACCATTGATATCAGATTCACAGAGAGAGAGAGAGAGAGAGAGAGAGAGAGAGAGAGAGATGATATGTGTTGTTTTTATTACCTCTGAAGTTGTTAACCTGAGATCCTTGATGATGGCAGATTCAGTAGGCGATGAATATCCTGTCTGAGTTCCATCAACATAAAAATTGCCGACAATCATAATAAAAATAGCAATACTTGAGATAAAGGAGGAGTGCATATCGTATAAGGAAGGGTACTCACAGTTAAGCCGTATTGGATTGGTCCCAAGGATACAATCAAAGTGCAAAAAAGAACAGAGATGGAGCTCTCTCTGATAATCGCGGAGGAAGTAACGCCCGAATGACTTGAATCCATTCTGTACCAACTCCCCGTGAGAAGAAACGGCTTCTTAAGATCATTGCTACTCCCTGCACTGGTACTCCCACCATCCTCAGTATCGTCCCTAAAACTCATGATCAATGTTGAAATTAGTGTACAAAGTCTACTATATCGTTTTTGGGATCAAAACTGCCAAACTTTCAGTGTGCGGCATCTGAGTTAGTCTTTCTTGTGCAAGACCATAAATCCTTTCGGATAAAAGCTACATCATTCGGTGCCACTACGAGTCATCACCGGAGTCAGAAAAGAAAGTTAGAGCGACTGTTGGGTGACCACCGTAGCTACGGCCATAAATCGTTTATTAATTATTTGGATCCGAAGTATTCGTCCTTTCTGGAAGACGTTACTATCTGATTAACATAATGTATGGCATGTAAGTGTCTGACTATAGTTCTGATTCCAATAGCTTCTTTACTTTGTTTTGAACTTTTGTCAGAAGAGTTCAAATAAAGTTGGCTCATAAGTTCACAACATATTATCTCATCATCCGAGGCATGCGAGATGAAATAGGCTCATTGTGATTTTGGTCCATCTTTCTGTCGAGAAAGTAAACTAAGAATGAGTTGTTTATCCAAAGCAAACCAGTGGTATCAAATATGAGGATGATTCGATTGACTTTGTGTTCAACTTTTTAATGAAAAATGAAAGGTTTCAAAAGTTTGGAGTGTTTCTCAGTTTGTCCCAAAAGTATTCGGGGGTATCTGCAAACCTTTCAACAGTATTATTTTCTTTATAAGGTTTGAATGTGTTTTCTTGTTAGCATACATTCACAAATCCGCCTTGATTTTGGACCCCATATATGTGCAATCTCAATCCAATTTAGTTTTGGGCTTGGAAGCATCGTCTGCATTCTTTTCTTATGAAGTCCTGATGCCAGCCCTTTTCATTGTAGACTTAACAAGACCCGTAAGATCTGCTGTCTATGGCAGTGGTTAGTAGTACTACCCCAACTTTCCTCAGTTTTGTATATTATAATGGGTTCGACCTATTGACATGATCTCCAACGGGAACTTTCACGTGCGTCGCACCAACCAACGGTTGTTACATGAGCTATTATTTGCAAGACCAATGATGCGAGCAAATCATGAGTGGAGGAGCTTTTGTCACACCGACACGAATCACGATCATGATCACGATCCGATTCAAACCGGTGCTATGTGACCGCTCTTGAACGTAAAAGGCATTCAAATACAAGCATAATAAAATTTTAACTCTAATAAAATATCAAACTTAAATATATTAAATATCTATATGTATGAACAATCCATTCAAAATAGTAGCAGGTTCATAAGACATAAACACTCAATGTCATATATAAATATCTAGATAACCTAAATTCATTTGTTCTCGAGGTACTAGTTTTACGATAAACTATAAAATAATAGGGTGAACTTTGGCCATAACTTGGTGAAAAAGTTATACACAATCTAACAGAATTAATACTAAACACATACATATTTCACAGTCATTTCATAGCAAATTATATTTACATTTTAACTCATACTTTCAAACTCACACTCACACATACATCCATCAATTATGATAATTACAACCCACATTGTGACTATCCCAAGGCCATAAAAGTCATGTGATCCTCCCTTACATAACCTTGGTTTACCCCGTTTACAATAGTTAAACCACACTGACTCTCACGATAAAATTTTTGAGAACAGATTATATATTTAGTCTAAGCATAAATGCTCGAGAGACGTGCAAGTCTCTAAAGACACCGCACAAGTATAACTCATGTATTCATGCATCATCATTATGTTTCAAAACCAATTGCATCTTGTCACATTCATAGTTCATATCCGGATCCATATATCCAAATCTATATCCACACAATATTCAAATGACATTTTTAAATCAACACATACAAATCAAATCATGCTCTTTATCAATAACGTCATAAACAAGGTTATCTCAAAAGCATATAGTATAACCCATAATTTCAAATATCATTTAGGAACATCGATAAAATATTTAACAATTATGCATATTAAAATCATCCAAAACAAAAAAAAAAAATCACTCGTAGCATATTCTATTAAACAATACATATTGAAGAATCACTAATATCCAATCTCCAAACTATTGAACCCCTTTTATCACCATTAAATTCTTCAATTTTAATGTCTAAACAAGTTTAAATAATAACAATATTAAAATTTATTAATTATGGGTCTAACACAATGAATCAGATCCTAAATGACACAAAAATCTATTTTGGACCTAAATAAGTTGTCTTAGATCCAAATTGTCACATGTATCCATTTATGTTCCAAACTAAACAACACAATAGATATTTTGTATTTTTAGGTCAACCCAAAACCTGGTCTGAACTTGAAAATACTTAAACAAGTTTTGTTTATGACCCATAACTTGTTTCAAGGCCCAACCTAAATCTGAAATCTATTTTTGATACAAACAAAACCCAGAACCCACTCAAATATATAACCAATACTATAACACAAGGCTCAAGGACACAACATGTATTCTGTCATGATATGACACATGTAGTGTCGGACATGCATAAACCCTAACCAACCATAGTTAGCTTCCAACAATGATTTCACTGATTTTCAGTATCGACAATGTCGGTGATGGTTCCCAACCAACCGACTGCCACCATCTTCCAGCCAAGCCTAACATCAGCCATCAAGAGTAGCGTTTTGGTCGAAAAAATCTAGAAAGGCACAAGAAGGATAGCGAAAAAGAAAATGAACAAATCTATGCATTTTCTCGATTGGTTGAACTATGATCCAGGTCTTGTAGTTTGGACTCGTTTCCTGTATAAGCAAGGTCACTCGTTCGTATATTTAAGAACAATTTATGTTTCAACATGTTCACGAGTTGTTTATGATTTCAAAATGAACCGAGTTTGAGCCTAACAGGTACAGTTCAAACTTATCTCGATTTATTAGTGCTCGTTTGGTCTCATACCTGTGTTCAGCTTAGCTCAAAATTCAAACAAAATCATGGTTTTTCCTAAAACAACATAAATATGTTACTGGTAATTATTTCAGAACCAAAAAGTTGAGAAGGAAAAAATAAGCTAGCTCCAAAGAATGGAATTTTGTGTTATACAAATATTGTCACAATGAGATTCGAGCTTCATGACGGGCTCTTTTTCCTTTTTCAAGCTTTACGAGCCAAGTTGAGCCAAACACTCACTTTTCTTTTTGAGTTTAAGATAAAAAACTGAACATCAACAAGCTGATAATGAGCTGAACTTTTCCGTGCTGTCATTTACTCGGTTTATTCCCTTGCCAAGGGCGCACTTCGAAATTTGTGTTTCCGTTTTAGAAGATCTTTAAAGTGCACGAAACTAGCGAAAAAGTTAGCGCCTTCGGTTGTTAGCATAGTGAAACAGGTCTCTGACTGCTAAACAAGCAGTCAGGTTCTACCCTTATGAGTGCTACCACAAGCAAACACCCAGTTTAGGCTCTTTGAGGTCACACTGGGACTTTTATCTGGGTTCTTTTATCTATAAAAAAGAACAGTATAGAAGCATTTACAGCTTTATAGATCCTTCGACGAAAATCTCTTCTCGAATGTTGGAAGAAATAGCTTCCCCCCTTCTGAATACGTTCGGTGATGTCTTGCTCGATGGAGTAAGAGCCCTTCACTGGAGTCCCTGTCGCTCAATTATGCCATTTGGTCCAATCAACACCCCCTTCCGCGCGATTGGGGAGATTCAGAGGCGTGGGTGTTATTGGTCCATGCTGCATGCAGTGCACATGCCCCCATTTCTCATTGTAGATGCGAGGAGACCTTAAAATGTTGCCAACACTTGGAAGAGCCTAAAAGATTCGGCAACAAGGTTAAGGGCTGCCTTCTTTGCACGCAGAAACGCAAGGGGTCAGTCTCTTGAGAGAGAATTGATACAAATCAATGTTTTGTAATTAGTATATCAGTACCAGTATCATGTAGAACACCGATCTAAAATCATATCATACGATACTTTACATTAATATATATATATATATATATATATATATATATATATATATATATATATATATATATATATATATATATAAATCTTTAAAAAATTATCATGTATCGTAATAGATGCAGGATGTATTCACAGTGTATCGTGCAATACATTGCGATACGGGTGTGATGTATGTCTATTGCGATAAATTACCTTAATCATATCGGTTCAAGTACCGCTACACCTTGTATATTTATTTATATCATATGATGGAATTCAATATTTATAACATTGATACAAATACCACCTAATTAATAGCCATTGTATTGCAGGATACCATCTACGAGAAGCACTTGCAGATACTATATTGCAGATTGACATCCAAGATAGGCGTGCTCATATAATCATTCATATGCACGGACGGGCACCCAGAGAGAGAGAGCATTTCAATTTTCAACTGTTAGTATACATTAATACTGAACTTGTTGGGAACAGAGGGCATCCTTAGGGCTACCTACATCAACTCATCTCAACTTGAGTTCCAACTCTCCTGACTCCACATCTCGCAGCCTCAACCACAAGTCTTGAACAATCTCCCCATTTACGCAACTCACAAAAGTCTCCTTTTATCCTTCCCTGGAACCACCTTGCGCATTTTGGTCTCTCCACCTACCACTGAACTCTGAAGGACTCGCCGCAGCCTTGATGCAGATACAATGGGGTGTAGGTCAATATGTGCATGCCCCATCTTGTCATCTGGCTTGAACCGATCCTTGTCCATTACCACCTGTTGATCAGTGTGATAAGGATCAGAAAAAAAAAGATAAATAGCTACGTCTACTCCCCAGGGTGATCAACTCAAAAGAACCTTCAAGCAAAAGGTCATGAGATTGACACCTCGGGAGTGCATCTGGTAGGGGTCTGCCTAACCCCAGCATGCCTGTGGAAAAGAAAAAGGAAATCCAATATGCTGACTACATCAGACTCATCACCCACATTTTTATTTTCATTTCTCGTTCTTTATTTACCGACACTGAGAAACCTGGACTTCTTAGATGGTACTAAACTGCACCACCCAGTCAGTTCAAACCCACATTTTGTTGAGCCGGACTTGATTTTGCAAACTGAGTCCATCGTTTGCAGAATGCTCCTGGCATAAGGGAATCACAAGTAACATGGAGGAAAAGACTGCAGCCTACAAGCAGAATTCCGTTAATGAAGCACCTAGGACAGTATATACAACCATAAAACTTAGATTACCAAAAGAACAGAAATCTTCAATGAGAAGACACCTAACACTGCAACGTTACCAAACACGAGTTTCACCAATCAGGCATGCAATGCCCCGAGCCCAATTAAACCAACCCATGGTTGGAATACATAGAGAGAAATTAATTGGTTGCCCCAGAATATGGATGGGTGAAATTGAATTGTGATGGTGCAAGTAAAGGGAATCCAGGCATGGCAAGATGTGGAGGTTTAATTCGGGAACGGAGAGATGTATGGTTAGGTGGATTCTTGCGTAGGGCGGTGTTCTTCATATATTCCGGAGACAAGTAGCTTACACTGGTTTAGAAATGGCATGGCAATTGAGCTGCCCAAGGTTATTATCAAACTGGATTCACTAGTACATTTGAGCCGCATAAGGAAAAGTCCCATGCCTCTAACCACAGCTCTTTATTCAAGCTCATTGGAATTTACGCCAACGTGATTGGCCAGTTAAGACAGCCCACACACTTCCGGAAGGCAATCGGTGCATGGATTTGCTGGCTACATGGAGCTTCAAACTCACTTCAGGCTTGCATATATGGTGATCCCCCCAGCTCCATTGCAAATCAACTGAGAGCAGATGAGATGGTTATCTGCTTCCCACGTTGCTTCAGTTGAGCTATGCCGGTTTTCTTAGGGCATAGCCCCTTCAGTATAGTCCCAAAAAATACCATCCCACAACACCCTTTTACAGTACAAAATCGATTAGAATAGGCAAAAACTAATTCTATTGAAGCATGATCGTGGTGAAAAGGGAAAAAAAGATTTATTAGGAAATCTATCTGACAAGAGTACTTGTAGCAACATAACAACTGTGACATTTATATCAGCTGTCACATCAATTTACTGGTTTTGAAAAACGAAATTGATGTATTGTGATAAACAAGCTGATAAGAACATGAGAAGGATGTTTTCTAGGCTCATGAAGACGTGACAGGTATTTATCAATTACCTGCAGGATGATACAACTGAAAGTAAAGGAATGGT
Source organism: Brasenia schreberi (assembly GCA_036023115.1). Taxonomy (NCBI): domain Eukaryota; kingdom Viridiplantae; phylum Streptophyta; class Magnoliopsida; order Nymphaeales; family Cabombaceae; genus Brasenia; species Brasenia schreberi. Next base: position 12,509,703 of record JAYKKT010000085.1, on the reverse strand, counting down.
TTACCACTTATGCTTAAGTGGGAGGATGAAGACAGTCTTAAAAGGAAAAAAGAGAGGACAGCTTACCAAATTTAGAATTGCATCTGGATTGATTACAGAAAAGTTGAATTCTTCATTCCAGACTGGATTAAGGCAAGAGTTTATAACCTTTGTCTTTGCTATCTGAAAATGTTGTCAGCAATCATGAATTAACAAAAGGAACAAACAAATGAAGATTTACAGGAACAATGGTTCTCAAAATTATTTAGTTCCTTGACATAAGTACTTCTCAGCAAGATAATTTTATGGAAAGCAAGCAGCCTTGCACATGCACATGTATCCTTTCATTTTCATCAATTAAAGGCACAAATGTGAAAAGCAGTGAGTGAAATGTGTATAGCATTGTTATTTGCCATATCGATGAGCTAAATTTGGTTTTAGCATTATCTTTTAATCAGAGCCACTGATTGTTGAACATCTTTAAAATTGTGTCGTACATTATACAAAATACACAGGTACACCATATGAACCAATTGGTGGGAAGATCTATGCATACTATAATTGTGCAAGATGTCATGAACATTGAAATCTAAATGTTTGCATCCATGATTTCCCCATCTAAGGACATTCTGGGATAGAAATAAATAAGATGTAAGAATGGGGTTCATGCCCTCAAAGATTACTTCTCACATGTACAATCTTTGTGCAAGAAGCTGCGTCAAGGTTAGACATGCTTTTAATATCAAGGAAGATAAAAAATCAAAATCTATAGAAGACGAAGAAAGCTCAACATCTTGGATAAAGGTACCAATTAGCAACATCAATTACGAATTTGGTCTCATGCTGGATTAGCAAATTGTTCTAACTAAAGTACATTCTACATAGATTAATAAAAATAAAACAATCAATCCTGCTAGTTAAAACAAATCATTAAATCCTTGAATCAATTAAATCTGATGTTACTCGTATCAAGCATATTGTACGGCACATGTCAATATGTATCCTATCGATGAAAATATCAATATGATAAACCACGATATTGCATAATAAACAAATATTGGCTCGTATAGTACTATACAAACCAGTATAGCCATATCAATAATATCATATGATACAACCAATATGGCTATCCCAGGCTCCAAAGCTCAGCACATTGTTTTCATATCGCATTGTATCGTGGGATTTCACGGTACAATACATCTTGTTGTATCACATAATAGAGCTTATCGGTATGAAATACAACATGTATCATACGAGACGTCCTGAACTTTATAAACCCCCAGTCGAACAAAAACCCATGTTTCAGTGGGGTTTCTAGCTTTTATATGTGGGTTCCGAATGTTCGAAGGCAATTTCTAGCTTGCGTGAGGCATCTCCAATACCATGATCACTTTGGCAATAACAACACCGATGATATGGTTGTTGTTGTTTTTTCCTTTTCCTTAGTGTATTTGATTTTTTTTTTGTTATTTATTTTTCTTTTTTGGAATGATAATATATGAAGTGCATGAATATCTTTTCATTGTATTTGTGAAGTAAGAGACAATCTATTTGAGTGTTTTGGTGGTTTATGAAGTAAAGATTAGAGATTTATGAAGTACTTTTATTTTCAAGTGTATTAAGATTAAAGTGTCAAATTAAGATGGCATGAAGGGGTGTTAGCAACTCCCAATCTCGGATTGATGATCTGGCATGGCAGTAGTATACTGCCGTTAAGATTAAAAATAAAAAGTGGTTTTTGTGAGAAGGTGATTAGTGGTGGAATTTTTCATTTGAAACCTACCTACTAGAGACTAGGAAAGAGGTTGCGTTCCTTACACAAGTAAAGTTAGGAGAGTTCTAGAAGCAATTAAATGACAATATCTAGAGATTATTAAAAATATAATTAAGAAGAGGCAAGAAAAAAAAGATATAGGGATATTTGAGGAAGAAGATGTTGGACTTAGTGGTGGTGATGATAGTATTCATTTTGATGTTAAGACAGAGATTGATAGTAGTAGTTCTCGACAACCAACTAGGGAAAAGAGGGTTGTTTAAGAGGTTGAAAGTGATAGAAGAGAAAGGGCTAGAAAAAGATTTGATTATGACATATAGACTTTTTTTCTCCTAGTACTATACTTGATACTCAATGTGAGTAGGCAAAGAATGGGGAGATGGTTTTATGATGTGTGCATTTCATTTAATGCAGTAAATTCTTTTCATTTTTAAGTAATGGCAGATGTCATTGCTAACATTGGTTCAAGGTATAAGATATCATCTTATTAAAAGTTTATAGAAAAACTATTATATAAGATTGTCCTTAAAGTGCAAGAATATTGTTTGACTTTAATAGAGTTATGGAAGAAGATGAGATGCATTATCATGAAAAACGAATGGACAAATATGCGAGAAAAGACTTTGTTAAACTTTTTTTTCTATTTTCTTAAAGGACTTATGCTTTTCAGATCTCAAGACATATCATAAGAATGACATATTATATAGATTCTAAGGCATTAATCTGACTAGGTGATATTAGAGGTTGGGCTTAAGAATGTAGTACAATTAATTACATATAATGCACAAAGTAGTTGGAAAGGAGTAAGTTGATACTTATCGGACTTTTTATTAGATATAGTGTGCATCCCATTATTTAGATCTTATATTGAAGGATATTAAAGAGGATGATGAGGTGAAGGCAACAACTAAGTGTTGTCAAAATATCACAAAATTCATCTATAACCATATTTTTGTATTATGTATGATGAAAAGATATACAGATGATGCAGAGCTCTTTTGTACAACCATTAATTTCTTATGAGTATATAGTATTGTTAAATAAAATCAAACCTTGAAGAGAATATTTTTCTCAAATGAGTGACAGTAGTTTGCAGGCTTGCATCAAAATATAAAAAATTGAAAATTGAATGATATTTCAGAGACAATCTTTAGGATTACATTTTGAAACTACTATGTTATACTATTAAGGATCACATGTCCTTTACTAAAAGTTTTGAGATTAACTGATAGTGAGAAGAAGCAATCTATGGGTTATCTCTAGGAAGCCACGAATAAAGCTAAATAAGCTATTAGAAGCAACTTAGATTATGTGTTCGTGTGGAATATTACTGATAACATATGAAATAAATAGTTAATCAACCTATTCATGCAGTAGTTTATTACCCCAATCAATCATTTAGGTATTTTGCAAGCTTTAAAAGGGATGGTGAGATTAATCGATAGATCATTGATTGTATAAACAGATTGGTCCCTAATTATAACAAAGAGGATGCTTTAATATAGCAACAAAAGATTAGTGAATATCTCATTAAAATATCACACAAGAAAGTCTTAAAAAAAGGCTATAATAAAGCGTATGCAATAAAGGCATAATATATCAGAAATGAATATTATGTAGCCACAAAAGACTTGAAAAGTATATATATATATATGTGTGTGTGTGTGTGTGTGTGTGTGTGTGTGTGAGTGGTTTTATAGAAGAGAACATAAGCTAGTTAATGAGAGAATAAAAGAGAAAAGAAGAAAAGAGGGGAGGGGCTTGGTCACATCCAACCCCCAACGGCTAGGGGCCCTAGTGTTGACAGCTCGACTAGCTAGGGCCTATTAGGGTCATACCCGAATAGCCCATGTTCTAACACCCCCTCAAATTGACAGCTCTATGACGAATTTTGCCAATCAAAAACTGAAATTGAGGAGCAAGTAATAATTGTTGAACACATCTGCAATCTGATACTCTAATTTTACAAACTGCAATACTAAATTATCTTGTAGATGTTGTTCACGAACATAGTGACAACCCATATCAATATCCTTCGTATATTCATTAAAGGTATGGATGTTAACTATATATATAGCATTTTTATTGTCGTAGTACATGATCGGAGGGGCTTCACCATTAGTCTTAATTTTAGAAACCCACTGATAACCTATAATATTTTTGTTTGGTGGACTACAGATAACATATCAAGTTTGGGTTCTATATAAAGCATCCAACTCTTTGTTCAAGGCATAAATTAAGTCTTGTGATAACTGAGCTTCCTTGAAGGTTCTAGGTTCCTTTATGACTGAAATATTATTTACCAAAGCTTTATGCCTTGGTGAAAAGTTATCATAAGAGGCAAACCTTTCAAGAGGTTTACAATAACGATTTGACCTTCCAGGAATAGGCAAAGTCCTTCTAGTATAATATTGATCAAAAAGTGTAACAAGATGTCTTGAAATCATGTGTTTATCATGATAATTTTCTATATGAATCACATCTTCACCTTAGATATCATTCAAGAAGCAATAGAAGTCATCAATAGAATTAACATCATCCATGCCTTTAAAAACATATTCATTTTCAAAAAATTTAGCATCTCGCGATACATAAAGTTTGTCATTTTTTACAATCATAACACCTATACCCTTTTATTTATTTCATATAATAAAAAAATATATTATATGGTATGAGATGATAGTTTATTATCTTTTTCAGTGTAAACAAAATATTTATATAAAAAAATATGCAATTTAAAATAGTTGGGAGAAACTTTAAAGAGTTTTTATATAGAAGACAAATTTTGTAAAACTGAAGAGGGCATCCGATTAATTAAATAAATTGTAGTTATAATAGTTTTTGCTTAAAAATTCTTAGGAACACAACTTGATAAAAGCAAGGTTCTTATGGTTTCTAAAATATGTTAATGTTTACGTTCTGAAATATTATTTTGTTTAGGAATCTTAGTGCAAGAGGTTTGATTTATGATTCCAAATTTATGAAGATGACTTTTAAATTCTTTTGACATAAACTCTCCTCCTAAATAAGATCTAAAAATTTTGATTTTAAAATCAAATTTATTTTTTACAAGATTATGAAAGATAATAAAATTTTGAAAAACATCAAATTTTGCTTTTAAAAGTTATACCCATGTATACTTAGTAAAATCATCTATAAAAATAACATAGTAGGAAATGCCTTCTTTAGACAAAACGGGTGTTAGTCCCCATACATCCGAATGAAATATTTCAAAGGGTATTCTGGTAACATGCGTTTTGTTTGGAATAGAAGATATTGCATTTTACCAAGAATACAATTTTTGCAAGAAAAATCTTTCTTAGTCTTTACTCTTAGAAGAGATTAATACAATTTTTTAGCATTAAGATGTCGTAGTCTCTTGTGTCATACAAGAGCATCATTTAACAAAACATTAACATATCTTATACTATGCAAATAGTCCATAATGTAAAGTTTGTCCTCTCTATGGCCACAATCCATCACATTCTTCGAGAGGTGATCTTTTACAGTACATTCCATGGATAAAAAAGTTACAACATACTTTTTATCTGAAATTTGATATAAATAAAGTAAGTTTAAATTTAATTTTGGAAGAAAAATACTAATTTTAGAGGCTTCAAAAATTTTATTTTACAAAATAACAATTTTATTTACGTCTAATTTTATTTCATCCCTAGTATAAATACATGATAAAGATTTTTTAATATATGAATTAAAAAAAATCATTAAAAGTCATATGAAACAAAGCACCCAAATTAATAATCGAAGAGGTCATACGTTGAATTTCATTTATTAAAAAAGAGCAAACCACACCGATCGTTACTTTCTCCTTCATTTGAGCTTTAAGTTTCTTCACTTTTCTTAAAGTATAAGGATGGTAGATGAAACTTGTTCTTCCATTAAAGTCACCTTCTTTTTCAACTTGGGGCAATTTGACCTTATGTGATCGACTTCTCTACAATGATAGCAAATGACCTATTTTCTTACTTCGCTTGATCCTTTGCTTTTGAAAATAAGAGGACGATAAACCTTCACATTTGCTCCGAGTTTAGATAGAGCTAGTGCGTTATCTATATAAAAACTAGCTTCATTCATTCTTGTTTCTGCCATTTGAGGATCGCTAAGTATCTCTTTTTTGGTGAGAAATATATTCTAATGAATAAAAGATACCTAACTCCTTCAAATTCTTCTCAGAGACTTTAGAGAAATTGATATACAAAATCTTCATTGTCCTCATATTGTCTCTCATCAAGACATTGTGTATATTTTTTTTTATAATCATATAGTTGATTTCAAATATTAGAATATTTACCAAAGAAATTATTTATTCCTTTATTTTCTTATATAAGAGAGATCAATGTGTCTCTTAATATTATTTTATGAGCAACATCACTTTGAACATGTGATTTTTTTAAATATTATCATGCTTCTTTAGCATTAGTGAATTTAATTATGGTGTCCCTAATGTGTTCTTTTACGTTGTTCATGAGCACCTATAGGATCATTCGATGACCTCCTTCATATTCTTATTTTTGCTCAAGCATGGTATTAATAGAGGGTTATACCTTCGAATCACTTAAATAGTCCCATAATTTATTAATATATAGATAATTTTCTATAGTTTAGGCACATGTTTTGTAGTTTGAAGATGCTAAACGAAAATTAAACTCTCATTTCTCATCCATATTTCATGAAGAAAATAATTATAAAGAGGTAAATTTACAACAAAATCAAGAAGAATGTTAATAAGCTTTCCAAGATGACAAACAATATCCTTATAATTGATAATGACTCTAATACCATGTAATGAAGAAGATGCTTCAATATGGCAATGAAATATTAGTAAATATCCCCTCAAAATATTACATACAAAAACATTAGAAAAAGGCTATAATAAAGCGTATGCAACAAAGGCACAATATACCAAAAATAAATATTATTTGGCCACAAAAAGCTTGAAAAAGTATATACATGAGAGCAATATTTATAGAAGAGAATATAAAAAAAGAGGAGAGGGGGATAGTCACAACCAGCCCCCAATGACTAGGGGTCTTCGGGGCCCTGGCCTTGACAATCCGACTAGCCAAGGTCAGGCCCGAGGGACTCATATTCTAACACTAATAAGAGTAGAGCAGATGTTATACATCGAGAGATGAAGATCTACGATAATGTTCTTTACTTGATAGGTTTGTCTGTAACCATTTATAACTGTAATAATATGCGTCTAGATAAACTGTTTATCTTAATATTTAAGTTTCTTATATTTTATATTTATTATGAAATAACTCTTTATGTTTATTTTTTTTCTATTAGATTTTTTTTGGAATAAGTTTAGAAGTAATTGTCCAACCCTAAGAGATTTTGCAATAAAAGTTTTGAGGCAAATTTATAGTGCAACTAGCTATGAAAGAAATTAGAGTATCTTCGAACATATCTATACAAAAAAGAGCAACACGTTGGAATATAAGGAACTCAATGACTTAGTTTTCATCTGTTGTAACATCCGGGTCCAACAAGTGTGGATCAAAGGCAAGCTGGATTCGATCCAGGCACCTCACCCTAATGGATTATGGCTTAATTTTAATGATTCTATCTAGATGTACTATTTGCTTCCAATGCAGTTAACTGAGTTTAATGAGCCAGGTTGGTTTAAATTTGCTAGAAGAAGCTCAGCTTGCCCAATAAACCCGAGCCGGGGTCGATAATGGAACCAGACTCAGTTCTTTGGTTAAGCACAGACCCTTGCCAGCTGCAACTCCTTGATCCAAATAGACTAGAACCGAGCCCACTTGCTTAATCAAGCTTGTATTTTCTTTGCAAATGATGCGATCTGGTTGAGATTATTGAACAGATTTTCTATTTGGTCATGTTTTTGGTTACCAATTTTGATTAGATGGGTCGAGTTACTGGATGCCCCAACCCAATATGTACTCTAAGCTAGACATGTCCGGTTTCGGGTAAATCTGAACTCTGATTTCAAATCATTGGTTCCGGTTTTCCTAAAACCCAAAACTGAAATCGAACCGTCCTAAGGTCGGGTTTTTTTTAAAAGAACACAAATGCACAAACTCCCCATCAACCTCAACTGATGAGTTTGTGTTAATAGATGGTTTGTGTTAATATATATATATATATATATATATATATATATATATATATATATATATATATGTAGAAACAGTTTGGAACCGCAGGTTTTTGGGTACCATGAATTATAAACGAACTGGGGTCCCCGGTTTCAGTTCCTGTTATGGTTCCAATGCAGACTCGGACAGTTCCCGGTTCGGGTTTGAACTGCCGGGCTGGATACGAAACGTTCATGTCTACTCTTGACAACCAGGTAGGGCTGGTAGGCTCAATTAACCAACCTGCTTCTACTTCTGCTCTTGCTTCTGGTCAGATTGGTGCTCGACATGCTCTTTCGTGTTCATTTGGTGATTTAAACGACCCAGACACGAGCTGACTCGTTAAGTTATACTAATTGAAAGTCGTCTACGTACATATCTACTAGAAGACCGTATTAACTCAACCAATCGGGTGGGCACTATAGAACTAAACGATGATCTTGTATGATAAATAGATTCTTTTACTCAACTTCTATTTTCTATTAAAAAACAAAAGAAATTAGCGTTCAATTTTTTGTTTGGTATAACGGGAAGGCTGAAGCGAGATGCATGCCCTGAATGTCAAACTCATGACCTTCAACTTGTGAGCTCGACCCCTAGCCCCTCTAGACAAATGACGTATTCCCTCTGACGCCATTTTCTTGTTGCAGTGATGTAATGAACCACGAGTATCTTTTCTTCATTTGGTCATATTTTTCTGAAGTAAAGAACCGAACTACCAATGTCATATCATACACTAGCGCGTCAGCCTAAGGTCTTCAACTGGTCCTCAGCTCTCTCTCTCTCTCTCTCTCTCTCTCTCTCTCTCTCTCTCTATATATATATATATATATATATATATATATATATATATATATATATATATATATATATATATAACATAAACGTACGGCATTACGCTAAAAATCGGCATCTTCAATAGATGGTGAGATGTAGTGGCGTTTTCTTCTCATGTCAAGATATTCAAGTAGAATATAAGGCACAATGAATGTAATGCGAGGAAAAGTACCTATAGATATTCTCGGTTTATATGTATTATATATAAACGGGATCATGCCCATTTTTTACATGTCCACCTATTGTTTTCGATGACATAAGTATAATCTAAAAAATAAATATTTTTAAAAAGAACAAAAGAAAATTTTATTGTATTCATGTGTTCTAAAGGCAATAGTTGGACATGAGTGCTCAACGTCAGTGGTGAATAAGATCTACTCATTATATATATCGAGAGAGCATAGTCCATACACACAATCATCCATGCCTAAATCTACTTAAAGATTTCTACTGTTGAATTGATTTGATCAATGATAGAGATTTAATTTTAAAAACATTTAATATAATAGGTGTATTAAATGCAAAGAATGAAAAGTATAATTGTACTTTTTTAATTTTTAAATTTAAATCTGTATGGTTGATCAAGCCAATTAAACAATCAAAATCTTTAAGTGGATTTGAGTATAAATAGGTGTGCACATATATTAATTTCTCTCTCTCTCTCTCTTTATATATATATATGAAAACTAGGTTATACTCAATGAGTATCATGTTACCCATTCCACTTATTGTAGTTGAGGCCACCATTTTACACTATAGATACCCATTGAGTGCCAAACTCATTCAGTATAATCTAGTTTTCTTCTCTCTCTCTCTCTCTCTCTCTCTTCTCTCTCTCTCTCTCTATATATATATATATATATATATATATATATATATATATATGAGAACATTTGACTCTTCTCCCGACAAAAGATCTAGCAAAATATTGAAAAGTTTCTCCTTTTCTATTTAACTTGGTCTTTGTGGTTGAATATCACAAGAATTTTTTGAGAAACTTACAAAACAGTACATATCAATTATTTTGCAACAAAAGTGCCAACTTTTCTACTGTTAGAATTGGGAACCTCCAGTTTAAAGCTGAAAATGAACTCGTTACTTGGCTCTTATCTATCTGGCTTGTTCATGTTCAATTCATTAGCTGAAAGATAAGCCGTCTCGTTCTTTTCTACGAGACAAACTCTAACATTGTGTATCCATCTTAGCTTACAGAGGCTCCTCTAGTTGAGCGTATGTTTATTTTTTTATACAATGTTTATGCCAAAGCCTGATGCATGCCTTGGGTATCGAACTCATGATCTTCAGCTCGTGAATCGACATAGCCCGGTGAGCGATTTTTGGTTGTAAAGTTGGACATAGGTTAACATAATGTTTGAAGGTCGTGCCAAATAGTTAAGAGTTCATAGTTACTAAATGCACACCCTAAATTACTAAAAACATTCTTTTTTCTATAATACCTTTATTTGTCCAACCCCGACTACTCTCATTTATTTGTCTTCTCTCTCTTTGGAACTGGCCACTAAAGCTCATCACCCTTTTCTCCTTCTCTCACATCCACAGGTTCGTGTGTCTCCTTTATATAAAAGATGCACATGAAACATATTTTTTTAGTGCGAGTGATGAAGAGAAAAAGAATGTAATTTAAGTAGCGAGGATAATATGGGATTTTCAAGATTAAAAGGTGTGTCCTTACTAAAAAAAATTGTCTTTAGTGACACCCTTAAGAGTTTCATGATAATTTTTTTGTGAAAGGATAGAGAGTTAAGGAGTATGTTTATAGTAGAAAAGAAGATCGCTTTCTGCTGGTTCTATGAACACACACACTGGGTTCTATAAAAACATGGAGATATATATATATATAATTTTTGAGAGAGTGCTAAATACATATCTTTCCGTGCATAATTTTGTATAAATATCTCTACTTTTTGAACTTTAGCTTTAACGATGGAGATTTAAATAAAAAATATCATTTTACTTTTATACTTTATATATTTTTTAAAATAGCAAAACTAGAATGATGAAAGATCCGTACTGATGCCGGCTCTCAAATACTTCCTCCAAAAGCCTCTTGCTTGATATTTATATATGTACATGCAACATGCTCGTTATGGGTTATCGAATATCATTCTAGCAATAGTATTACAACTCAAGAATCACATGAAGAAATGAAAATACAACACATATACATATGATGCAAAGTGTTCTAGCTTTTAGTTGGAGCAGCACGCCAAATAGTGGACCCTTTTCATGTGGGCAATCTCCTTTTAGACTCACACATGCTCAGAAACTAGCAGACTGCTGGCCAGACAATTCTTTAGCGTGTCTGTCATGCTCACATGTAACAATTCTTGTTCCAGTTCCATTTTGAGTCCTAAACTGTTTACGACGAAAAAAAATAATTATAATTATAATATATATATATATGTATGTATGTATGTATATATATATATATATATATATATATATATATATATATATATATATATATATATATATAGGAATGGACACTTTGGAGCCACCTCTTTAAGTTTCGGCCCTATTCCGGTTCCGTAGAAGGTAGAACTAGAATCAAACAGACTGGTTTTCCGTTTTGCTGGTTTCACCGGTGAAACCGCAACCGGTTTAAAACTGGCCATGTCTACGTATACCTGACCTCACTTAGTGTGCCATAGGGATTGAACGCTTCCATGAAAGAGCCAACCATCTCTTCTGTAGAATTTTATTTTAATTTTTTTTGTGTTCCATCCATACCATTTAACGCCAAACTTTTTTTTTTTTCACAATGGCAAGTCAAAGCCTAACGAGCACACACATGCACACCCTAAGAATAGAACTCAGCACCTTTGCCGTGGGAGTCAGATGGCACTACCATACCAGGTGAGCTATACTCTGCCTGCTAACACCAATCCGAGATTGGATCAAATTAATACATGACCCGGTTCGCAAGGATTGGATCGCCCCACACTATTTTGGCAGTTTTGATATTTGTTGAATGTGCTTGACAGTGAGACTGCCAAGGTGACCATAGAAAGAAAAGAAGACAGAGAAAGAAAGGAAGATGATTTTGATGGATCGATGAGCCCTTTCATTTACGACTGTTTGTGTGGAAGCTTACATTACACGAAACTCGGATCTACTGGCTTCCGAGGGGTGTTCTTGATTCCGTGGTTTGGTTTGGTTTGGTTTGGTTCTTCTAGCATCGACCTCAAGTCAAATCACTTTTCTTGGTTCTTAGTTTTTAGAGAATTAAACAAAACCCAAACGACGATTTTAGTTTGGTTCGGTCTTAAACTACAATCTTTACTTATTTCAAGGTTTAACTAAATACAAAGTATTATACCATCAGATTATTTGGATATTCAGTCAAGATCTTATACTTATATGAGGTAATAAAACTTATATACATACACTTATAAATTTATCTAGATTTATATAAGTATATAATATAGGTCAAGATTTTACACATATATGAGGTTGAGGTTATAAAACTTATAATAAACTTATCAAGGATTATTTCTACATAAGTATATATTCTAATATTAGAACCATGAACCGAAATGCCAATTCTTTTCCCAAACATAACCAAACCAAACCACTCACCATTTAGAACTGAACTGAACTGAACCAAACCTCCAGTTTGATTCGGTTTCAACTGTTTCTTGAACACCACTATCACTTCCCATGGTTCGCACGCTCCCACTTTTGGTTTATAGTGCGTCCATGTCTGGCCCATCCTAACATGATGGGTAAGATGTGGGTCTTTGACCTTGAATGAACTCGGAAGGTCCGAAACCTTTTTGGGGGACTCGAGCGTGTCACAGAAACATAATAGTTGTGTCCTGGTCTTTTGGCACAATGACCGAGTAATCGAACTCGTAACCTTCCTTTTTGTATTCAGACCGCTAGCCAGGTGAAATATTACTGTTTATGCATAGCTAGTCAAAGCTTTACACTCTCGCCTGGCTAACGTGTCATACATGGATACGGATCTGCACGGAGAGTTCGTACCGCAGAGTCTCTTCTTACTGTGGAAACACGGCCAAGCCGTTTGAGTTTGATGGCTTGATGCTTCCGTACTTTTCCAATTTTGTGGTTTGAAAAGACAGGCTGAAGTCGGGCGAGCAGGTCCCTACCAGCCCGAACACAGAATCGAACACGTAACCTATGGATTGAAAGTCCAAGGCCCCTACCACTGCGCTACGCTGGTTCCCTAGTATAGCATAGGAGGCGTTTCTTGGACTGCTTTTCATGCCGATCTGATTCCATAAAATGCCAAAATAGTTGATCCTCAACAAGTACAGTCACCACCGGAGTGCGGTTTACTCGAGTCATAAATTAATAAAAAGAAATTAATATAGTGATTTCTGTTTCTTTTGGATCTGTAGGTACTTGGAACACGTGTCATTCAGTTATTTTACTATCAAGGCAAAGGAATAGGAAGATGACAATAGTGTTGGATTCGTTGCGTCTTATAGACTCAAATGGATTTTTAATCATCAGTCTATGGTTTTGTGTTTAATTCATAAATAGTATTGATCATTGGATTTTAATGAAAAATGTTTTAGATATTTGAGAGTAGAAGTCCTTAGGTTTTAATGTGAAGTCTAAGAACCTAATTATTGCATCAACTTTTTCCTCATGTTAAAGTTTTTTATTCAAATAGAACTTATAACCTTCTAAATTACACTAATGTTATTGAAAAGAAATGATCAAAACGTAATGAACAATGTCAATGGTGGGCATGATCAAGTTTTTTTTATATATATTATAAATAACAAAATACTTCGAGAGTATATACTCTCGTATCCCTAGCCACCGAATTATGATGGACGATCCAAGATTGTGCCAACAAAGTGTTGTTCTTGTCACATGAATAGTCTCATTACATGACAAAAACGATACCTTTCGGCTATTCAGAGAGTATATACTCTCAAAGTATTTTGTTATTTTGAGAGTATATATATGTATATATTTATACATACATACATATATATATATATATGGGTGTTGGTGCTGGAAAACTATGTTAAAAACCAATTGCATAAGTTTAATGTAATTAATAGTAAATATTTTAATTCTTCAAGGAAAATATATAGAAAGGAACACATTTTCACTAAGTTTCTCACAAGGAAATTAAATTTTCTAATGAAAATAGCATATTAATTTCGTGGGTGTGCAGCGTGCTGTGGATTGTGGATTAGAATTAGATCAACGGAGGGCATATTCGAATTGCCATTGAGACGTCAGTAGGATTCCCCCAAGAAAGCTTCTCCATGTGAATCCGAGTCAGTACAACCCCACGAATTGAGTTAATTTTCTTTTGGGGTGTATATGTGCTATGTGTGTGTGCGTGTTGGACGCCGAAGCCAGATGCCTTCCATTTGTGACCAGAATCTTCACCGGCGATTTCACTCCGATCATCAATTTAGGCAATCATGTAACATTGGTTGATGACCCTATTGTATGTTATGATGAATATAATTTTAGGATGGAAATTTTCACTATACAAGTGTTTGTTAAAAGTTACTACCATGCAATTTCATTGGCAGTTGTAGAAATTTGTTGACGGAGATGGACCTGATGCAAAGTGCTAAAGAATTATGATCCTCATTTTTAAAAGAAAAATAGGATAAGGCTTAGACGACGAACGTTGGTCCTTGAAAATCCGACCGAGCATATCCTAGTGCCATTGATACTACGTACTCGAGCAAGTTGTAATTAAAAACACAAACTATGACACAAGAAAAAGCACTCATACTCGAGAAAAACTTTGTAAAAGACCAAGTTAAACTATTACAACAGCTACAATAACAACTAAGCCTTTTCTTGTATTAGATGGGGTTGGCTATATGGATTCTTTGTTTCTACAAACTCTTATCATAATTTGTAGAATTCATGATAAATAAATCCGACAAAGTTTTGCGCGGGTTGTCGGAAGCCTACCGTAGAGGAGATAAATCAATAAAAGGGAGAGGAGATGATCATGTCCTTTTTATCTCCCTTGATGGTTCAACCAATATTTATAGACTTTTTTCGAGGCAACAATAGGTAAATCAGGCTTTATTTTGATTTACATGTTTTTCAATAACTTCTCACTTAGACTCGTTTGCGTTGTCTTTAGGCCATGATAATAAGCATGCGACTCCGATGATTGCCATTTGTTATTACCATTGACTCATGTCTCGAGATTTCTCTACATCATGAACTTAAAAGTTCTCCTCTAATGAAGTTTTAGGAGGAGTTCGATCCCCAGAAAGTCCTGTGTGGGTGTTAGGCTTCGGCCTCCTCTTCCAAAAAAAAAAAACTCATCACGGCTTTCTTAAAGTTGGTATATTTCAAGTAAAATTTATTTAAAAATAATAAATTTGAGAGAAAGAAAAGAATTATTTTTGGATCCATTCGGTATAGGAGTGTCCTTGGCTTGTCCTTGTCGAGTACAGGAAGGGTTGTCCCTATGGCATTCACCTTTGGTCTTTGGTAAGCACCATTTCCAACAGTTCCGATCCAAGTACGACCAAAAACCAACCTGAAAAAGTCCGGTTTGAGTTAGGTTTAGCTCATTTGGTTTGTGTACGCCTTCAAACTACCGGACAAAGACGTCAGGTCGTATGATTTGGTATCATGGAATATATATATATATATAAAGAGAAGAAGAGAAAAAATATTGATTTAAAAAATCTAGAGAATTAAACAACTATTAATAATCTATTTTATATTTTATATTTAATGTATCATATGTATTGGATATTTTATATTTTATCATTTAAATTATTCATTTCAAAGATCAAACTGTTGTAGCCACTCTCTTAATGTTCTTTATCTTTGTGGGTTTTCTAAACCTAAACATACTTTTTATTTATATATATATAAAGAAAAAAGGAAAGAGAGATATATGTACATTTATTTATGTTTAAATCCATTTAAACATTTTCTTAATCAATGATCAATGATATACATTTAGATTTTAAAAAGTAAAAAATAGTATTAGATTTCACATACTTTATATTAAAATATTTTTAAATTCAGAATCATTGATTATACGGATCGGTTGGTGAGAGATGTTGAGGTGAATTTAAGCATGAGATTGCAGTCTCTCTTTCTCTCTCTTAATATATATATATATATATATATATATCATAATTTAACAACTAAAAACAAAAAGGACATCTTAGAGCCACGTGAGTTGGGATCCATGTCTTTTTGCTAGCTACAAACTTAATGTATGACACATAGTAGGCATGATTAGGGGTGAGCAGTAGGACCTTAGGAGTCAACCCGGCCACTGGCCTTTCGCCAGGGCCAAGAGCTTCGCAACATTTTGGATCCTGAAACACCTGAATGGGCCCTCGGTCCTTTGTAAAAATATTTAATACCAACTTATAAAATAAACGCATTTATTTTATATGAAAAAGAATATAACCGGAATTTCATGTTGAATGCTACGTACAACAGAAAATTAATTCCATCCTTAATATGTATTATATAATTATCTTTCTAAGACGGCAGCAGTGAGGCAATCACATACCATGTGAATATAAATATCATATAATCAATTATATCAAAGATGCATTATATATAGAAAGAGAATCATGTCTATTATTGATGTTGTTCACTCATGTTTGACTATTACTTCTTATAATAAGATTGCCTTTCATTATTTTTGAAATATCTTTAAACTTTATAAATTATACTCAAGTTACCGAAAACAATGTTTAAACTTGAATGCACAATATCACACACTAGGATCCGTTATATGTATATACATATATATACACACACACACACACACACACACACATATATATATATATATATAACCAATATATTCAAACAGACAATATACGAACTCCCAAGATTTTGCGTCCAATTTATAATTGGGCTTCACTCCGCTAGCCTCACAACCCTTCTAATTTCAGCGTAACTCAGGAATCGAATTAGTCACCTATAAGTGAGCGTTAGAGAGCTCTACCGGTGAGTTCCGTCTCTTTAGACACGGTTGGTTTGAAACCAGCCGGCAGTTTCAACCAGAACAGATTTCAGCCAAGAATTGGCTGGAATGACATGGAACCGAGACCACCAGGTTCGGTCCCGATTCCACCTTTCATGGAATTCGAACTGGCTGATCAGGTTTTTCTAAGTTTTAAATGTTTTAATGATCTTTTCTAGTATCGAGCAGTTTAGGACTCAACCCGGAACCGGAACCAGTGATTCATGATCAAAATTAGAATTGAATCTATCCTACTTTGATTATGTTTCCTCGTTCCAAGAAAACTTAACCGGCTACTGGTGCAAAAGTCTTTCATTTATCTCTTGGTGCGGAAGTACTTTGGTACATGTTAGACAACATTGTGTTGGTTGATCTGCCTAAGAACCGGAATCACCAGATTTGGAATCGATAATTAACTTGAACCGATAGTTTCAGCATTCTTTTTAAAAAAATTATATTTTAAATATTTTTTCAATTATGCCTTAGAACAAGAAAATTGAAGTTAATTTGAAAATTTTGGTTTTTTAAAATTTCTTATTTTAAGATGGTTAAAATGGAGAGATCATCAAATACCTACATAAGAGGAAAACACCACTTCAATTGAAAGGTAAATATTAATATATTGGTAATACTTGTAACGCCTTGTATAAATTTTTGAGCAGCCAATGTCGATACATCTAAAAGAATTTACTTGCAATATGAAGACATTGCGTACGAAATTAAGATAAAATTAAAGAGATGCACCATACAATTGAAAAGACACCCTACCCGAGCTCCTTTGAAGGGTGAGAAACTAAATGATAAACCCTTAAAAGAAGAAAGTCCCCAAAAGTTTCCAAAAGATGCTAGAGAATTAATTCTTGTTTTATTAAATGCAATTTGACAAGATACAACAGCACAATATAGTAAGGAAAAAGAAAATCGTCGGAAAATCTTAGATTTCTACCAGTGATAGCAGCAAGGAATCCATGGAGATTTACTATTTAGTATGAAAAAAGTCTTCATTGGCACCCAAAGCGTTAGCCCAATGATAGGGTGTTCTAGTGCAGCTGGTGAGGAGTTCGACTCTCAAAAGGTACATGCATGTGTGTTAGGCTTCATTTTTTCTTGTACAATAACAACTAAGCCTTTCCTCATAAGGTCGGCTATGTTGATTCTTTGTTTTAACAAAGTCTTTCCTTATACTAGATGAGATTGGATACATGAATTCATTGTTTTCATAAAACTCCGATCACGTGTTACGCTATTAGTTAACTCAACACAAGCTAGATCATTTGTTATTATTTTTTCTACTAATTTTATAGTCTTGTAACAAAAAAAAGGCTTTCTTCTTGGTTGGTGTGGACTTTGGTTGATCAGATTTGCTTGTGGCTCCCTCCCCCCTTCTATCAGAACTCCATGCCATCTTGTGAGTCAAGTTTGTCTTTTTTTTATAGGCAAGATGGGCTTGAGCAGACCCAATCAGGTATATAAAAAATATTTACAAAAGAATACTGTAGGAAGTAACATAATCTTTTTTAATAAAGTATCCTAACGAATATACCTAGCAGTATCAGTCCAAATCGGATATGAAAGAAATAGGAAACTATGGAAACAATGATTCCGAAAATCCAAGCTTGTGGCCTTGCGACCTTCTTATTCTAGAATCCAATTGATCTTGAAAAGGAAAAGCTTTTGAAATAGATGTAGGCTGCTTTTTTTTCTTAGAGGAAGGGTTCATCATCCTTCAGGTATATGGACTGATTCAACCTAACTGTCTCCATCTAAACTTTAGAATTAACAATCATAATGGATGCAACCCTCTTTCTCTCTCTCTCTCTCTCTCTCTCTCTCTCTCTCTCTCAGAGGAAGCCGAAGCTCAAGAGCTACTTCAATCAGTTGAGTTTCTGCAGTAGCTAGAAAACAACAACCTCTCCTTTAGCTTTGGCATGGCATATCAACTCAAGTTGATGGTGTTCAAATCCATGTTTTCAAGAAACTGCTGAACTCTACTATACACAATTCTGTACTTCTCTTTTGCTTTCCCTCCACAACGATGGTATATCATCCCAAACCACAAAAGGCGCACGCGGCCACGGCCATTACATTTCACTACCTAAAGAGGCATAAAAAGCAGAAAGCAACAGGTGATGTGAAATGGATCCTATCTAACACTATGGTCGAGATTTAAGTCACTAAGCGCCAAGTTCCTGCAGCGTACAGAGAGAGGAGAATATACCAACCAGAAAAAGCCATGGAGTTTCCCCCAGTACGATCTATCATTCACACCTGAGTGCAAACATACTTTAGTACAATAAGAAGAAAAAGAAAAAGACCCATGTGATTTACGAGACGAAGAACCACAACAATTACCCAAACCAATCACAGTGCAAACCAGTACAACAGTCTGCCAATCCATGCAGATGTCACGCGTTTATGGCAATACAATCTCTAATCATTCTCACAGATACTATCTTTATTTTTGTAATCGCACCAACTAAAACACCACACCACTCCTTCCCCCTTCTCTCTCTTAACGCCTTCTGGCTGCAGTTTCTCTTTGGGCATTGAAATAGACAGCAGCAACGGGCAGACCAAGGTCGTTTTCTTGTGCGAACCTTTTGGTGTTGAAGTGATCCCTTGACGAAGGAGGTCGAACGCACTGCCTTCTGATCTGCTTGAAGAGTACAAACACAAACCTGTGTATGCCAATATTAGGCTTTGGTGACTCGTAAGCCACAACCTCTTTTCCTGTGAACACCCGTCTCAATGTAAGCATCCATCAGTTTTGTACCATTTTAGACAGATGTTTGAATCAATAACCTTAATGCTGAAATCTAAATTAATCGATGATCACGAAACTTACCAAATGACATATCAGTTGTACCTGGAATGTCAGTCACCATCCTGTAACCAAGCAAGTAATAATAAAGGATTCATAATAAAAGACCAACAGAAACATACAGAATGTGCTTATACTCGATTTAGATGAATGTCAGAGATTTGAATTGCTATGCGCAGCAGTAAATTAGATTGGGTAGGTAAGGAAGAAGTACCAGTGGAGATGCTCTCTCAGATATGGATCACTAGGGCCCGGCACATCAGGATCTGTCATGATCTGTTAGAAATAGAAAGCTTGTTGTTCAGTCGCGTGTACAAGTTATGTTCGGTATTTCAACGTGAATTTGCTGAAAAAGGTGTTGTGGGGAGTAATGGTTGAACGGTTTACCAGTGTGAAAAATGATCTCATGTCACCTCCAGGAATTTCAACCCTTGGCTTAGGAACTACTGCCGAAGGCATGAACTCGTGCCCATTGCAAACTTGCTTGTTGGAATTGTAAACAACACTCATTTTGATGCTGGGAGCGAAATCCTCAAGAACTTCTCCTATGACTCTTCCAACTACGAGGGGGTCATAGGATCTAGCCATGGATCTGTATAATGTTTCTCTGAACCCTTTGGTGATTGTTTTTGGTTTTCCTTGCTGAGATTATGAAGCCACTAGATCCTTATATAGAGAGAGTCTTGAGGTTGGTTCCTCAAGATGTGCACTGCCCATCTGTTTGTTGTGTGTGTGTGAGAGAGAGAGAGAGAGCTAAAAGTTTAAGTGAAAAAGTTATCGGGAGAGATCTAAAAGTTATGCAGATTCCAATAGTTATTTTGTCTGAATTTAATAGTACTAGCCGGCAAATAATCCTCAAATCTTCTTCATGGTGCCTCTTAGACGGAGCTATTCTGCATGAACATGGCTCAGTTGTTCAATCCGTATGTCATCTCAGTATTTTCACACAACATTCCAAGAAGTTGAGGAAAACAAAGCATATGCTCTTTGTGTGTGTATGTTAAATATCAGTTAAACAAAGTATTTGGAGGTTTAGGAAATCACATCCTCCTAGAGATTATATCGATGGTACTTATGGATAATGGTACATACTGTAGCATCCGGCCAGGTTATAATGGCCTCTTGGCTTTCCAATATGAACAGTACATAACCAAGCTTCGCTTCAGTGATAATATAGATACTAAAGATCCTATTGATCTTGGTTAGCTTGTGCTATATTGGTGTTGGACCAAAATGATGAAGGGCTCAAGTTGTACCAGAAGAAAGGTTTCCAACCACTTGCTTCTCCATATATCCACTTGTTCATATACCAATTATTAGCTTGGGATTCATGTGCTCACCTTGCAAGAATTCACTTTTTCCTATATTTTTTACCATACTTGGCAATCTGTGTGTGTGTGTGTGTGTGTGTGTAAATGTGTGTATGTTTGCGTATTTGTGGTGTGTGTGCAGAGTCTTCCCTAAGTTCAAAGTGGGACACGGATCATTTCTTGTTATGGTGAGAAATGGCATAAAGGGCACATCATAACAAGGCAAATGAGGATATGAGAGATCTGGGTGGTGATTTTGGAGGCCAAGGGTTTCTAGATGTGGAAAAGCAAAGCATAAATACCAATGCGACATTAAATAAATGAATAAATGAAACCTGTGCCAAATAAATAAATGAAATTGTGCGAGGCTTGATCCTGACTAGATATATATAAAGGGAAAGTCCTTTGTGCTCTCAGTGAATGGGAGGAGGATGCAGTTTGTTTGACCAAAAGAAGAAAAAGAGGACCTGTAAATGGATGGTAAAGGCGATGCCTTTTCTCAACATTTTAGGTAAAAATGACTACCGACACTTTGGAGTCTCACAGAAAGACAGAATGGCTTGATCTTAACGAGATCAGATGAAGTACAGCAATTTCCAATTAATTAATTAATCACTCAACAACTGTAACTTATTTTCGCCAAAATTTCGGGCAAACTTCATTATAATCTTAATCACAGGTGTCGCTGTGGCTTGAATTTGTGATGAACATGAATTGTGACCTGACCTAAAAAGCTCATGGTGCGACACAAACTAGACATGAAAACTAGAGATTCGTGTTGATCTAGATGGAATTAATGAGAGATTGTGCACAGAAGTTAGGGTTTAGTGAGAGAATTGTGAGGTCATTGTGTATGTCGTTGTTCTTCGTCACAGTGAAAACCTTTGTCATGGTTTTGCCTTGCATTAAACACAATGTAATCCTTATGTTATTATTTCTTCTCTCCTTTTTCTTGGCTTCACGTTTTCTGCAAATCATTTTATGTGTGATTTTGTGTTTCCAAATAATATTTATCCACCGATAGGTTTAGTTTTAATACGAGATGTATTCTTCCTTCTGATCAAAAGTAGCGCAGAGGAATAGATCCATGATCGTCCAGCAAATATTTATAAAACTAATGTTGCATTGCAAACACCTTATGAGGACTCAATTAGACAGATCTTATGGCACGCAAAAGAATACATTTTATGAGTCTTAGGCTTCGAGAGCCTACTGTTTTCTTCAATCAATCTAAGAAGCTAACTGTTGCAGAAAAATGTAAGAGGACATGGCACTGCTCCTTGATGAACTTATTCTGTTCATAATTGAATGACTGTAAAACTCCTAAAATAATAGAAAATGTTTAGAAATTAAAAGATTCATTAAATTATATAAGTAACCAACTTGAGATGGCATATCCATTATGTTTTATAAATTCTATGGATTTACGTCATTTAAAAAAAAATGCCTTGAGCAAAGGATCGAATTTGAGCATTGTGAATGGAGAAAACCAGCGGTCGGGCATCTTTACTCTCGTAGTTGGCCAACTCCACTCAAACTGGATTGACAAGGTTCTTTGAGCTTCTTGATATCGGTGGTATACATCACCCAAGAAAAGAGCTTCCGTATATCATGTCTAGAAAGTATCTAAAATCATGTTTGCATATGACAAACAAGAGATTTTGCCTTTTTGGTGAAGGTTATATAGTGAGAATTAGCTCTTGAATTTATTCAATAATATAGTCTAATATATACCAAAAAATTTATAAGTATGCCTTATATACCGCCTTTGGGCAACCCTCTCAACAACTAAGAGATCCTTTTGAGGAACACGGGGACTAGCTGAAATGATGACCCTCCCAATAGGTAGGGTCATCATTTCAATTGAGATAATGAAAAATCATTTCACCCTTTTAGTCGGAACCTTAGGCGGTTCTCGAAAAAAGATAGCAAAAAAAATTATCCCTAGAGTAGAGATCCCTAAAAATGTGTATAAATAAATGATTCTATAGATTCGATGATGTTATAAGTAT
Organism: Brasenia schreberi; assembly: GCA_036023115.1. NCBI lineage: Eukaryota > Viridiplantae > Streptophyta > Magnoliopsida > Nymphaeales > Cabombaceae > Brasenia > Brasenia schreberi. The sequence continues at coordinate 12,486,858 of JAYKKT010000085.1, read as the reverse complement.
AGATTTCATACTGGTTCATTTGGGATCAATTCCCACACAAGTAAAGGTCAATAGTAATAGATGACGTTGCATGCTGTCTAATTAGTTGACCTAAATTAATTGATCTTATGTGGATTTAGGTGAAGTTAGAATGATATCTCAAAGCGTTTGGTATCCAATATGCAAATATCATTAGAATAGTTTCTTAATTGTATTATGAAAAGAATTAAAAACTATAGACAGAGAAGTTATGGTCCCCAAGTCATACGAAAGAAGTTCTCTTTGTGGTGACATTATTTAAGAGACATTAAAAAGAGTCTCTATATCTCTAATTAGGATTATATTTACTTAGAAGATCGTAAATATTAACCATGACTTCTGCAATTAATTCAAGTACACTTCTGATTCAAGTTATATATCTCCATCACAATTAACATGTAAGACCATGATACTATAGATCTGAGGTTTTCAATTTCCTATAGATTTATTCCTAACAATTGGTATCAAAGTACTATATATTGAATCTTTGAAGATTAAAAAGTTAATGTTTGTTTTTTGGTCAAATTGACCAATCATTAATAAAATTAGGGTTTTCTTTCTTAATTGAATCGTTTAAGGATTAAGGTGAATTAGAACTCAATGATTCCACTAAAGTAATTATTTCAACATAAGAATTGGTTGCTATTATAGACAAATTAAAGTTGAGCAGTTGCGAATTGATACGAGCTCTAATAGGTTAATGATATAGGATGAGATTAAAAGTACAATTTTGGGCAATTATATTGTGTTTCTTTAGGTGATTGAATATGATCCAATCAACTTCTATCCATTGATAAAAGCTCTAACTGTCAAAAGGGTTTGGTTTCACAAATGAAGAGATTAAATCTATGTAGAACACCAATAATTAGGATCTTGTGTGATTGCTTGAAGGTATGAAATCCATTGATTATGTGTTTAAAGGGCAATGTAAAAATATATAAGAGTTGTCTTGTTGCAAAAATATTTTACTTGAAATGAGACATCAACTATAAATGACTCTCTCTAACTCTTTTCAAACACATTTAAAACAATATTAGATGAACATAAAGACAATGTTTCTCAATGTCGATTTTGATAAAAATATCTATATAGTAGAACCTAAAAAAGTGCTTTTGGAGACCCAAAATAGATGGTTTGTAAATTAAAGAAATCTATCTATAGGCTAAAGTAAGTGTTTCGTCAATGATATCATAAATTTCATCAAGTTATTATTTTGTTCGGCGTTGAGATAATTGTGGTTGATGAATGCATATATTATAAGTCTAGTGAGAGCAAATATGATTTTCTAGTTTTATATGCTGATGGTATCTATAGGTAAAGGTTCTTATAAGATTTGATGTGAAGAATATTAAATCATGTGATATATTTGGATGCAAGTATTCATTGGGACATTGCATATGTTTGGGATGATTGACACTTGCTTAAACGGTGTAAATCATTCAAAAGTAGCCAAATGAGTTATGTGGTACTTATAGAGAACAAGATATTTCATGCTCACTATAAGAAGTCAGATTAGTTGGAGATCATTGAGTTTCATATATGATTTTGGTATATACAGTTGCAACTATAGACATGTATTAGGCTATGTGTCTTTGTTGATCACAGGAGTTAATTGGTCTAAGGGTGTTTGCTGCATTCACAACTACATCAACTATGGAATCATAATATATAACTTGTTATGAGGCTTTAATTATGAAATATGACTGCGAAAACTTGACACTGGGTTGTGAAGGTTTGGATGATATTTGAAAGACTACTGAAGTTATTTTGTCATGATAAATGTATAGTGTTTTATTTCAGTAACGACAAGAGCTCTTCAATGTCTAAGTATATTGATATTAAGTTCATGATTGCTAAAGAAAGAAACCACAACAGTCAGTAATTCATTAAGCATATTGGTACAACTTTGATGATTATGGATATGCTCATATGGCTTCATAGCTCACATTATTTTATAAGCATGCTGCTCATGTAGGCTATGTCAAGTGGTGATATCACAATTTAGTGAGAGTTCTTACTTTGATATTATTGATTGTGTTAACACATTATGAACATCTTATATGGATTTAAAGTTTATGTTCTTTTGCACTCTGAATTAAGGTTTTGATGTCACTAAAGTCTACAATAGAGCTAATTGGAAATATTAATGTTAAAGATGAAGGTAATTTTCATGTTGCATACCCATACTTAATCTATATTGTTAAGCATAGTGATATATGTGATAATTCATGAATTTAGTCATGATAACCATGAGATCACCTTGATTTTATGTAGGTATATTTGATGGACAAGATTTATTCTTAAGACTATTCACACATGCTGAAGATTTTCGAGGAGAGCCACCATCTCCTATATTTCATTTTGCTAGGTTGGGATTCCTGCATCATCTTCAGGAATCATTTTTGTTTACATTTTGTCAAGGATATTATAGTTTTACAGTAAACTGAACCTTAATATCCTCACCTAAACGCACTCATTCACTCTTGCCCAACACTTAGAGTTTGTTAACTTTCAAACTTGGTTGTTGAGCACGCATTGGTATATAGTACTACAACAAGTTCTTATGGATAGCAGTTATGAATGATCGTAAGGTAATTTTTTTTTATGCATAACTATACGATGGTATATTTATTAACTCAAGTAGGAGATTGTTGAATTTATTTAATAATATGGTCTAACATATATATCAAACAAGTTATCTATCATATCCTATCTAATTAATTGATCCCAATTAAGTGATCTAATACAAATTCAGATAATAGGGCCAATAACATCTTATAGAATTTAGGATCCAATATGCAAAAACATTAGGATAGACTTATGGTCCCAAAGGCATATAAGAAAAGTTATCTTTAAAGCCCCATTATTTGAGAGACGCTAGGGAGAGTCTCCACAACTCTCAATAAGATTATATTGACTTGGAATATCGCAAACCTTAATCATTGCTTTCGTGATTGTTTTATATATGCTTTAGAATTAATTTAATGCATCCGCTTCTTGATTTAGTATGTGTGGTCTTGGGTATGATAGATTTAAGGTTTCAAATTCTATTGATTTGTTCCTAACACTCGCTAGTAGAGAATTTTGAGAACATTTACATTTAGCTGTTTGGATAAGTTTCCCTTTTTTAGAAGCTAGCATTAGGCAAAGGAAGATTAAACATCATCTTATAATCAATGAACATAGCACCCACAATTAAGTTGCTCGAAAAGAACAAGCTCATTTGGTAGAGAGAGTCCATCTAATGATATTAGAATAGGATTTGCTCGAAAAGAAGATGAAACATCATCTTAGAATCAACAAACTAGAGCATCCACAATTAAGTTCATTGAATGCTATTACAATAAGTTTTGATTTACTCCTAATTAAAGCTTGATTCCATGGTCACAGGGACTCCTAATGCAAGTCATGTCTATATCAAAAGTTTAGTTCATCAAGACCGAGGCGAGTCAACCTTCTCTTTGTCAAGCTAATTGACTATTATCAACATACATTGTTCTTGGTTGATGTCCACAACCAAACTCATGTAACCTATTAGTGATTCACTTCTTGTTTAAAACACTTTGGATCCTGCATACTCACAACTAGGTCTGGTCTCAAGTTGGCTTGTAGTTACCGTAAGGTTGAGGCAATGGGTTAATTTGTTGATTTTTCTTCCTTTTGCTACATTTTGCTTAGTACATCAAGCTGTTTGAAGTGAACAATTGATTTTAAGTGTTGGATTGTGACCTAGTATTGAAATAATACAAGCCAATTCTACACAGGCATTCAAGTTATAGAATTTACTCAGTTGATGAAAAGAAATAGCCTCTTTTACTAGGTTTAAAGATGATACCCTTATTTAATCCTTCGATCGCGAACTATATTATGGTTGTATAAAAAGGCTGTGCATGGGAACTCCCTGATAATTTCTAGTATATAGGGATGGGGTGTTGCCTCTTAACAAGTAGGTACTTTTTTTGCTTATTGTGCTACTTAAGAGTCTCGCATTTAAATTGTAAGCGTGTCACGGACCACGCACCTTTATCTGTTGTCAATGCAATCACATTGCTTTCTTATTTATTCTTAAGTATCATTGCTAACTCCAATCGACCCTCCCAATAATCAGTCTTAAACTTTCGCTAAACCACTACATCTTTAGTGAAAGGCTTGCTAGGTTATGTATAGCTTAGTATCGGTCATGAGTTTCGAGTCATTGGTTGATTCCAATGTCGAGGCGTAACAACTTTGGTATTAGAGCTGGTTCGACTCGAAGTATTGACGAGTGGGTGTGAGACACACCCTTCCATATTGATAGCATAAAGGTAACCCTTTGCGTCAATGACTGTCCATGTTAACGTCATGACTATTGAAATTTAGATGACTAGCGACCCCATTAGTCATAGAAAGGGAAAGTCGAAGGCTTTACCAGTAACTGACTCTAAGACAGCGTAAAAAACTCTACCTGATGTCGATGCTAGGCTTACCACACTTAAAAAGTTGGTAGCTCGTTTGGATGATGTTATAGCGCATACTATGTAAGGTTTCGATCGGTTGATGGACGAGATGAGCACCCCTGTAAGAGACATAGAACGACACATGAATGCTTGCAAGTATACTTGCGACGTGATGAGTGACCGCATAGAGTGCTTGTAGCAGCGCATCAAAGACATTGAGACATGATGAGGACTGACCACATCGTATCAAGGTTCAGGAATCGAATGTCTTTGTTGGGGTCATGATATAAAGGTATTGGAGAACTTTCTTTATGAGATAGACCAGTACCTCAAGGCTAGTTAGCTTGAGGATGAAAAGGATAAACTAATTGTAGTTGTTATATTTCTCAAATACGATACTATGGTATGGTAGCTTCACGTGTTGGAGGATGCTGAGATAGGACTCACTCACATCTATACTTGGAAACTTTCAAGCAGGCTCTACGAGAACACTTTTTCTTGCGCAATACAAAAGTAGCCATGAAAATGAAGCTTGATGACTTAAGTTACAACGGATCGTTGTAAGATTACATTAAGGAATATTAGACCCTTATGTTGAGAATCCGAACAATGAGCTCGAAAGATCATTTATTCAAGTTCTTTAATAGGTTGCAACCGTGAGCTAAGCAAGAGCTGAACAAGATCAACCCACTGACCCTTTATGAGGATATAACAACGACAGAACGTTTACTTGACAATTGTCGATCAACTAGTCCGAAGAAAGATAGACATGACAAGAAAAGGCAAAATGGTGGGAAGAATGATAATCGACAAGACACTTCAAATGATACCCCAGTCAAATCTTACACACCAAGAGACCATAGAAACAATAAAGACCATACAAAAAAGGATAAGGCCAAGGGATCCTTCAGGCGAGAGTGTTGGTATTGTAGTGGCCAACATTACTCAGATGTGTGTGAACGCAAGAATGAGGGCTTTGCGCGTGCCGCTAACACCGTGCAAAGGATAGATGTGTCAGATGATGACCAAAGAGAAGAGACTATGAAGATTGGGGCAATGAGATGATTGAACGCCATAAATAAGGATCAACGTCACACAAGTTTGTGGACAAGACTCTCATTTATATATTGATTATCATCAATAGCAAAGACAATGAGAATGGAGACACAGGAATAACTCACAACTTTATGTACTCTCAAGAAGCTAAACGTTTGGGCTTAAGGGTAGTGAGAAGCAATATCAACATGAAGGTTGTGAATTTAGAGTCCAAACCCATCCTAAGAGAGGCATTGCTGTTGCAACTCAAGTGAGAAGTTGGAGTGAGGTAACTAACTTAATAGTGGTACCATTGGATAAATATCAGGTGATATTTGACATGGAGTTCATTACAGTGAGCCATGCAAAGATACGACCAGCCTCAAATATAGTAGTCTTCATGGATTGCAATCAACCCTGTGTTGTTCGTGCAATAGCTTCAAATGATGGTCATGTTCGAAAGGTGTCAGCACTTCGACTAGAAGAAAGTCAGAAGTTGCGGAATGCTATACGTGGAGTGGCACTATAGGGTGCTTAGCAGAAGATGTCTCACAATAGGGTATCTTCGAAAACTAGTGCCGCAAGACTCAAGGATTGCGAAGATGTTCTGCCCACCGCACATCCAAGGAACCTACCTCACGGGAAATGGGTAGGTCATCAACATTGGAAGACTCGCGGGGAGGTAATAATAAAGAAAGTACAAGTTCTAATTCTAAGAGACGATGATGCAAGTTTGTTGTTGGCAAAAATAGATAGAGGGTGCAAGGTAAGTTGCATAGGAGTGAATGACCCAGAAGATAGTTAGAGGCATAACAGAAGATAGTTGTACAATACTTTAAGATGCTGTCAACAATACACAACTGCGCTGATCAATAGGAGCGGTGTGATTTTGCCCAACCACTCAATATGAAGGCAGCGACGTGCATGAAGAAGTTGATGAATTTGAAGTGGTGTGATCGTCTCGTCACGAAGCAACCCGCTGCAATGGTCTAGAAGGATGACAATCCTCAACCAGTCATCTTAAGGGTAGGGGATCGGGTTTTCCGATTAAAGCTCGTTCATTATAGATTGCTAATTGCCTTCCATGCGAGCAAACCTAAGGTTTATCATGCAAACATGAAACATGTAGGTCATATCTACTATGGACACCTGTGCCTTGGAGGACAACAAGAGTTGTAAAAGACGAAGGTACAATGGGTTAAGAGGCGAACAATGCACCAAGAGCTTTAGAGTTGCAAGAGCATCACTGCGAAACTTGCCGAGGTTGTGAAGAGCTTAGGTGGGAGAAAATGTGACCCTTCGATCGCAAACTATACTATGGTTGTGTAACTAGGCCCATGCGTGAGAACTTCTAGTACTTAGGAACAGGGCGTTATCTCTTAACAGGTAGGCACCCCCTTTGCCTATTGTGCTGACTAAGAGTTCCACATTTGAATTGTAAGCATGTTGTGGGTCACACACCTTTATCTGCTATCAATGCAATCACATTGCTTTCTTATTTATTTTTAAGTATCTTTGCTAACTCCAATCGACCCTCCCAATCATCAATCTTAAATTTTCGCTAAACCACTTCATCCTTAGTGAAAGACTTACTAGGTTGTGTGCAGCCTAATACCAGTCGCGAGTTTCGAGTCGTTGGATGATTCCAATGTCGGGACATGACACTTAATCCTTTGATGTTTAAGTAAAGGACATGGATCACAAAGCTCTTGTCAATGATAGACTGTGTGACTATCTTGACGGTTCGATTGATGCAAAGGGTCTGCTATATCATAGTCATACATAAGAATTGGTGGTTGAACATGGTTATTAAGATCTTGATTTAGTTATTAACATGTTACCATTCTATGATCCTTTGAAGGATGCAAAATTCGTCAAAAAGTGTTGATTCTAATCGTAAGATCATATTGAACCACGTACACTAGTTTTGATTCGATGAAAGGTGGAACTAGAACCAAACCGAGGGGTTCCCACTTTAGTCCTGGTTTTGGTTTCACATGTATGCAACCCGGTGTAGTTATGGTTGGAGCCGTTTGTCCAATTTCGAACCGAACTCTTCTATCGTCTATATGTGAGAGACTGATAATCCACTGCTTTGACATTATAATTTTTGGTGTATATATATAGAGAGAGATTTAGAACCCCGATATCTTTGTAGTTTGGGATCGAGAATTTATATTCGAACCCATAATTGGATTGTCCGCGTCCCACCAACCCGTTTCACAGCGGCGGAAGATTTTGAAGATTGTAAAGGGAAAATGGTCGCTTGCTTTCTCCTAGGTTTAGCATTTAGGGGTTTTGGCCCTTCCTCTGAATAAAGCTAAGGTTTTCTCTGCAACTCAATACTTAATGGGAATGGAGGGTTTGTCTTCAGGAACAAGTTCGTCCAACTCCAGCTAATTCTTCTGGCATTAAAGCACTAGATCTCCCAGACGAACCTTCGCTAGAAAAGCCCCCAAAGAAACATATTTTCCTAAAGTTCATGAAGTTGGAAGTTCAATTCTACGCTTCAAATGGGTCGATGGGAGCAACGCTAAAGGCCTTGAATGATGTTCAGTTTCTCCGGCATTTCTTCTGTTGCGCTGCGGTCGAAACACTCCTGGACGAACCGGAGAAACCCCCAAAGAAACCTAATTTCCTAAAGTTCATCAAGTTAAAGTTCAATTCTTCAAATGAGTCGATGGGAGCCGCGCTAAAGGCCTTGAATTACGTGACAATTTTCCAGCGCAACCTCACGATAAGACTACGATAATCTCCTCTACCGCTATTTGAAATGCAAGAATGTTTCTTTGGATTAGGTTTCACTAATTCTTAAGGAAATGAGAAGATTCATATTTTCGCGGAGCGCATCGACGTATAACATTCTGATTGGCGGCTTTGTTAGGTTAACGCTTTATGAAAAGAAACCTAATTTCCTAAAGTTCATCAAGTTAAAGTTCAATTCTATGCTTCAAATGAGTCGATGCGAGCAGCGCTAAAGGCCTTGACCTCACCATAAGACTACGATAATCTCCTCTACCGCTATTTGAAATGCAAGAATAAATGTTTCCTTGGATTAGGTTTCACTAATTCTTAAGGAAATGAAATGAGAAGATTCATATTTTCGTGGAGCGCATCGACGTATAACATACTGATTGGCGGCTTTGTTAGGTTAACGCTTTATGAAGACGCCTTTCGTCTCATTCAGACTATGTATGAAGATGGGTTTGTGCCCTCTTTTACTTGCTTGATGGTGGTGTTCAAAAGTTGCTGCGGGTGAATGATTTGGTGGCCTGTGTTAGTGCGGTGGAGATGATGCTTAATCTTGGTTACTTTCCGATTCGTTCAAGTGTGAATCTTTTGATCGTTTTTATAATCCGTCAGGGTTGTCTTCGTGAGGCATTTTCGACATTCCGTGTACTTCCGGATAGGGGATTATGCCCTGACGTATATGCCTATAATCCTCTGCTCTTCGGTTTTTGCAAATCCGGAATGATATATAATGCCCTGGCAATGTTTGCTTATTTGCGGAAAAAGGGTTACGCGTGCAATGTATATACTTACACTGCATTGATACATGGATTTTGTAAAGAAGGGTTTTATGATGAAGCTAGTTGGGTGTTGAATAAGATGGTGCTTGATGGACATGAACCCAATGTAGTTAGCTACACAGTGATGATTAAGTTTTTATGTGATCATGGGAAGGTTGAGGATGCGGTTGCGTTTTTGGATAAGATGCAAATGCAGCAATGTGAACCAGACCTTGTCATCTGCAATATAGTTATCCGTGAACTCTGTCGACAAGATAGGATTAAGAATACCTGCGAATTATTGCACGTTATGGATGAGAAGAGTTGTACTCTAGATGAATATACGTTTAGTGCATTGGATGGTGGTCTTGTTGATGCCAACAGAGCTAGTTCTGCCATTGAAATTTTGCAGCATGTTGCTGCTTTGGGTAATGTTTTTGATGTTGCCTTGTGGAATATTTATTTTGATTGTTTGTGCCGCGGAGGGAGATTGCAGGAAGCTTTGTCCCTAATGGAAAGAATGAAAGCAAATGGTTTTCAATCTACTATTTATACAAATACACTACTTAATGGATTGTGCAAGAAGGGTTATCTGCAGGAAGCATTGCAACTTTTCTACTAGCTTGAACACATTATGGGTGGTCCTGACATGGTTTCATGCAATACAATCTTGTGTGCAGCTTGCAAGCAAAAGGACTTGTTCTTGATTAGAAAAGTCTTGAGAGAAATGGAAGTTAAAGGCTACAAATTCGATGTTGTCAGTTATACATCTTTAGTTCAGTACTTTTGCATGGTTGGTAACTATTCAGAATGCCATGTGTAGTGGAGGGGTTGCTCCTAGCATTATTACTTATAATCTGCTTCTTGATGGTCTTTGCAAGAAAGGTTTGGTAACAAATGCTTTGAAGTTTTTCATGAATGTCAAACGTTTGGGTGGTGTATTCCCTGACGTTGTATCTTATAACATTCTTATCCATGCTGCTGCAAAGGATAAACAAAACCTTTTAGTTGCAAAGCTTTTAAGTGATATGTATGACAGTGGTCTGACTCCAAACGTGGTTACTTATGGTTCCCTTATTTATGGTCTTTATAAGGAAGGGAGTTTGTCTTTCGCCCTGAAGCTCCAAATCGAGATGAAAAAGAAGGATATGTATCCTACTTTAGTCGTGTACAACACATTGCTAGACACCCTATTGACGACAAGAAATTTCTGGCAAGTATTTTTGCTATTGGTTGAGATGTCAATTGAAGGATGTGAGCCAGATCTGGTTTCCTTTGCCATCCTATGTCGAACTATCATAGGTGGTGGACAAAAGAGCCATCCAGATGCCATGAGAGCCATATCTGTGGTGTTTAGCAAAATTTGCAGCTTCGAAACTCAACTGGTTTTGAGTACTAGTCGAAGTGCCATATTGGTTGATGCCATAAATACTCAAAGATGCTGAGATCCTTTGAGTATCCTATCAATCATCTCGGAAGATGGTCAATGGAGCTGCACTACCTAAATGTCTTGAAGAGCTCTGACCTTTGTGGTTGGTTTCTTTGTGGATTTTGTAGTTCCTTTGATGACTGTCTCTTTTTGTTTGTTTTCCATAGTTGATATATGCTTTTTTGTTTATGCCTTTGCAGTTTAGACCAATATGCTTCCTTAACCTTTTCCAAAACTGGATGCTGCTGCATGCTGCCCACAACAGAAAAGCTTGTCATTTTAGGCACATATCTTCTGATGTCTCTCCTTGCAAGAGTTCTTGTTTAGGCATTTATTCACACCGTCAATCTCAGCTGAAGCAGGTGCGCTTGAATCACGGAAGGGTAAAACATTACTGCTAACCTAAGTCACACAGACACTTCTAAGAGGTGGAGTGTCGACCCCAACACTGGTGCGACACCAACATCGTGTCGGTGCAGTATGGCCAAAAAAAAAATTTGCAAAAAAAAAAATTGTAACTCAGGGATAAATGGGTCCGGATAATGAAGATTGATTTGTGTATGATGATGAAATTAGTAGTTGTTTACCATTTATATGTTTTGCTTTAATATAAAGTTGTGTACTTGCTATTGTAGCTATATACAATATAAAGCGATTTTGGGTGCGAAGAATTGGTTTCTTATTACTCAATCTGATTGGATTCTTGACTCCATATTGCATGCCTTTGCACAAAATAATCTCCGTCACCAAGCACATTTAAAGACCAGAAACATTGTCAGATCAACACAACAGAAGAGTATGACATCACTAGTGGATCCTAACACAAATACTAGTATATGTTATATCCTACAAAAGATCTCGAAACTCTTTGAATCCATAACTTGGATATTTTGCAGCTCGTAAAATCATTATAAGTTTCAGATCATTATGAGGGAACTTACTAATTGATACCTACGTGCACCCAAAATTAGCAAATACTAGTTGTATTATGATTGATTTATGTAGCTTGAATATTATATATAATATATAATATTATATACCCTAGCCGTGTCGCCGCACCCAAAATTTTTGAAATTTGTCGTATCCAGCACCCCCACCCATGTGACATAGCTGCTAACATGATTGAAGCTCTGCCACCTAGCTGTGACCCATTTTGGTTAATGAATCGGATTTAATTGGCACCAAACAATGCTCTAAAGTTAGTTTGTTGTACAAGTAGACTGCTATTACGAATACTCTCCTTCAAAACCATGTCCAGTGAGCCCAATCACTTCTCTTCTACGTTTTCATTCTCATAATCATCTGAGTTGAGAACTCTAACATCGTTGGATATGTGAATTCTTCTCTAGTTGGTGTGTGTGGTGTGTGATATATCTTTGTTCAGTTTCCCTTCATTTCAACTATTAATTATTTACATAATATATCTTTAGCAAGTAGAAATGAATAATTTAAAGAGTATAGATCGACTCCAAGCTCTAATACAAGAAGGTAAACAGAAGTCTCCGTAAGCTGGATATCAATGTCACATTGGACATCTTTGTCCATAAGTTGGACCGTGGCCTCCAGTTACATGAGTGCCCAGAAATGCGGAAACCCTTCTCTAGTTGTTGAACACCATGACTAGATAAAGTGTCTTGAAGTCCGGCACTGATGGACACGTTTTAGACATCTTCTCCATCTTACTGCACACTTTTGAGTTTTAAAAACAGCAAATCCTAACTGTCCCTCTGTGTTTCCGTGTTAGTTTTTTATTGTGTCAGACACCAATGTTTTCATATTCCTGGAAGTGTCTCGTGGCATAGTTGTGCAGTTTACTGTGTATATCACAAACTTATTGTCCATGCCAACTTCACAAGCTACTTCTCTTTCTGCTTGCCAACTGGTTCGTAGGACAAGTTCCGTGATGTTGTTGAATGGCTCAAAGTAACTGCAGCAGCATAAAGCACGATGAATACATGCTCCTCGATTTAGAAAGAAAGAGGAGATTGATTTGAAGGCTGGCCAGGGTTTATTCATTTTAGAGAATGGAGCTTAATTTGAAAACCAATGTGTTTAAAAGTCCGCTCTTTGCAAACAGTGGATTAGCTCAAGGGTTTTCGAACTCAGGCTCCCTCAGTAACCGAGGCTCTACTGCGTTTTCTGCCATTCAGGTCTCTTTACAAGGTAACCTCGAGGACCTTACATTTTTCTTCCTCCAAATAAAAAAATAAAATGCAATTGAACCGTAACATTCTGTACTGCTGTGAGTGGCACTGCTGAAGATGATGGTAGGAACCAATTTTTGTATGTTTTTTGCAATACAAGGAAATCCTCTTTGTATTCTTTGTTGCATGGTGTCCTGGTTTAAGCAAACATGGTTCATGGTAAAAAAGAAAGAAAGAAAGAATGTCGTGAACATCATCTTAGTGCATATGAAAATCTGCAAGAGATTACTAAACCACTTGCTTCAAGATACAGTTGCTGATAAACTGTTTGATCTGCCTCCGCTGTGGGCACCTTGTACTTTATGACTTAAGCGTTGTTTGTTTGTTGTAGACAATGATATGGATCGACCAACCAACTCCTCTTTGAAGAGGATTGAAGAATATGGTGTCACCATGCTACACGAAGAGGAGCAAAGGTACAACCTTCTTGTGATTCAGTGAGGTTGTGTCTGGCCTGCCATGTCTTCTAATTATTTTAGCAGTTTGTTTCTTATTGATGTAATTCTTTCAACGTTTATTCTTAGTTTGCAGTATTCCTCTGGAAGGCTGCTCTGAATGTTATTAGTAGTGAACAGTAGTCAGTGTTCTGAAGCACCGGATTGCTTCTACTGTCTTCTAGGGCCCCAAATGTCTGAAAGTATTCAAAATTATGTGAAACCTAAACAACAACAACAACTAAGCCTTTTCCCATACTAGATGGTGTCAGCTATATGGATCCTTTGTTTCTACATAGCCCTAGCATTTAACTCACAATAAGCTACATCATTATTTATTGTTTCTTTCCCACACTTTTGTGATCGTCCTCTACCTCTTTTAATACTTTCCAAATTTAGTTTTTCATACCTTCTTATAGTTTTTCTAAATGGTGGAACCTCAAAAGCGAGAAAGAAGATATATTTAAACAGAAAGTCCCTCAAGGAGATGTTTGGAATTATGTTGGCACACCCTGTGATATGTGGAACAATATGGCTATACATATTAGGAAAGTGCCGAAAGATATGTTAGGGGTATCTAAGGGAGGTGTACCGGCACAAAAAGAAGCTTGATGGTGGAGTGAAGTAGTACGAAATAAAATCAAGGCAAAGAGGACATGTTACAAATTACATTATGCTAAGAAAACTAGTGAAACTTTAGAAGCTTATAAGAAAGCAAATAAGGAAGTGAAAAAGGCCGTTAGTGAAGCAAAAGCTAAGATTTGGGATGACTTATATAAAAAACTCAACTCAAAAGAGGGCGAAAGAGATATTTTTAGGATAGTTAGGGCTAGAGATAAGAAAACTAAAGATCTTAATTATGTTAGATGCATAAAAGACGAGGATGAAAAAATTCTAGTGGCAAATGATGATATAAGAAATAGATGGAAAAACTATTTTTATAATTTTTTTAATGAAAATAAAGATGTTAGTATTAGTTTAGGAGATTTAGCCAAGTCAGAAAAATATATAAACCACAATTTCTACCGACGTATTCAAAAGAATGAAGTCAAAGAGGCTCTTAAACATATGAAAAGTGGTAAATCGGTAGTGTCATATAATATTCCTATAGAAGTTTGAAAAATACTAGGAGAAATAGGAATCACTTGGTTCACAAGACTATTTAATGAAATATGTAAAAACCAAAAGATGCCCGAGGAATGAAGAGCAAGTACACTTATACCCATATATAAGAACAAGGGAGACATTCAAAATTGTGCGAATTATCGAGGTATCAAGTTAATGAGTCATACTATGAAATTATGGGAAATAATTATCGAACGTAGGTTAAGACAAGTATCAAGTACAACAGAGAACCAATTTGGATTCATGCTAGGCAGATCTACTATTGAAGCGATTCACCTATTGGGACGTTTTATGAAACATTTTCGAGCAAAAAAGAAAGACCTTCACATGATATTTATTGATCCAGAAAAAACTTATGATAGGTTACTGAGGGAGGTTCTTTGGAGAACTTTGGAAAAAAGAGGTATCCCATTGACATATATTAACCTTATAAGAGACATGTATGATAGTGCAAAAACATGTGTGAGGACTAACGAAGGAACGACAAACTCCTTTGAAGTTAATATTGGGTTACATCAAGGATCAACTTTAAGTCCATACTTATTTATAATGGTGATGGATGAGTTAACAAAACATATTCAAGATGAAGTACCTTGGTGTATGTTATTTGCAGATGATATTGTATTAGTGGAGGAGTCTAAGGAAAAAGTTAATAGAAAATTAGAACTATGGAGAGAAACATTAGAAAGCAAAGGCCTCCGACTTAGTAGAACAAAGACAAAATACATGGAATCTAAGTTTGATCATTTGGCTACTTTAGAGGACATAAAAATTAAAATTGGCACACATTGCATTCCCCAAAAGGAAAGTTTTAAATACCTAGGGTCAATTTTTGAGAGTGATGAAAGAATTGATGGAGATGTTACACATAGAATTAATGCTGGTTGGTTAAAATGGAGAGGAGCATAAGGTATTCTTTGTGATAAGAAGATATCATTAAAATTAAAAGGTAAATATTATAGAGCAGCAATTAGGCCTGCCATGTTTTAATCATCAACATGTACAAAAGATGTCTGTGACAGAAATGAAGATGTTGAGATGGATAAGTGGTCATACAAGAAAAGACTGGTCATACAAGAAAAGACCGTATACATAATGAGGTTATTAGAAACAAATTCGGAGTGACACCAATAGAGGATAAAATGAGAGAACATTGTTTAAGATGGTTTGGACATACAGAAAGAAGATCAAAAGAAGAACCTCTAAGAAGGTTAGAAAAACTAAATTTGGAAAGTATTAAAAGAGGTAGAGGACGACCACAAAAGTGTTGGATAGAAACAATAAAGAATGATCTAGCTTATTGGGAGTTAACTGCTAACATGGCACACGATAGGGATTTGTGGAAACAAAGAATCCATGTAGCTGACCCCGTCTAGTATGGGAAAAGGCTTAGATGTTGTTGTTGTTGTATACCTTCTTATGGGTTCTTCTTTTGATATTCTTTCTATATATCAAAACCATCTTAAATGATATTCTCTCATTTTATCCTCTATTGGTGCCACTCCTAATTTGTTTCTAATAACCTCATTATGTAGACAGTCTTTTTTTTATGACCACTCATCCATCTCAACATCTTCATTTCTGTCACAGACAATTTTTCTACATGATGATTAACTGCCCAACACTCATAACTATAAAACATGGCAAGTCTAGTTGTTGTTCTATAATATTTACCTTTTAACTTTAATGATATCTTTTTGTCACAAAAAATACTTCATGCTCCTCTCCATTTTATCCAACTAGCATTAACTCTATATGTTTAATATGTATAGTCATATTGTTCCACATATCACAAGGTGTACCAACATAATTCCAAACATCTCCTTGAAGGACTTTCTGCTTAAATATATTTTATTTTTCGCTTTTGAGATTTTATTATTTAGTCTGAATAGCTCGATGTACTCTTTTATTCTTTGTCCATTTTTTTATTTGTAAATTCATAACTAAAAGTTGATGTTGGGTGGTTAAGCTTTCTTCTGGAATTACCTTGCAATATTTATAATACGCTCTATCTTTTTTCTACAAATAAAGTAATCAATGTGTATTTGTGATAAGCCACTCTTATAAGTAATTAAATGTTCATCTCATTTTTTGAAGATAGTATTGACTATAAAGAGATCAAATGCCATAACAAAATTTAAAATCTCCCTACCTTCCTCATTTATATCCCCAAAACTATAGTTTTCATAAATACCTTGATATTCTAATGCCTCTTTACTGATATATCCATTTAAGTCTCCACCTAAACAAATAATCTCCCTTTGTAGAATCTTTTGAATCACCTTATCTAACTCTTCCCAAAAAATTATCTTTATACTATCTTATAGTCCTAGTGTCTACTTGGGGTGCATAAGTACAAATTATATTCAAAACCTATGCTCCTAACACTAATTTCAACGTCATAATTCGGTAACCATATCGTTGTATGTCTACTGTACTATCATTTAAATCTTTGTTTATGATAATACCAACTCCGTTTCGAGCCTTTTCCTTACTTGAGTACCATCATTTAAAATATGTATCCTCTATCTCCTTTGCTTTTTTTTCGATCCACTTTGTCTCTTGTAAACATAGAATATGAATATTTCTCTGAATCGTAGTATCTATCACTTCTATTAGCTTAACAGATAATGTTCTGATATTCCAAGAACCAATACGAATCATGTTATCTAAGACTAACTTCTTTACCCCCAATATATGTTTATATTGAAAATGCGGAGACCTCTCTGTAAATTATTCTCTACATTTGGGTGTTATTGTAGCGGGACTAACTTCTTTAACCACACCCGCTTATAATGTGGAAACCTCTCTACAATTGATTCACTATATGCCGGCGAAAATATAATAGCCCTTGCTTGTTTATCATTGCATTCAGGTTCTGTAGCGCGTCGCTAGGCGGGAATGTCCCAAAACAATGTTTATAATTTGTGTAATCCATGATATAAACCGGAAACTTAACACAACTCTCCTAAGATGGGCGGGACTAACTTATAAACATTGTTAGGCGGGACTAACTTCAGGTTCTGTAGCGCGTCGCTAGGCGGGAATGTTCCAATATTTAGGTTTATGGTGACTGTCGGAAACTTAACACAACTCTCCTCCTTTATCTAGGCTTGAGACCGGCAATGTAAGGGTGATCCCTTATATGGGCGGAGTTATGTGAAACCTAAATGAATAAGAAATTTCAAAGATCCCTCACATTCGTTTTGTAGCAACATTTTTCCGACAACAAAAGAAAAGGAAGACAAAAGGCATGACAAAACCGGTTAAAGAATTGACAGATCGGGTTTTGTTCTGTCTTCAGGATAATGTCCAATAGGAGACTGGAAATTATGAATTCAAATTTAAGACTAATGTGATCTCAATGCAAGACCTCATTGAATTGGAGTTTCTTTCATGGAAATTAAGTTTTTCACTGATAGTATTCCATGCTCCAAACCTTTTTCCCTAAAAAAGCAAGTTTTTTCAACTTCCTTTTTCGAGCAAAGAATGAACTTTTGAGAAGAAAAAGTTACAAAGATGTACGCCAAATCGAGTTCTGCTAGCTATATGAACTCATTCAGGCTCTACTTTTTTCACTTAGAGTTCAAGTTCTGGTTGCTTTGTTGGTCAAGTGAAGGGTCTCCCGTGTGTGACTAGTTTGGCGTTTAATGATTGTGAAATGGAATAAGCTCCTCATGTACAGGGTCGATCTTCGTTAGTGGCTTAGTATAGCACATTAACACATGACGCGTGCACACATGCACAGGGAAAAACTGTCCAATGAGCCATTGATTCCGCTTCTTAGAAACAGCAAAAGCATATTACTTTGTCACTACGATCAATTCAGCAGCAATATAATTTTTTTCTGCAATTTCTTAACGCAATTATATGTTGATTTAACGTTTGGTTTTATGGTGCTCATTCAACAGTCGTATACTTCATGAATACGAACGCATTAATTTTCTTCACTAGTGATACTTTCGGAGTGCACACTGAATACTTCAGGATAACAGTTCCAGGGTTTTCTTTTCTGTGCTTTTAGGTTGTACAACAATTTTAATTTTTTTTGCTTATCAAATTTACAGGTGACACCAGATTCCCTCAAATGGTTGAAGTTGTACCTAAGATGGCAGTGCAGCTACGTTGAGGCGTACTTTTTGATGATATTGGACAAGTATGAAATTGGTTAAAGTAATTAGAATTGTTATTTAGGACTAAATTTTTTTGTTATATAGACAAGCTAGCAGCAACAATATTATTTTGTTAATAGCTTATTAACTTTAGTATCTTCTGTTATTCTAAACACCTATATTTATTACAAAATCATTTATTAGGGAAATGTATTAGTGTTTTAATTTGGTTATTTTATATTCGATGATGAAGGCTATCAAACATGTGAATATTTTCCATTGGTGAAACGACGCACAACCACAATACATTGTCCCTTCAGACTTGGTAATTTAGAATAATTTTGACACTTAAACACTGCATAATCAGAATGCTGATTCAGATTTGGTTTATTCCTTGATGCCACTTGCAACCAAGATTTAATGCCCATACAACACTTGATCGTGCACAATGGCAACAAAGGCTGCATGTTGCAAAGCCCACTTACTGTAGGATAAGGCTTGGTGACTCGAGGGTTGTTTATGGACTGGTTTGGTCCCGTTCTAGCTTCAACCTTGAACCAAGCACCTTGATGGAAACTGAACCGAACCATTATAGTACATAGGATTGAGCCAAACCAAGTCAGCTGTTAACTTTTGGTTCGATCCCGAGCTATAGTTACACGTATTTTAATGTTATGCTAATACATGCCAGTTGTATTGTGTAACAGATAATTCGGTTTAGACCGTACCCAAATTATATCATGACAGATAAGCTTGTTAAAGTATAGCATGTGCTAATATATATTATTTATTCGGTGTCTTGGATCCATGCTCAACAATGCCACTAAATAAATAACAAGAAGAATTGTTGCTTATGTCATTTTAATTCTAAAAATTCATGTTCATATCGAAAAGGAAAAGGTTGAGTGTCAAAAGATTGGTGAAACTTGTAAAAAAACATAAAGGGTCATTATAAGGTTAGAATATCTAGGTCACAATATAATATATATATATATATATATATATATATATATATATATATATATATATATATATATATATATATATATATATATATATAGATAGATAGATAGATAGATATAGAAAGAGTTGTTAGACATTGATCATTGTGGTAGTGATCAAGACACCCATCTCAGTTTTTCTATAGATATCAAGTGTTTGGTTCCACGAATTGAACCATGACCTTTTTCCCTCTTAAATCCAAATAAAATCAAACTGCTACTTTAGGTTCAGTTCCATCAATTTGGGTGAGTTTCAGCAGACAGCAATTCGTTGAATACTCCAGGGGGTGTTTGATTATGAGACCTACCCCTACGGAACTAGAACTGTAGGCCCAGTTCTCAGCATAATCAAATAGGTGCTTTGACCCACAAGAGAGTTCTATAACCAGTGTTTGGATTGATTATGAGGCCCTCTAGCATCTCACCCCCAACTGGACCTGCAGTATCAGTTCTACAAGCCTACCTCCGAAATTAAACACCCCTTATGTGACTTTCTAAACCATTTAAGAGGTTAGATTGCTTGGGATAGTTTTGCACAATGAAACAAAGATCTCTTGATGTTAATATGGAACTTTGGCCAATTGCGTATTGGAATACTAAGGTTCATGGATTGATGGCAACCTAGTTTCCAGCTTGCAGAGTCCTAAAGATGGTAATCTCTTTCAAAATACACATGGATGTTAACTTTTGAAAATCTTTGTGGTTGACAAAGAGGTTATTTACATCAATAAGGATCATGCGGGTAGGGTATGGAGATGAAAGTTGAAATAGTGGAAGATCATTCTTTCAAACCAAGGTTGATGGTGTTCATGTATTGATGGCAACCTAGTTTCCAGCTTGCAGAGTCCTATCAGAAAGATGGTAATCTCTTTCAAAATACACATGGATGTTAACTTTTGAAAATCTTTGTGGTTAACAAAGAGGTTATTTACATCAATAAGGATCATGCAGGTAGGGTATGGAGATGAAAGTTGGCATCGTGGAAGATCTTCTTTCAAACCAAGGTTGATGGTGTTCATGGATTGATGGCAACCTAGTTTCCAGCTTGCAGAGTCCTATCCTAAACTTCGTAATCTCTTTCAAAATACACATGGATGTTAACTTTTGAAAATCTTTGTGGTTAACAAAGAGGTTATTTACATCAATAAGGATCATGCAGATAGGGTATGGAGATGAAAGTTGGTATGGCGTTTCTCTTCTTTCTTTAATATATTTGTCATTTAGTTTTTCATACTTTCTTATGAGAGGTTTCTTAGAACGTCTTTCCACATTTTTAAACCATCTTAAATGACTTCTCTTCATTTTATTATCTCCTAGTATTGCTCTTTATTTGGATCTCATAGGGATGACAATGGAGCGGGATGGGACGTGTTTTTACTACACCGGCACCCGCCCCACACCACAACCTATTCTCCGCACCCTGCTCTGTGGGTCTTAGGGAATCAGACCCGTGCTGAATTGGATTGACCCAGCCCCACCCCACTTCACCTATTAAAAGTAATTTGTAAGAAAAAATATTTAATATATGTATTTTACATAAATTCTAAAATCTGTTTACAATAGTTTATGTTATTAAACTAAATTAACCAAAATCTTTTATATTTACACATATAAGCATATAAAATACTTATAATAAACATATATTTTATATAAATAAATACTAATGTATATTATATATACTCCAGAGCAGGTCTACCATGAACTCACCTCGCCCCGCTCCGCTATGGGACTGGTTTTGAGGCCTGAAAACCCGCTCCATATGGAGTGGGTACCCACAGGGCGGAACCTCATTGCTCTCCCTACTTATAACATCATTATGAATACAATCTTTTCTTTTATGATAATTGAAGCCTTCATGTGTACCCTTTTTTTCGTTTGTAACTGTTCAACATAGCGTTTGGGTGTTTATGAATGTGAAGCTCTTTTTCTTTTTAGCAGCTTTTGCTGTTCTATGGTAGCTGCCAATGTCTGTTAAAGCCTTTGGAATTGTGAGATTCAGGAAACTGTTGACACCTCTCTCTCTCTCTCTCTCTCTCTCTCTCTCTCTCTCTCTCTCTCTCTCTCTCTCTCTATATATATATATATATATATATATATATATATATATATATATATTAGTAATTGTAGAAAGTCTCCTGTGTGACTTTTGGCATATTAAATATTAATATTTGTAGAATTCAGCCTTCTGTGTAACTTTTGGCATATTAAAGTTGAACATTTCTTATATCATGTATCCTTAGGTAATGGTCTGTTTATTTTTCACATGGTAGGTGCATCTCCTAGCCAAAAATAATAAAGCACCTTTCATAATGAGCCTTGGTCTGTTGTTGATTCATCATTTCCAGAAATCACTCCAAAATGTCCTCACTAGGCCTGTACTTCTCACTGTCTGCTAAAACTAGGATATATAATCCAAATTCATATCCTAACAAATTTCACTTAATCAAAGCTTAACATCCAAATTTTACTTGAAATATTGGTTTTGGTAATCTAAACTTAGAAGAGAAGAAATCCAAGCATTCATAGAACATGATTAAATTTTGAGATCCATGTTCACTGTAGCATAAAACGAGAGAAACAAGAAAGTAAGAATTGTGATTATTTGATGCATTTTCGATGCACTTCCTGAGCACATCGAGTGCTCCTTTTTTTCGTGTGACCCCAACGCATAGTAAAATTCATGGGAATTCATCATGTCGCCTGAAGTTTTATCATCTCCCTTGAAAATGAAGGCAAGAGTTCTCTAGTATGTCCTGCATCAACTGGCTTACAGAATTGCTATTTGAACTATATCGTCACTTTAGATGACAACATATTCTTTGCATTCATAAAATAAGATTAAATTTTGTGGTCTACCTTCATTATAGCATACATAATTCTATCAGTGGAAGACAACCATTAAAAAAAAATTACAAACCGAGCAAACCAATGATCAATTTAATTGATTCAATCAATCCAGATCCATTCTTTGAACACCTCTACCAAAAATCAAGAACTTCACATGCCTTACCCTTACATATGGAAAGTCTATAAGTCAAATCTTCATTAAAGTTAGCATTACAGATAAAACTGCACGTCACTGGCACGGCGAGGGACTAACAATTTCTTAATTAACATATTAATACTAAGCTACTCGGTGACGTATCAAAACGTTAAATATAGAACAGTTGCTTACAGTAAGCAAGATCATCTTTCCATTTCTATTTTTAATAATTAATCAACTTGAAATCAAATAGCATACGATTCACATGATTGCCAACTAAGACATGCTTTGTGTGTTCTAATTTTATTAGTCCAAGACAAAATTTCTCCATTATTTTTTAATAAATTATCGGTTTTAAGTGGTTTCAGACTCAAACCGAAACCACCGGCGGTTCCAATTCCATGTTCCAATAAACCGAAACCGAACATGTCTAACGCAGAGCATCTTTCCGCCGTATACTTGCGTCGTGAAGTAACGAACCTGTTCCACTTTAGGCATGGAGCAAAAACCTGTTTTGGCTATATAACCAGGCTCTAAGGCACAACTCATGATCTCACTGCGTGATCTGATGTATCAATGGAGCACGTTAACATTCTCAATAGTATGGTATGGAGAAGGATGAGAAATACTCTCTCTCTCTATATATATATATATACATAATATATATATATATATGAAAACTAGGAGTTACTTGACATTCTCTCATATCAAACTTTACTAAACTATTTGTGTCGTTTATGCTCTCTCTTTATATATATACATATATATATATATATATATATATATATATATCAAAACTAAAATAACCACCTAACAACGCGTTGCGGAGCCCGAATGCAGTGATAAGTAAGGTCTGCTACATTTTCGTCCAAATATAGTGAATCAATTGTAGAGAGGGTTTCTACATCATGGACGGGTGTGAGTAAAGAAGTTAGTTTCGCTACATTGTCGCTCGAATGTAGTGAATAATTTACAGAGAGGGTCTCCGCATTTTTAATATGGACGGATGCAGGATAAGAAAGCTAGTCATAAATAATAAGATTTGTATTAGTTCTTCGAATATAAGAACATTATCCAATAGCTAATAGAGGTAGTAGATACTATTATTCAGAGAAAGATTCATATTTTATGTTTACAAGAGACAAAGTTGGTTGGAGAAAAAGCAAAAGAGATAGAAGATACAGGTTTAAAATTATGGTATTTAGGTAAGGAAAAGACTTGAAACGGTGTTAGTATTATCATAAATAAAGATTTAAAGGATAGTGTAGTAGACATACAATGATATGGTGACTAAATCACGGCGTTAAAAGTAGTGTTAGGAGAGAGGTTTTAAATATAATTTGTACTTACGCACCTCAAGTAGGCCTAAAAGATAGTATAAAGACAACTTTTTGGAAAGAGTTAAATAAGGTGATTCAAAGGATTCTACAAAGGGAGATGATTTGTTTAGGAGGAGACTTAAATGAACATGTTGGTAAAGAGACATTATGATATTAAGGTATTAATAGAAAGTTTGGTAGGGAGATTTTAAATTTTGATATGGCATTTGATCTCTTTATAGTCCATACAATCTTCGAAAAACAAGATGAACATTTAATTACTTATGAGAATGACTTATCACAAACACAAATTTATTTCTTTATTTGTAAAAAAAGAAAGATTGAGCATGTTGTAAATATTGCAAGGTAATTTTAGGAGAAAGTTTAACCACCCAACATCGACTTTTAGTTATTGATTTACAAATAAAAAATGGGTAAAGAAGAAAAGAGTGCATCAAGCTATTCACACTAAATGGTGGAACCTCAAAAGTGAGAAAGAAGATATATTTAAACAGAAAGTCCTTTAAGGAGATGCTTGAAATTATGTTGGTACACCTTGTAATATGTGGTACAATATGGCTATACATATTAAAAAAGGGTGAAAGATGTATTAGGGGAATCTAAGAGAGGTATACCGGTGCAAAAAAAAGCTTAGTGATGGAGTGAAGTAGTGCAAAATAAAATACGGCAAAGAGAGCATATTACAAATTACATTATGCTAAGAAAACTAGTGAAACTTTAGAGGCTTATAAGAAAGCAAAAAAAAAAGTGAAAAAGGTTGTCAGTAAAACAACAAAAGCTAACATTTAGGAAGATTTATATAAAAAACTAAACTCAAAAGAGGATAAAAGAAATATTTTTAAGATAGCTAGGGCTAGGGATAAGAAAACTAAAATCTTAATTATGTTAGATACATAAAAGACGACGATGAAAAAAATCTAGTGACAAATCATGATATAAGAAATAGATAGAAAAACTATTTTTATAAGCTTTTTAATGAAAAAAAAGATGTTAGTATTAGACTATGAGAGTTAGCCAAATTAGAAAAGTATATAAACCACAATTTCTATCTACATATTGAAAAGAATGAAGTCAAAGAGGTTCTTAAACATATGAAGGGTGGTAAATCAGTAGGATGAGACAATATTCCTATAAAAGTTTGGAAAATACTAGGATAAATAGGAATCACCTAGCTCACAAAACTATTTAATGAAATATGAAGAAACCAAAAGATACCTAAGGAATGGAGAGCGAGTACACTTATACTCATATATATGAACAAGAGAGATATTTAAAATTGTGTGAATTATCGAGGTATCAAGATAATGAGCCATACTATGAAATTGTAGGAAAGAATTATCGAACGTAGGAAGTACAATATAAAACCAATTTGGATTAATGTGAGGCAGATCTACTATTGAAGCGATTCACCTTTTGAGACGTCTTACGAAACATTTTAGAGCAAAAAAGAAAGACCTTCACATGATATTTATTGATGTAGAAAAAGCTTACGATAAAGTATTGAGAGAGGGTTTTTGGAGAACATTGAAAAAAAATAGGTATTCCATTGACATACATTTACCTTATAAGAGACATGTACGATGGTGCAAAAATATGTGTGAGGACTCATGAAGGAATGATAAACGTTTTTGAAGTTAATATTGGGTTTCAAGGATCAACTTTAAGTCTATACTTTATAATGGTGATTGATGAGTTAACAAAACATATTGAAGATGAAGTGCCTTGGTGTACTATTTGTAGATGAAATTGTGCTAGTGAAAGAGTCTAACAAAAAAGTTAATGAAAAATTGAAACTATGGAGAGAAACACTAGAAAGCAAAGGCCTCCGACTTAGTAAAACAAATACAGAATATATGGAATGTAAGTTTGATCATTTGGTTACTTCAGAGGATATATAAATTAAAATTGACACACATTGCATCCACAAAAGAAAATTTTCAAATACCTAGGGTCAATTTTTAAGGGTGATGAAAGAATTGATAGAGATGTTACCTATAAAATTAATATTGGTTGGTTAAAATGGAGAACACCATCAGGTATTCTTTGTGATAAGAAGATATCATTAAAGTTAAAAGGTAAATATTATATAGCAACAATTAGGCCTGTCATGTTTTATGGTTCTCAGTGTTGGGCAATTAACCATCAACATGTACAAAAGATGTCTGTGACAGAAATAAAGATGTTGAGATGAATGATTGGTCATACAAGAAAAGACCATATATATAATGAGATTATTAGAAACAAATTAGGAGTGACACCAATAGAGGATTAAATGAGAGAATATCGCTTAAGATGGTTTGGACATATAGAAAGAAGATCAGAAGAAGAACAAGTAAGAATGTATGAAAAACTAAATTTGAAAAGTACTAAAAGAGGTAGAGGACGACCACAAAAGTGTTGGAAAGAAACAATAAAGAATGATCTAGCTTATTTTGAGTTACCTGCTAACATGACACATGATAGAGCTACGTGGAAACAAAGAATCCATGTGGCCAACCCCGTCTAGTATGGGGAAAGGCTTAGTTATTGTTGTTGTTTTGTATATATATATATATATGTAAACTAAGAGTGACTTGACATTATCTCACATCATACTTTACTAAACTCTATGTATATACATACTAATGACAAGGTCATGTATATATTCTCGGATATGAAACTGGGAAAGGAGCCAATCAGACTCCAAACTTGCCCGCATGGGACACTTTAAAAGTATATCTTTTCGAACATGGGACTGTTCGATTGTGTTTGATGATTGGTGACGAGTCATTTCTAATTGCCCATCAAGCACAATAAGACCGTCTAAGTTCACAAGGATCTCATCAGAGGATATAGGAGAGAGAAACTGGATGTATTAACACACTTAAAGTATTATTACATCCAAATAAATCTCAACTATAAAAAATTATATGTATTATATATATATATATATATACTTTATTCACATATACAATTTTTACTTTTCTAATATAAACTTCAGCCTTTCATCAATGCAAGTGGAACAGTTGAAAATTATTTAGATATACTAATCTATACTACAATCTCTTTCTCTCTTTACACACACACATACACACACACACACACACACACATATATATATATATATATATACTAATCTATACTACAATCTCTTTCTCTCTTTACACACACACACACACACACACACACATATATATATATATATATGTGAAAAATGATAAATATATAATGCCTTTCAATAAGATAAACATCTTTGATATTTGAGATTAAAGATTTGAATTAAAAGTATTATTGTATTTTTATATTTTTAATTTAAAAATGGTTAGATTTGCATACTGACATTGGTAATCTCTTAGTTTCAGGTGGGGGACATACCATTATACCCTTCATTGACCCATCCATAGAAATCCCTCACCTTTTAGTGAAATTAGTTGTAATTTCTGAACCCTAGCCAATTGGTAAGAGTAAACTTCCTCGCACAAAATTATTTGGCTTGAAAAAACTTCACGTGCACCACAACGATTGTTATATGAGATGCGTTATTTGAGGGTCTCTCTTCTCTGGGGAAACCAATGGGACGAATCTCACTCCACCGGCACCGCACTATAAACCTCTTATTAAACCTCACTTTCAGTATTCGGATCAAACCCGCAGGCGTTCTGCACGCACTAATATAACCAGCTTCGTGCTACAACTTTAAAAATACATTTAAAAAAATATACTAATATCATATATGAAACATATGTTTACTCTATACAAATATGTATACAAGTAAAAATATACTTAGTATATATATATATACATTGGGGAGGTTTTACCTTAGATCCTACTGTATATACACAATATAATATACTTAGTGCATAAATATACATACTTATATTTATTACCAGGGAGGTTTTACATTAAAGCCCGTCTCACCCCCCCCCCTCCCAGCAGTGGGGTGGGGTTTTTTTCTTCTTTAAACCCGCCCGTGGGCGGTGCGGGTACCCGCGAGGCTTGTTTAATTCCAACCCCGACTCCTCTCTCTCCTCTCTCTCTCTCTCGCTGAGAGCACGAAGCGTGCAAATTGCGAGCATTTATTTGCAGTTGATCTTTGTTAAGGGGAAGAGTGAAACAGTGGGTGCCTCGGAGGATGGCGAATACCCCTCGGAGGATATCTGCAGCATCAGCTAGGGCTCACACCAGAAGATCAAAGCAAGGATCTAACTTCCGAGTTCCTCCAGGTCCCTCTCTCTCTCTCTCTCTGCGATGAAAGCTAGATGCATGAATTCAACCCACCTTATTCTCCTTTCTAATTTGGAAGCTAAATTGTCAGGGATATCATAAAAGCTCGGTTTTCTCAGAATGTGGATTATTGTCTTTGTAGTTTTCTTGTTGAGCTTTATATTCACAACTCTTCACTCTGAATGTTTCATTTCCTTAATTTCATTTATTCACTATAAAAGCTTGTTTGCCGTTTTGCATTGCGTTTCTTCCTCGTATATTAGTCTCATAATCGGAGGTTGTCCTCTTTTGGAGTTCATGTTTGGCGTGCATCTGATGTGAAATGGGGATTTTTCAGGTGTATTTTCAAAGGTTACTATTCTGGTATTAGTTGGACTTATAGCATGGGGATACCAAGCAATCAATCCACCTAGCCCTAAGATATGTGGATCTCAAGATGGGCCTTCGATTACTTCACCTAGAATTAAACTCAGAGATGGAAGGTTTTTGGCTTACAAGGAAACTGGTGTTCCTAAAACTCAAGCAAAATATAAGATCGTTTTCGTTCATGGCTTCGATTCGTGTCGTCACGACAGTTTGCCTGTTTCACTGGTATGATCACTTCTAATATTTTCTTCTTTCATGTTTCACTATTTGGGCTTCTCTTTGTGATCCCATACATTGGTTGGGAGTGAAAGGAATCAATGTCTATGGGATTTCAGGGTGTTTTGGAAGAAGCGGGGGTCTACATGCTGTCTTATGACAGAGCTGGATACGGAGAGAGTGATCCAAACCCAACCAAGTCAGTGAAGAGTGAAGCTTTCGACATTCAAGAACTTGCGGATCAGTTGGAGTTGGGATCGAAGTTCTATGTTATTGGATACTCCATGGGAGGGCATGCTGTTTGGAGTTGTCTAAAATATATACCTCACCGGTACTTAGTTACATATTCTACATCTATATCCACGCTCTGGATTTGTATTATTTTAATAATTAATTTGCTTGTATGTTTGCAATCTAAACTTATGAAAGTAGATGTGCTCATTTGTCACCATAAATTCCTCTTGAAAAAGCATGTTTTGTGAATTACTACCTCTATTCGAAAGAGTTGCCAGATGCCTTTAAAGGTGGCCTTTTCTTTTTTTCTTTTGAGGTGAATAAAAAACTTTATGAGCTGCTTGTCACTGGCAACTGCCAAATTCATATTGCCAAACAAGAAGGGAACCCGATAACTATATGCTTAGTTTTCTATCCACCAATGTGGATTCAGACATAAGCTAGCTTAGGGACAAATATGATCCTCCAATTCATGTTTCTTGTTACAAAGTATGTGAGACACGCTCATCGCCTTTTCACTATTATTATTGTTGAAGATAGTGTTCTTTGTGTTAGTTTTATAATTTATGATGTTTTTAGGTATTATTGTACTTGCCCGAAATATTAGGGGCATTTTGGTAATTTTCTATACTAGGGGTATTTTGGTTCATTCGAGGTCCACCCCTTCTTTCAATCCCTCATGTTTCCTCCTTAATATTAGTCTTATTTTGTGTTTTAATCTTCTTCAATGCTACTCTGAATTCCAACAATTATATTCATCTATAAAAAGTATTTTAAGTATAAACCCCAAAATAGAGGAGGTTATATCTATGGAGAGGCACTTACCATGTTCTTTTTCACTTATTAACAGCTAACATTTATGATTTCTATTTATTACAGGATAGCAGGAGCAACTCTGATTGCTCCAGTCATCAACTATTGGTGGCCTAGTTTTCCTGCCAATCTATCAACTGAAGCTTATAACAAGCAGCTTCTGCAGGACCAGTGGACCCTTCGGGTTGCTCACTATGCACCCTGGCTGACGTATTTGTGGATGACCCAAAAATGGTTCCCTTCTTCTAGTGTTGCATCTTTCAGTCCTAAAGTTTTTAGCCCCCCAGATACGGAGTTGTTACGGAAGATTGCAGAGAAAAGAATGCCTCATCGGGTAGTACTTCTAAATGACAACATATCTCTCAGATGTGAACTGCTAGGTGTCCTTAGTATCTGGATCAGTTTCCAATTTTATTTGCAAATGCAGGGTTAGTTTTGATAGTCACTAGACCTCGTCCTTTGAAGTGCATAAGTTGGCCTGATTTTTCTAGCAACTTGGATTTTCTTCTTTACTTGTCACATTCATCTGTTGAATCTACTGATTCAATTAGTGAAATAATTTAAGCATGACATGTTCCAAAAATACTTGTTACAGGAAGTAAAAAGAGTTTGTGCTCGTTTAGAATGGGAAACCGCTTGGTTTTGGTTTTGTTTCTTTCAAGAAGTTAAAAAAGTCTTGGAACAACTGGTAGAAGAACCATAAAAGTTAATTTATGTTTCATGTAGTTACTTATCTGCACATATTTGGCTTGGTTATAAGCCAAAATTTGATTGATTTTAAGTCAAATCATTGTTTGGTTCTTTAATGGTTTTATATTGACCAGTTCAGCTGACTTAGAGGATAATTATCCTGGAAATAACACAAACACATATTGTGTAAAAACTTTAAATTCCATGAAGCTTGATGAAAAAACATGTTACTGTCTTTCTTGTTGTGAGATCATAAGTTTTTTAGGACTTTGTTTGAAAACTAAGTGCAACATTTGTTAGAGATTGTAATAAAATATATAAGTGACTCGTTATGGGTCTTATTCATACTTTATGTCTATTTAGTAGTACTTAATTAAGTATAGGGGTAAATTAGTCATTTAAGTTAGATAGTACTTATAAATAGGGTGATTAGGGTTAAGAATAAGTAATGTTAAAAAAGAAGAGGGAGGTTGGGCAACACCCAGAGGACCACAATTTTTTTTTTGTTTTGGTCCTCCAATCTGCCAATATTTGTACCTCATATTCTCTTTCAATGATATGATATTTATAACATGGTATCAGAGCCTATAAGGCATTTAAATAATCTTTTGAGAAAGAATATGTGCTGTTTTATGTTTAAGATCAAGAGACAGATGGTAATATGAATTTCTATGAGTGAAGAAGACTGCTTTCTATAAGTGAAGAAGATTGTATTGCGTGTGATATTTATTCAATAAAATTGTTGGTGGTAGCGTTGTTGGTCTCTTCATTACTGTAAGTCAAGATCAAGATCAACTGAATGCTTGGATCAGAATACTTCCAGCATTAAATCTTATCTTTTTTTGTGTTGGGAATCGAGGTGAAAAAAGGGGTGAAGACGGGTTATCTTCACATTGTGAAGAAGTATCAAAGGTTCAAGAAATGCCACTCCAACACGTTGGCTCATATGTCACCCTGTTTTTGTGTTAAGGAAGGAGACCATGTTATTGTCGGTTAGGGACAGTGCATGCCTTTGTCAAGACTGTCAGATTCAATGTGCTTAAAGTGGTTCCTGCCAGTGGAACTGTCGGAGGCAAGAAAGCTTTCACAGGGAATCGAGGTGAAAAAAAGGAGTATCAACTTCTTGGATAATACATAATATCAGTAGTAGTGTTGAAGATTAGACCTTGGTTCAGAAAAACTGATCGTGAGAGGTAAGTTCACTCGAAATTGCTGATATATGGCAGGTAAAGGAAAGGGGGTTGAAAGCTCTTTCGTGATACCTGAGCATTCTATAAACGAAAAAGTAGAAAATTTTCAGATTACAACAACAAAGTTAGATGGCGAAAATTACTTTGAATGGTCTAGGTCTGTGGATATCATCCTAGTTGCTTCAGTCTATGAACCCATCAATAGCAAAAACCTTTATATTTCTTGAATCTACCCATGAGATTTAGAGTACAGTCGATGAAGCTTACTCCAAAAAAAGTATAAGCAAGAAACTCGTTCTATGTGTGAGTACTATGCAAATCTTCGAGGATTATGGGATGAACTTCTTTTCTATATAAATATTAAGTGTTCTTCTTGCTACACTGAAAGAAATACTAAAATTGAGATGCGACCGCTACCGCCCCGTGGGAGCTTACACCCTGGCTGTGTTAGCGGTAGCAGTGGAGGCACCACGAGTAAGGCACTATAGGGCCGGGGGTCAACCTCAACAAGCCTATAGGTAGCCCCGTGGGAGCCTGACAGTAGCAGGAGCCTTGCCTTACTCGCTCCCACGTGGCTCAAAAGCAGTGGTGCACCGTCAGTTGGCGTGGGAGCGACTCTACTCGTCTGGGCAGCTACCTTGAACTTTCAGGCTTACAGTAGAGGTTTACCCTGTTACACGCTTGTTGGGCGCCTTAGACTTTTAGACTTACTGTGGCCGGTTAGCGAAAGACCACTAAGACTACCAGGGTGCTCTTCCCGCCACGTGGGTAAAGGGCTCCCTGCGCTATCAAAGGCCTGCCTTACTCTAAGGCGACGGTAGAAGAAAGTCTTTGATTTGTTGCGGGGTGTAAATTTAGAATTTGAATCAATAAAATTAACTTGATTCGGGAAGAATATCACATAAATCTTGAGAAGGACAACACCACTATTACTAAACAACACGCACTTGAGATAAGGAGAGAAAACTCACATTATCGTGAAAGAGGTGGACAACAAAATCGTAGACGTGAACATGGTGATTTCTACCATGATGAGAAGGATAAAATTATGTGTTTCTGAGTCTTATGACTATGGTAAATCAAGACATTCTAGAGAAAATTATTGGAAATTACATGGTAGACTTGATTTCTATAGAACTCAAAATTACTCTGCTTATGTTACTGAAAATCCAACGCTAGTACTGATGGCATTCAAGAACTTATTAAAAGGATAGAGGGCCTAGAAACAAAATTATTTGAAAATTCTCAAATCTCTTCTTCTTAGGCTACATTAGCACAGGCGATACACACTGTAAAGGGCAACAAATTTTTTTCTTTTCATTCAAAAACTTGGATTATTGATTCTGATGCTATAGATCATATGATAGGAGATGTTGAATTTTGGGCTTGAATCAATCATTGAATGAAACAGGAAAACTCATTACACAATGGAGCACTACAATGGTGTGGATCGGCCAGCACCTGCCGCCTCCACCCTCTTCACGTTAACACTTAATAACAAACCCTAACGACTACTTATATGTTGATTTAACTTGAAAGACTAAAATAACCCTAATAAGTAACTCATGGATTACGGTTCCTAATGAATCAGAATTTGATCCATTAGGACCCGTATTACGGATAACTATAATTTACATGACTCAAACTTACTTATAACTCTACGTATACACCTATAACTAAATAATAACTCTAATTAATCAAGATTCAACTTGATTTCCAACACGCCCCCTCAAGTTGAATCTTGAAGTTTTGTAATCTTCAATTGATGGAGAGCTTTCTGAAATCCTCCTACGGAAGCCGGTTTTGTGAAGATATCCGTCAATTGGTCTTTTGAACGTACATGCTATGTCACACGGGTGCGGGTGCGGGATACGACAAATTTCAAAAATTTTGGGTACGGCGACATTGCTAGGGTATATAATATTATATATAATATATAATATTCAAGCTACATAAATCAATCATAATACAACTAGTATTTGCTAATTTTGGGTGCACATAGGTATCAATTAGCAAGTTCCCTCATAATGATCTGAAACTTAAAATGATTTTACGAGCTGCAAAATATCGAAGTTATGGATTCAAAGAGTTTCGAGATCTTTTGTAGGATATAATATATGCTAGTATTTGTGGTAGGATCCACTAGTGATGTCATACTCTTCTGTTCTATTGATCTGGCAATGTTCCTGGTCTTTAAGTGTGTTTGGTGATAGAGATTATTCTATGCAAAGGCATAAAATATGGAGTCAAGAATCCAATCAGATTGAGTAATAAGAAATCAATTGTTCGCACCCAAATAATTCAAGCTAATATTGTATACAACTACAATAGCAAGTACATAACTTTATATTAAAGCAAAACATATAAATGGTAAACAACTACTAATTTCATCATAATACACAAATCAATCTTCATTATTCAGACCCATTTATCCGTGAGTTACAAAAAAAAATTGCAAAATTTTTTTTGGCCATGCCGCACCGACACGGTGTCGGTGTCACACAAGTGTCGAGGTCGACACTCCACCTCTTAGAAGTGTTTGTGTGACTTAGTGTAAATGAATCAAATTAAAGATGCCTAGTAATCTTTTCCCTGATGAAGTGACAATCTATCTCAATATGCTTTGTTCGTTCATGAAAAACAGGATTTAAGACAATTTGAAGAGCTGCTTTGCTATCAGTATAATACGTAACCGGAGTATTCACTTTGAATTCAAGTTCTGTTAAGAGTGATAAAACTCATATTCCTTCATACATGCTTGAAGCAATTGCACAATATTCTGCTTCTACACTCAATCTGGACACAACTGATTGTTTCTTGCTCTTCCATGATACAATGTTTCCTCCCAAACATACCACATACCCAGTGGTTGATTTTCTGTCAATCTTCGAACCTGCCCAATTAGCATATGAATATATCTTTAGATTTAGGGATGAATTTGCAGTGTACAATAAGCAATAGGTTAGTGTAGACTTCAAATATCTGATGATATGAAAGACTGTATTCATATGATATCTGGAAGGATTATGCATCTATCTGCTCACATAGATAACAACAAAACTGATATCACGACGTGTAATAGTAACGTATATTAGCTTCTCAACTAATTTCTGGTGCCTTCCAATATACTCATATAGTTCTGCATTATTATTATCATCCTCCTTGGGAGTATCCATAGGAATCGAGCGTACATAACAGTCTTCCATTTTGGTTTCTTTCAACAAGTCTAGAATATATTTTCTTTGACTTAAGAATAATGTATTGTTGCCTATGTTGTCAATAGCGGTTAGCGGGTTGTTAGCGGTTGACCCTGATATAGTGGTAGTGGGGATATAGCGGATTTAGTGGTATATTTTTATTTATGATTAAAAAATTATATATATAATAGGTTTTCTAACTTCTAAGAAATATCAAGAAACATAACCAGTTCTTTAATAAATGAATGAGCAAAACACTCACTAATGAACAGAAAAAAGTAGTAAAGGAGGAATGCCACATACCTTTTAGCCCAATAATTTGTAATAAAGCATCAAAAGTAGTCTTAGAAAGCATCTTTAAAGATTGTACATAATGTTATGCTTATGCATCCATCAAAAGTACATAAATGTCAATAAGCTAATTCAAAAAATACATAACATCCATCAAAATTCAATTACAAATTTACAATCACACTTAATTGTTTAGGTCATGTTCACTCATTTTCTGA
Organism: Brasenia schreberi; assembly: GCA_036023115.1. NCBI lineage: Eukaryota > Viridiplantae > Streptophyta > Magnoliopsida > Nymphaeales > Cabombaceae > Brasenia > Brasenia schreberi. The sequence continues at coordinate 12,451,814 of JAYKKT010000085.1, read as the reverse complement.
AAAAGATCCGTATTCTTCTATGTCCTCTTCCTCTTCATCTGTTTCTTCAAAATTAAATTATTCTTCATCTTCCATAGGCATCTTATCATTCCCTTTGCTTTGACATCTTTGTTGCTTTAGTGTCCCTAATCTTGTATAAACAACACCAGTTCTTGATGCTTCGGATGCCATACCGATATTTCGCCAAGTAAGGGAATCATCGTCACCAACGAATTTATCATCACTAGGATATTCATCGTGATCTTCAACCGATGCCAACATGATGTGGTCAAAATTTGCTCCATTAGATTTCCTCTCTTCGTACCTTTTTCTGAGCTTTTCATTATATTGCACAAAAGCTAAATCGTTAAGCTTTTGATGCAATAATTTATTCCTTTTCTTCGTATGAATCTAAGATAAGAGAAAGAATTTAGGTAAGTTAACTGAATAAAAAAAACTTTCATTTATTTATAGTGTAAATAAGAAGCATAATTCTTAATTTCTTACCATTTCAAAGGTACTCCAATTGCGCTCACATGGGGTAGCACTACAAGTAAGACTCAAAACCAGTATAGCAAAACTTTGCAATTCAGGGCATCTATAACCAAAGGTCATCCACCATTCAGCTATTATAAAAAGTTAAAAATCATGTATAAACAATAAGTTAATCATATTCAAAAACCTTAAATCATATCTTAATAATGAAATAATTAAAAAAGAAAAGTTTCTTGAATTAATTACCTGGTGCACATGTTTTCCTCGAACTTATAGCTAATTCTAGTCCAAAACAACTTGCTGCACTTCGATAACTTATAAGTTGATGACTGATTTGTTGTTGTTATTCCTTACTTCGTATAAGTATACATATAACTTGAAACAAACCACCTTTAATCTCAACATTAGATTCTATCCCATCATAATCATAATACAACCCTGGATTCAGATACAATGCAGCAGCATGTAATGGCTTATGCATTTGCCTGTCCCATCTTTTGTTTATGATCTCCTAAATAAAAGCGCTCTTCTTTGTTTTTCATATTAACCTATAAAACAAGAAGTTAAATGTTATAAGATTAAGAAGTAAAGATTAACAAATAAGTTAATAACATATAAAATTGAAATATTTATGTACCTTTATTTGTTCCTTTACATGATCCATCTTCTCATAGATGTAGCCCAGGGCTGGTTTTTCATCACTGTCGATCATACGTAGAACATCTACCAAAGGACCCATTGCTCTAAGTGAAAAACTAATGCCCTTCCAAAATATAAGTTGCAAAATTATTGTCTTAGATTGCTTTCCTTCAATACTATTTAATAAAGGGCATTTTTCTCATTGTTCAGAAATAATTATCGACCTTAGAGCTTCTTTTGACTTTCATAAGCTGTCCAGAGTTAAGAATCTAGTAGCAAAACGGGTCATAGCCGGTCTATGTATGCTTTTTCCTCCTGTAAAATGTCTCATCATATGCAATATCTGTCCATGAGTATACAGAAATGTTACTAGCTTCTTTGCCCTGCTGAAGATGCCTTTGAGTTTTTTTGTCTCTCTAATATCTTCAAGCATCAAATCTATACAGTGTGCAGCACATGGTGTCCAAAACAAATAATTAAATTTAGCCATTAACATTCTACCAGCTGCAACATAATTTGCTGCATTATCTATAACCACCTGCACAACATCCTTCTCTCCAACCTTTAAGATTACTTCTTTTAATAATGTATACAATTTATTTACATCATTTACTTCATGGGATGCATCAATAGACTTAAGAAAAACTGTACCTTGAGGACAATGCACTAAAAAATTTATTAGTGTTCTCTGTTTTCTATCTGTCCATCCATCTGACATAATAGAACATCCATAAGTAGCCCAATGTTTTCTAAATCCATTTATAAACTCTCTTACTCTTCCCACTTCCTTCTCCAAGAATGTTTCCCTTACTTCATGGTATGATGGAGCCTTCATTCCAGGTCCAAATTATCCTATATCATTTACCATTGCTTGAAAGCTAGGGGATCTCACAGCATTAAAAGGGATTCCATTTTGATACATCCACCTGCTAATGGATATGCATACTCGTTCTCTTTCTTCTTTCTTATATCGATTTTCCAATGTAGCTTGTCGTAATGAGTCTGGCGATGAACACACAAATAAATCTATGGGTCCCTTCGAAAGCGATGGTCATGAGCCAAATAACGATGAAGATGATGAACATTGAGTGCTTGTCACTATGTTACCTTCCATACTAGAAAGTTCTCCTTGATATGGAAATAAAATCTTTTCGGCCTTCTTCTTAGATGTACTGTGCACGTAATCATAAATTGTTTTCTTTATTTCTTCAGTTGCATTCTTACAAGCTGTTACATTTCCGCTTATTCCCATTAAATGGTCCTTGTACCTCGTTATTCCACTGGTAGAAATATGACCACATAATGTACAAAATACTGACATATTATCCGTCTTACATTTTGTCAAACCCCAATTCCATCTTGGATCCTTCGAACCTGGGGTTCTATAGTTGTATGCTGGATTTGAAAACCTAATACCAGTTGTTTTACTAGTCTTTGTGCCACAACTACCACTGCCACTGCCACTTTGAGAACAAGCAGCTGCACTTGTTGATGATTCCATACTCACTACAACAAAAAAGGAATAACGACTCAGCTTCAGTTTTCCAACCTTATACAAGAAATAGAACATTAAATAATTAACATTCATTAGACAATCCTAAACTACAAATTATAAAGGTAGCAACCATTTCTATTCAAACCATAGACAACACTGCATAGCCCTAAGTATGATTGATGATCGACAGCTATTGATTCTACTCTTCATTGTTGTGCGTAATCTAAGTATGATTGCTGTGAAATTAACGTGTTGCCTACTCCTTTGTCCTTAACTGCAACCTTTAAGGAAAGCGAAAGCGTTTGTTAGCATAGTACTTGGCAAGGTTGTGCTCCTTATTCTCACTTCTGATTCCATGTCTAACATTCTGCTTCTAAAGCCAGAATAATGATATGTGCCCTTTCTCTAATAGCTAGTTAACAGTAGGACAAATGCACAAGAAATGTAACATTTAGCCAAGAGGAGGACTACGAGATTTGATGGATAATCAAATGAATAAAGTATTTGAAAAACTAATATCACTATCAACCAAAAACAAAATAACAAAATACCTAAAAAACTAGAAAAACAACTGCACCGGCTCAAAGATACTCCAGTAAACCACAACAGTAATACATACAATCAAATTTGAGATGAGAAAAAATAACAAAACACCTAAAAAACTAGAAAAGCAACAACACTGGGTCAGAGATAGTCCAGTAACCACTAACCACACACATCAAATTTGTGACAAGAGAGAAGCCTTAATCAAGTAAAACTTAAAACAAAACACTACACGGCAAAGATTCAAGAATCACGTGTTTAGATTGATTAAAAAGAAAAGCATATTCATATAAACAGCAACACCCAATTATAAATTTTAATTGAAAACGACAAGCTTAGAACCCTAAAAAAATAAGCATTAAGCCACTAGCAGACCACCAAGAACAGACCAAACCATATCAAACCTTTGCTTTGCCTTTTTGGGTTTCTCTCTTCTTGGTTTTGCGAGTTCTCACTGACTTTCAAGAAAAGGGTCAGAATCTCACGCCGTTGTTAGTGGAATCAGGCCATGGCAGGGATGCTGCAATCTCAGCGATCACGATCAAGGCAGTCGAAACCTTCGATTCTGACGACCGCAGGCTTGTGATCAAAGGAAGCCGTTGCACATGCCTTCCGAGCGGAGGCGGAAGAGCTAGAGAAGGAGAAGGAGAAGGCGGAGGAGATGAAACAGGAGGTGCAGGAAAACTGACTGGAACTGATACCAGCGCCGGAATGACAAAACGGACGATAGGATGGAGAGGGAGAGGCGAGAGATGCACGTTTGATTAGGGTTGTCCGCGAAGCCCTTTATATAATGTGGGTCAGGTCGATCTAATTGGATCCGACGTCTTGTCCGCTTACAGCGGCACTAACTCCACCTTGGCGGGTCGCCCGGGTGACCCGCTATAGCGGTTGAAGATCCGCTAAACCGCTATAGCGCGCTATTGATAACATAGATTGTTGCTATGAATCACCTCTATACCGAGAAAGTAATTTAATCTTCTCAAATCCTTCAAATCAAATAAAATATTGAGTTGTTTCTTGAGCTCACAAATGCCTGTAGTATCATCTCCTATAATAATGATATCATGAACATATACCAGTAACATAATATTTCTCTGACCGTGTTTAATGAATACTGAATGATCGCTGATGCATTATTTAAACCCCAGAGTTCGAATTCCATCACTAAATTTCTCAAACCATACCCGTGGAGATTGTTTCAATCCATAAATTGATTTCTTTAGTTTGCACACTTTTCCTTGTTCATTTTCATTAAAGTATCCTGGTGATAAGTCCATATAAATGTCTTCCTTGAGATCACCTTGAAGGAATGCATTCTTCACGTCAAGCTGCCATAATTCCCATTGTTTATTGATTGCCAAACTCAACAAGATCCTAATGGTATTCATCTTGGCCACCAGAGCAAATGTCTCTGTGTAATCTATGTCGTAGGACTGACTGTATCCTTTTGCAACTAATCTTGCCTTATATCTTTTTATATTCCCATCAGCCTTATATTTTATTGAGAATACCCACTTACATCCTACAATTTTCCTCTCTGATGGTAGATCTGTGTCAATTCCCACGTATGATTGTGTACTAAAGCTGAAATTTCCTCTTCCATGGCTGTTTTCCATTCTGAGTGTACTTTAGCCTCTTCATAAGTCCTTGGTATAAAAGTATTTTCTGTATTCAATCACAAATAATCGATATTCCTTTGGATAATCAGAGAGTGACACCATTTTGTCCAATGCATATTTTGCAGCTGTGCGCTTTTCTTTTCTAATTGCAATGGGTAAATCATTCATTTCCATATTTGAAGTGTGAGAGCTTATCTAAAGAGGAGGTGGATCTGATTCACCTTGGGAATTTTGATCTAGGGTGACAGTCTAATCTGGAAAAACAATCCTTCGGTTTCCTCGATTATATACTTGTCATTCTCCTGCATTTTTTTTAGTGGACGTAATGTTTATTGGAGGAAGTGGGATCACTGGAGTAGACTGTACTGTAGATGTAAGTTCTTCCTACACTCCATAAAATGGAATGTCTTAATGAAAGCTGACATCCATTGTAACATAAAATTTTCGTTTGGACGGATCATAACACTTGTACCCCTTTTGCGTGGTCGAATATCCCAAGAAGATGCACTTAATCGACCTTCCATCAAGTTTATCTCTAGCACCTTTATGGATATGGACAAAGCACGTACAACGAAAGATTCTTTATAACAAATGGAATTGTTTTCTTGAAGGACATAGGGAGTGAAATGAAGCATCTCCACTAAGAATTCTGCTCGGCATATGATTTATAAGAAACACATCTATTAAAACTGCTTCACCCCAGTAATATTTAGGTATATTGCATCCAATTAAGAGAGTTCTTGCAACTTCTAAAATGTGTCGGTTCTTCCTTTTAGCCACACCGTTCTGTTGAGGAGAGTAGGAACAAGACATTGAGGAGAGTAGGAACAAGACGTCTGGTGGAAGATTCCCTGCTGTAGGAAGTACGAGTGAAGGGATTGAGTCATAAATTCTCCACCATTATCACTGCGAATGATCTTAATAGCACTCTGAAATTGAATCTGTATAAACTGACAGTATACTGGAATAAATTCTCACTTCATCTTTAGTTTTCATAAGATAAATCATAGTAAATCTAGTGCAATCATCAATAAATGACACAAAGTACTTATATCCCTACATAGAAGTTGTAGAACAAGGACCCAAATATCAGAATGCAGAATCTCAAAAGAAATGCGATGGTGTTTTGCCTTCTGGTAATAACATCTTTATTTTAGAAAACAGTAAATGGCCTAGTCGCTGGTGCTAACGAGGTATGTCCTCTTTCTGTCTCTTAATAATAATCATTGATGGTAGAACAACTCCTTTATTGTCCTCGCACACATAGAGACCTCTCTTTATGTTACCCTGACCAAAGATCTTCCCCGTCTTCAGTTTCTGAAAGGCACATCCAGTGGAATCAAAGATTATATGATATTTTAAATTCTGAGTCATAGTAAAAACATATAATAGGTTTACTGATATGTTGGGAACATGTAAAACATCTTTTAATGTACCAAATGATGTAACAATACTTCATTTTTCCACTATTGGAGTAAGAGACCCATTTGTCAGTCTAATATTGATTTTTCCCTGTGTCAATTCATATTCATTAAAGAAATCTCTTCAACTGGCCATGTGATCTGTAGCTTTCTCGAGCAAAGGGAGGAACATAGGTATCTCCCCTTCCTCGAGCAAAGAGAGGAACATATGTATTTTTCCCGACAAATGCTGAAGTCTCTGAATTGAGTTTGGTTTCTTTTTCCAGGAGTTTTTTGTCTTCTTCTCTAAGGAGAAGTGAGTATATTATGCCCAACGATGGAAGTTCTTCTCTGTTGAGGATGTTATTCTTTACTGCCTCATACTCTGAGGAAATCTTTCATAGAAGGTCAAACACTTTGCGCTCTTCAAACTCCTCATTCATTTCGAGAGTACAAGCCTGACACTTAGTCTTAGAATACAATTGTATTTCTTCCCACAGACCTCTGAGCTTTGCATAATACTCACTGACTGACCATCCTCCTTGTCTGCATTTTCGAATCTTCTCTATGAGATTATATTTCTTAGCTATATTTTTTCTTTGAGCATAGGCTTCTTGAACTGTCAGCTAGATATCTCTAGCAGTCTCTAAAAATATAAAAGTGCTGCCAATGGAAGGAGTCATAGATTGAATTAACCAAGCACTTACCAATACATTTTCTCTGCACCATCGAGAATAAGAAGGATCTGAAATTGGGGGTCGAGATATATCACCTGTCAGATAATCCCATCGCCCCCTAGCCATGATAGCCAGTTCTATTGATCTGGCCCATTGAAGGCAATTCTTACCATCTAATTTTAAATTTGTGATTTGAAAGACTTCACTTTTGTCTAACGGAGGTTCATTACTCTTTAACATCTTTGCTTTTTCCATTCTTATACTAGACTTGAAGTATCCAACTTTCTGTCACACACTCATAACAACAAACACTTGGTGTGTAATACAAAAAAATTCTGTTAAACAAATTCCAAATCTGCCTCCAACTGCACACTGTCGATTCCTACAAGAAATTCCAAGTCTACCGCCAACTGTAATCAGGCAATTCCTATTTGAACAAGGTCTTCAAATAACAAACACACCTTAAGATAATGAATCAAATGGCCTTTCCGATATGAACACTTTGCTTCATCAATTGATAAGACAGCAACAATCAGTTGAAACACTCAAAGATTATGAATACAACCCCTCCCTTTTTTAATGTAGATATTCCATCAACATACACGGTTTCAAATATTTAATCTAGTGCTGAAATATATTTAATATAACGCTCCAAATAAGTGCTTCCTTTCCTCACAATGCAGTCTGCAAACCACGCAATGTTCAGTCTCAAAAAAATACAAAACAAACACACCTTAACACGTTTGAAGAGTGTCTTCACTGTGCAAAAAACTGATTTCACGTTCCCTTCTCGATTTTAGTCGATTCTTGAGGATTTAGGCTCTGACACCATGTTGAATTTTGGGCTTGAATCAATCATTGAATTGAACAAGAAAACTCATTACACAATGGAGCACTACATTGGTGTGGATCAACCAGCACCTGCTGCCTCCACCCTCTTCACGTTAACACCTAATAACAAACCCTAATGACTACTTATATGCTGATTTAACTTGAAAGACTAAAATAACCCTAATAAGTAACTCATGGATTACGGTTCCTAATGGATCAGAATCAAGGACCCGTATTACAGACAACTATAATTTACATGACTCAAACTTACTTATGTATCTACGTATACACTTATAACTAAATAATAACTCTAATTAATCAAGATTCAACTTGATTTCCAACAGGAGAGTCATCATATTTTTAAGAGAATCATCTTCTTTAAAAACGAGAGCCAATTAAGTTGGTAGATGACTCGTATTCTTATATGATTAGACAGGAAAGTGTACTCACATGTTTTATAGATTTAAAATCAGTCTATCATGTTTATAGTTTTCCTATAAATCTACTTTTATTTAGTTCATTGACCTGCACTCGGAATTATAGTGTGACATTTAATCCTATTGGTTGTGTGTTTTAAGATCTGAAGATGGGAAAAATCTTTGGTCATGGTAGTATACATAAAGCCTTATATATCTTGGAAGATCACCTTAACATATTGCTTTTTATAATGCTCAAGCTGCATCATGATGTGGATATTCATCTTTGGCATTGTCGTCTAGGCCATCTGCCAGAGTCTAAGCTCCAATATGTCTTACCTCATCTTAGAGTCAAGTCAAATAAATTTTATTTTGAATGTGAAGTGTGTCAACTTGGGAAACACCAAAGAGCCCCTTATTTCTTAAGTGACTTAGGCGATCTCAACCTTTTGAACTCCTTCATTCTGATATATGGGGTCCCATTCCAGTTATTTCGTTGTTTGGGTAGAAGTATTGTCTTTTATTAATGATTGGACGTATCTTATAATTATTTACTTAATGAAATCAAAATCAAATGTTTCTACTATCTTTTCAATTGTACATAAATTTATTCTCACCCAATTCAATGCCTCTGTGAAATTTCTTCGTTCAGATAATGGGGTGAATACATTAGTAGACATTTGTAGGAATATCTACACACAAATGATATTCTTTATCAGACTTCTTATTCTTATACTGAGCAAATTGACATATTTAAGAAAAAAAATCATCACATTCTTGAATTTGCAAGAACTCTCTTACTCCAACATAATGTACCAAAATCTTATTGGGGGGAAGTTGTCCTTACTGTTGCCTATCTAATAAATAGGATGCCTAGTAATGCACTCAAGAGTGATCGTTTTATAAAATGTCTGGATAAGGAATCAAAACTCTTTCATATAATTCCTCGTATCTTTGGTTGTACCTGTTTTGTTCATGTTCACCAATCTGGTCGTTATAAACTTGATCCTAGGTTTGTAAAGTGTATTTTCCTTGGCTATTTGAAAGATTATAAATGTTATAACCCGACCTTTAAGAAAATGTATGTATCCATGGATGTCACCTCAGAATCTACTCCCTACTATTCCCAGGGGAAGTCAACTACCTCTCAAAATATATCTCCTCATGTCCTTCCCTTAATTTCTAGTGAGACAGAAAGATAATGCAGATGACTATGGAGAGAAGGCAGATGAATCTAAGTAGATTGTAAGAGAGGACCCAAGAAAGATTATTTACTCTCAAGAGGAACTCATACCAACTACAATCACCAAATATCTTTCTCCTGACTCAGATATTCAATTTCCATTAAAAGAAGACTTGGAAATTCTCATTGCTATTCGTAAAGGTAAACATACATATGTCGAGTATTGCATCTCTAATTGTGTTTCCTATGCTAATACTTATGAGAATTATCGAACTTTTGTTATAAATGTTGAGAGACACAAGAACCCTATAAAATTTGAAGAAACCAACAAGTGCCATTTATGAAAAGCTGTTATAGAAGAGGAGTTGAATGCTCTTATGAAAAATAATACTTGGACCATCACAAAACTTTATCCTGACAGAAATATGGTAGGATTAAAGTGGGTTTTTACTATTAAATATAAGACATATGACACCATCGAAAGGTATAAGGCAAGACTCGTTATCAAAGGGTACAATCAATCTTATGGAATTGACTATAATGAAACCTTCGTACCGGTAGCAAAACTTACTTCTATAAGAATTCTCCTGGATATAGCAACAAACTTGAGATAGGACCTATGACAGATGAATATGAAAAATGCCTTCCTACAAGGAGACTTAAGAAGCCTATATGCAACTTCCTCTAAGAATGAATATTAAAGCATCTGAATGTGCAAACTGAATAAAGCTATTTATGGGCTGAAACAGTCACCAAGAGCATGGTTAAAAAAATTCAGTGAGGCAGTGTGTAGCTTGGAGTATCAAAGCAGCCTAAATGACCATACTGTATTTTTCAAGAAAGGTACCAAATTATCTATTTTGCCGTTTATGTTGATGATATCATTGTTACAGGTGAAGACATTAAATAAATATTAAGGTTGAAAAAAAATCTTAATAAATTATTTGACCTGAAAGACTTGGACTGACTTCACTATTTCTTCAGAATAGAGGTGTTATATTTCACAAGGTATTTTCTTAACTTAGAGAAAATACACTATGGATTTATTATAAGAAACAAATATGCTTGAGTGTAAACAAAGCGATACTCCTATTGAAGTAAATCATAAATTGTTCATTGGGGGTAGCAAAGATTTTAGGGATATTCACAAATATCATAAATTGGTCGGCAAACTTATATACTTAATTACTCATCTAGATATTACTTATATTGTGGGCATTGTGACTAGATTTATACATTCTCCCACCAAGAATCACATAGATGTGGTGTATATAATACTTAGATATCTAAAATTAACACATGAAATTGGTCTTCTTTATTCTAAATCCTGCAAATTGAGTTTTGAACTTTATTCTGATGTAGACTAGGTTGGATCCAAAGATATCGAAAATCAACTACAAGATATGTGATTCTACTGGATGGTAATATTATATCTTGGAAGAGTAAAAAATAAACAGTTGTTGCCAGATCTACAACTCAAGTAGTATACAAAGCGATAACTCATGCTATGTGTGAAGACAAATGGATATCTTCATTGATCAATGAACTAGGGCTTACGTCTATTCAGCCTATACCGTTATAGTTTGACAGTAGTGCAACAATTTAGATGGCTTCCAATCTAGTATATCATGAAAGAACCAAATACATAGAGATCGATTGTCACTTCATGAGAGAAGATATCAAACCAGGAATTCAAATTCGAGTATGTTAAATCAGAAAAACATAGGGTTGATTTTCTAACTAAAGCTACTATCTGCAGACAACTCTAGGATACATTGTCCAAGTTGGGTGTTATCAATATCCTTCACCCAACTTGAGGGGAAGTGTTAGAGATTGTAATAAAATATATAGTTGACTCGTTATGGGTCTTATTCATATTTTATGTCTATTTAGTAATACTTAATTAAGTATAGGAATTTTGGGCAGAGGACCACGATTTTTTCTGTTTTGGGCAGATTGGAGGAATGCCTCCAATCGACCGATATTTGTAAGAACACTATATTCTCTTTGATTGATATGATATTTATAACAACATTTGGGTTCAAATGGGAATTCTGATTAATTGATATGAGAATTTACATTCTTACACAATGGAAACACAATCCTTCATATTATGTCCTGCTTTAAGTTTCCTGATTCCTCTGAAATCCTTAAATAAATGTTTCCCAGTACTGATTCTCTTACTGCTTCTCAGTTTCAACTCCTCGTTCACTATGGCCTGGTCCATATGTGGATGTGACACGTCTCACTTGTGACAGGTAGAAGGCCTATATGGGGAACTTTAGATCTTGAACTAGCAAGAAGCACATCCAGCATATAATGTCTAGTCCAACAATCCTACTTAATGTGGTATCTTCCTCAAGTTGGTTGAATGGCTGATTATTAGCTTGTTTAGGCTGATGCGACCAGTACAAACACTTCACTGTTTACCCTTATCATGCTGTCATTGGGTGCGGATTGTCAACTAGTGACATCATCATCTGCCACTAGAATTTTTTCATTCTCATTTTTTATTCATCTAACACAAGTAAGATCTTTAGTTTCTTATCTCTAGCCGTAGCTATCCTAAAAATATCTCTTTCGCCCTCTTTTGAGTTGAGTTTGTTTATATAAATCCTCCCAAATTTTAGCTTTTGCTTAACTTACGGTTTTTTCCGCTTCCTTTTTTGCTTTCTTATAAGCCTCTAAAGTTTCACTAGTTTTCTTAGCATAATGTAATTTGTAACATACCTCTTTGCCTCTAAAGTTGCAATATGTTTCATCTAATGAATATTGAAGAACTGGGAATTTCCTTTCGGAGTTGCTGCTATTACACAGTTTTAATTTCCATATCGTTATGAAGTTGTATCTTCATTGCGAGAGGTTCATCATGGCCAAGTAGCAAAATTTCATGTTTTGAATTAAGAAACCTGGTAGTAATGAGTCTAAGTTCAATTCATTTTCTATTGTATTTATAGCTTGTGTTGTTGAAAATTCTCGATAGAGAGGAGAATCAGCAAAGCTTTTTTGTAGTTTAGGACGATTCCTTGTGGCTTAATGTTTTTTGTCACATTCAAAGAAAATTCATCGTTAACAAAACACATTCAAGATGAAGTACCTTGGTGTATGTTATTTGCATATGATATTGTGTTAGTGGAAGAGTCTAAAGAAAATGTTATAGAAAATTGGAACTATGGAGAAAAAATTAGAAAGTAAAGGTTTCTTACTTAGTAGAACAAAGACAGAATATATGGAATGTAAGTTTGATCATTTGGGTACTTCAGAGGACATAGAAATTAAGATTGACACATAATACATCTCTCAAAAGGAAAGTTTTAAATACCTAGGGTTAATTTTTCAAAGTTATGGAAAAATTGATGGAGATGTTATGCATAAAATTAATGGCGATTGGTTAAAATGGAGAGCGGCATCATATATTCTGTATGATAAGAACATACCATTAAAGTTAAAAGGTAAATATTATAGAGCAACAATTAGACGTGTTATGTTTTATGGTTATGAATGTTGGGGATTAAGATGTTGGAACACATACGCCATTACCTTGTATAAGCTGCCGTATGGATGTCTGTATTCAACTCTCACCATTTTGGGACCTCGTCCATGCTTCTTGCTATTGAATTCGGCTGACTAGGGTTGTGATGGTTCCTGGTTTCTTGCTGAATTTGATTCAAGCTGCTTGGAAAGGTAAGTAGCTGCTTTCACTTGAACTTGATTCAATGCAACAAGAATCAGAAAATAATCGATGCTCTTGGATGTGGCAACTTCTATGCTGAATTTGGCAAGGCGTCCATGCTGGAATCGGGTGAGGCCTGATGTGGTAAGTTGCTGCAATCACTTGATAGCTGGGAAAGTTGCTCCCTTAATATTGCGGAGTTCGATAGTGCCTTGGCAAGTTCATCATCACCTACTTCAAAGATTTTATTTTTCTAAAGTATTCCTCTAGAAACATAAAGACGGCTTTTTCAGAACTGATATATCTACATCACATATCAATAAGCTCGGATCTTATAAAAGGTTCCCTGAAGTATGAGCCAAAAGAAAAGGCTATTTGTATATGGAAATCAAGTAGCTGGGAGTCACGTACTTAATTAACTTGTTCTTGTAATTCTCTTTTCGGGATTTTTCAATTTAAATTCATGGTCCATTTTGTGTCTGTTTTGAAGCCACCAAAGTCCACAAAATAATGAAGTATCTAATTCACCATCTTGTTGGCTTATGATTTTGGTAGGTCATACAAGAAAATACCTATATATAATGAGGTTATTAGAAACCAATCGGGAGTAGCACCAATAGAGGATAAAATGAGAAAAAATTGTTTAAGATGATTTGGACATGTAGAAAGACAATCAAAGAACGTTCTGATAAGAAATGAAAAATTAGACTGTGAAAATGTTAAAAGAGAAAGATGATGACCACAAAAGTGTTGGAAAGCAATTATAAAGAATGATCTAGTTTCTATTGAGTTAACCGCTAGCATGGCACATGATAGGGCTATCTGAAAACAAAGAATCCACGTAGCTGACCCTATCTAGTATGGAAAAAGGCTTAGTTGTTGTTGTATTCAAAGAAAATTCATTAACTCCATGCTAGAAATTTTCATGCTTTTCAAGAAGACCTTATCAATGATGGGTATTCTATCAGCTGGTGCAAGTCATCAAATACGAACGTCTTGCTTGTATTACCTTGAACATCAAGACTTTGCCAATTCAATTTGAGCAGTGGTTTTATGCATCCACAATCTAGATGACTCTGGTTCTTGTGAATAGATTGTAGCAGACTATTGTTGAGCTACCATATAAGATTTTAGCAGCGCATCTTTGTTAATCACATTAATCATGGTTACCATCCGTGAACCTCATACATCTACTCAGTGAAAAGCTTCTCACTTAGTCAATGTCATGTTCTACTTACAGCCCTTAATCTTTTTTCCCCTATTGTCTGATGCTGGTATCCTAGGTTGGAGTATACCTTTTCTTTTCATATGCAAGCTGGTGTTAGGCAGATATCTACCACACATATCTACCACACATACAGACCCCAGGTATCAAAGTCGAGGTCTAACAGGAAGGTTTTGGAGTCAACCCCTAGACAGGACAGCCTTAGCTCCTCTTGTTAAGTGTGTACTTGGCTATGTATGATTGAAAGCATTTAGTTGTGCAAATGGTGCCCACTTTTCCTTGCTGCAACCTCATGTTGTCCTTCTTCGATCTTATTTCAGGAACAAGTTAGACAACAAGGGGACTACGTTTCTATCCATCTTGACACGAATGTTGGTTTTGGTAGCTGGGAATTCGATCCCATGGATCTTGACAACCCGTTTTCTAACAATGAAGCATCTGTTCACCTCTGGCAAGGGGATGATGATTGGTTGGTTCCCGCATCTCTTCAGCGCTTCATCTCTAAGAAGCTCCCCTGGATCCGCTATCATGAGCTCCAAGGTGCAGGTCATTTCCTCATCTTCAAAGATGGATTAAGTGACGAGATTCTGAAAGTGCTTTTGCAAGGAGATATGCCATAGATGTGGTTGGTTATCGTGATTGATCATTACATAGTTTGTTTTTGCCTTCCTATCTCTCCTAAAGACTGGAACGGCTGAACTACAACTTGAATTTATGAGCTTCACTATAAGATTTAGTAAGAATTGAAATGTTTGTTATGTATTATGACCAAACGGCTCATGTTGTGGCTTGGAAATGTTTGTTGTCTTCCAATTCAAATCTGGAAAACGAGTTTGGTTTTTTCCTAGTTTATTTCATTTTAATGTTTGCAGGTCAAGCATATGCTGCTGTAAAATAAATTCACATCAATTTTCATAGGTATTACTTTATGCAATGGGAAGTCTCTGCGGTTTTAATTGGAGCATCTGTCTCTTTATGCTATTGTATCCATTATCTGTGCTACGATTTGAATTACGGGAACTATTGAGTGGAAAATCTTTACAGCAATATGATGCCAGGGTCTCTTATTTTGGGAACCATCAAGATGGGTTACTACTCAGCTTAGTAATCAGGCCCTGTTTCGGTGGCTCCACTTGGAAAAGTAATCAGGTTAGTAGTGAAGCTCTATAATCTGAGTCTGTTTCTGAAATCATTCTTTCCTTCTTTTTATGTGTGTGGCGAATCTTCAATCAGTTTAGAATTGGAAACCCCACTAATATTTCTCCCGTAAGTTACAATTCTATCATTTAGCTACGTTAGACACTTTGACTAATGGAACACGAAAAATATTAGTTGAACAAGACGGATAACCCATGTCTTCATTGAATAAACCAATTGATTCAGCATTTCATCAGCATAGACCACAAACGGAAGATCTCTGCAATATTAGTATTTCAAAATATTCAGAAGTTAAACAGTATCCTCTCCTCAGAAATTATAATGTAAGTCTTTTTTTTCTTCTTTAGAAATCCCTTCTTGATTAATTTGGCTATTTAAAATGGAATTGCCTCAGATATTACTACATGCGACTCCATGTCGGCTTCCAATTTCACAAAGTGGCTTGATAAAGGATATTAGTGTTTCAACGTTCCAATTGCATAACTTTCAGGCTTCCATTTGAAAGCTAAGCGCGCAGTTGAAGTCTGACTGGGCTTTCGCAAGGCCCTCATTTGATTACGATGGGCACTGCGACTGTAGTTCCAGTTCCGTGGCCCTGCTGGGCCTCATAATCAAACACCCCCTAGTAGATCCAGCATTATGTTACCAAACCTTGACAAACGGATTCAATACGTGCTACCGAACCTTGACACTAAGGGTTCAGTATATATGTTGGATAGGAGTCTTACCTAAGACACCCACTACAGTAAGTGGCATGTTCAGTAGATATCAAAGTTGATTCGCAAATTGCAATAGCTCACCTGGCTAGGGAGCTGACTCACAGGTTGAAGGTCAAGAGTTTGATACTCGTGGCATGCATCTCGCTTTGGCGGTCCTGTTGTACCAGTGGACGATGACCTGAATCTTTGTGCTTGTGTAGGGTGTATATTTCGTGCTGCTTTGTGTCCACCCAAAGTACCTTTTTGGTTGGTTGATTTACCGCTTCATGACACGAACTGGAAATGATGCGACAAGAACATAACTGAAATATGAAGTCATTAGAGCACGCATAAAATAAAAAACTTACCAGGTCGAAAATTTTGTGTTCGTTTCAGGAATATGGGCGTGTCCTGTCATATTCAGGTCCACTTAAAATAACACACCACAGGATCAGGTCGTGTTCAGAATGACCTCTTTATGACAGGAACAAGAAATGAGACCGCACAAACTCGACCTGAAACACGACATTGTCACCCCTCATTGCTATTCTTCACTTCTTCCTTACCATGGCGACTGGCACTGTTTTTGTAGTTCGGACGTTTGGAGAGGACCAAAGAAGTTCTCGTGGAAAGATGTGAGAAATTAGATCATTAACACTTTGAAAGAAAAAAAAAGAAAAACCTTAAAAAAATTTAAAGAAATAATAAAATATGATTTTTCTTTTTGAAGTTAAATTCTAATATGGCACAAATCAATGTAGCCGCTCAGTGTTGGAGAATCCTGGATCTGGTTTGATTGATTTTCTGACAGATTTCTTTTCATTTTCGATCTGCAGAAAGAGGTAAGGAAACAAGGTGAATTCGGGTGTCTCCATCGTGAAGAAATGATCGGATTTGGAAAGTGGGAGTTCAGTTTGATCGAAATTGAGTAGCCATTCCCAAACAATGAGGACTGTTCATCTTTGGCAAGGATTTAAGCCAATTTTTCTGCAGGGTTATTCTGTTAAAAAGCTTCCTTGGATGAAGGACTACTACGAGATAAGTGGCGAAGGCAACATGTTCACATGGCGGCGACAATTTCTGCACTGTAATGCTGAGGGCACTTGTATTGAGGGAAAAGCCCACAAAAATATCAGGTTTAGTGAGTGATCTCTAGCATCTGGTCATGGTTTTACCAACAGCATAGTGCCCCCCATCAAAACCAAGCTACTTTGTGCATTAAGTCGGGTGGTGTACATGGATTCTTAGTTGTTCTTGAGCTCGATCTTGTATCATTTAATCCTAAAAAAGCAAGAGATACTCTCGATAGCATTAGTACCACCACGCTGATGCTTTCACTCACAACAGAAAGAAACTTTGGGATTGCTGAATGATAGATGAGAGATGAGATAAATATATATTATCTAAAGCAACGGAACCATCGTAGTATTCTTTGTTCCTACGAGGAGAAGGGTGCCAGTTCTTTCCATTTCATCCTACAACTGAAACGAACTGGTATTTCTCTCTTCCCTTCTCTCTATCTTTCTCTCACACGCACAGGCAGGCACAACCTTATCC
The DNA here is from genome assembly GCA_036023115.1 of Brasenia schreberi. NCBI lineage: Eukaryota > Viridiplantae > Streptophyta > Magnoliopsida > Nymphaeales > Cabombaceae > Brasenia > Brasenia schreberi. Next base: position 12,434,223 of record JAYKKT010000085.1, on the reverse strand, counting down.
ACAATGGCTTTATTGCCTAAACCCAAGATGAAGAGTTCAAGATACAACTGGACTCAACAGGAACAATCACTCAAAATATTCAAAATATAAGTGATCATCCAAAATATAAGTGTTTTGTGAGCTTAAAATATAAGTACATCTCACCCAAAATACAAAGAGTCCCTCACTCCAAAAGAATTATTGAGTCCGCCACTGTGTTAGAACTCATTAACTTTTAACTTATGAGCCAAAAACCCTAGCCAATTGAGTTGTCGCACTTTGTGCGAGATCTAATGTATTCAGAGTTGGCTCTTCACTACACGAAGAAACCAATCACCCTCACAATAAGTCTAACCTGAGAACCCAACACGAAATAACCACATCGAGTAAACTTCGAAACCATGATGTACACGAGGCACCAAATAAACATCCTTTCTTTCTCTCTCTACGTGAACTGCCATGAATCGAACCGCTGGCCAAGCTTCGCCACCTCTTCCCGGCCCGAATGCCTTCTCCAGCAGATTGGATCTGATCTCAGACCCGAACACGGTCTGCGGGATCCGTCCCAACCCGGGATTCTGCCCGTTAAAGCTGTCCAAGATAGTGGCCGACCCCTCGCCGACATTCATCTGGAAGTGCACCAACCCTTTGGGGTACACCGCCACCTCCCCCTTCACCACCACCCTTGCGTAAGCCTTCCCTCTCGAGTCCAGAACCCCGAGTACACCTTACCCTCGAGCACTAACACCAACTCTGTCGCACATGGGTGGAGATGAGGCGGGTTGACCGTGCCGATGGTGAGGTCCGTCCGCATGGTCAGGCCATATAGGAATTTTCTCAACTTATATATCTTATCTTCTTCGCCTTCAACTATATTTCCTTCAGGCTACTGCATATATTTGATTTCATCTAAATCTCCATTTAAAAAAGAAGTCTTTAAAATCCAAATCATAACATGATGATATCGTTAGGATTATTCTAATGGATACAAATTTCACAAGAGGAGAATATGTCTCAACAAAATCTATCTTTTCTTTTACGAAAAGCCCTTTGCAACCAACCATACTTTAAACTTATCGATTGAACCATCGACTTTATATTTCTTTTTAAAACCCCATTTATAACCTACGACATTCCTTCCTCTTGGCAAATCAAGTAATTCCCAAACTTGATTTTTCTTAATGGATTCAATTTTTTCATCCATGGTTTTTTTTCCTATTCAATGATTCAATTTCTTCATCTAATGATGCAAATTTTGCAACAAGAGAATATGTTTAAAAATAATCTATCCATTCCTTTTGCGAAAAACCCTTTGCAACCAACCTCATTTTAAACTTGTCGATTGAACCATCACCCTTATACTTCATTTTAAGACCCCATTTGCAACCTATGATATTCATTTCTCTTGTCAAATCAATCAATTCTCAAAAATGGTTTTTCTCAATAGATTCAATTTCTTCATCGATGATTTTTTCCAATCTAACGATTCAGATGACTCAATAACCTGTTGATATGTCAAGTTGTCAGTCAACTCATCTAAATTTATTGAATTACACACTTCCTATACAAGGTAAGTATGATAATCTTTCAAGTAGGACGGTATGACCCTACGTCTTTTGTGTCCACTTAAAGATTCATTTTGTTAAGAAAGCTCATCAATGGGTTCAAATGATGATTGATATACTCCTACTATATCATCAATATACTTATCATCATTTTCAAGGATGTCATTTTTAGTCTCTTCTAGGAATTCTGCATCCCTGCTTTCTATCAGTCCATGGTCCTTATTATAAAATCGATATCCTTTAGATCCTTAAGGATATCCGATAAATATACATCTTAAGGACCTACTATGTAGTTTGTTTGTGGATTGATTAAGGATCTTCACATGGTGTAGAGAATACAACTTTCCATGAAACTCTATTAAGTACATACACAGTTGTATTTATTGCTTCTCTCTAAAATATCATTGGCATAGAAGCATCTATTAACATAGATCTCATCATGTTTAATAGTCATATTGTATCTCTCTCTTATACCATTCTATTGAGATGTCCTGTGCATTATATTTTGTTTTGCAATACTGAAGTCTTTGTAGAATTCTAAAAATTATGCATAGATATATTTTTCACCTCTATCTGATCAGAAGACTTTGATTGTATGTCCTAATTGGTTATCTATTTTTTGCTTAAATCCTTTGAATGTATCAAGTGCCTTGGATTTATGTGTTAAGATATATATCTATATAAGTATATCTCGAGTAATCATCGATAAAAGTTATGAAATAAATATTTCCTCGATATGTTCTTACTGTAAACGGTCCAAATAAATCAGTATGAATAATCTCTAATACGGTTGTTGCACTGGTTACTTATTTAGAAAATAGTTTTCTAGTCATTTCTTCTTGTATACAGACTCTACACTTATTAAAAGTGTTTTCATGAAAATTGAGCAATAAGTTAAAATTGGTTAATTTTATCAATTTCTTTAGACTTATATGACCTGATTTTTTATGTCATACATTCACATCAATTTTATGGATACTATTAACATATGCAAAAAAAGAGCTTTCATTTTCATTAATGTTGAGTTTAAACAACCCATACTCAATATCAAATAAACCAAAAAATATTATCATGTCATGCTTTCTTATAATGACTTTTCCAAGGACAAACCTTAATGCAAACTCTTTATGTATTAAGGAAGGGTCCGATACACGATTGCACCTTATAGAGAGTATAATTAATACATGAGTGAATATAATTGGTATGCCTTATACAAAACCCTAAAGGACCCAACCTCAATAACATTAGAAAATGTATTGTTTCTCATATATACTTTATGCTTGTCAGGCTAGTACTCCTCGAAGTCCATCGCTCCCTCTTTGCTCTTTAATATATGTCGAGTTACTTCATTGTCGATCCACCAACTAGTTATCGGGCGGTCCATATAAAGATACTAAAAAACTACATATATTATGCCCTACTTCTCTGTTGCACCATATCGTTGATTTTTACCTTCATTGGTCTTTTTATTACGACAATTTCTTTTGTAGTACCCATCTTGTCACAGTTGAAGTACTTTACCCAAGAAAAGAATTCTTATGATTTTTTAAAATTTTGATCACTCTGCTTTCTATTCTTACTAAATTTCTTATTTGGTTTTCTTTTTCCCTAATTGTTCTTCGAGCTAGACCCTAAATCATTTTGAGGAAGTAGTAATTTTTCTCTTTTATTCTTATTCATATTGTCTAGTTTGATTGCTAGTTTTAATGAGAGTTCAGAAATAGTAAAATCAATCCCAAGTCTTAGGGTTGTGGTTACTATGTTATAAGAAAGGGGAGATTGTTTAGAATCGTGAATATTTGCATCGGTTGAGGAATGATTAACCTTGCTACAACCAGATCTCTAGCCATTACCAATATTTTGTTGACATGTTCAATGACGTTGTTACCTTTTATTTTGTAAGAATTATACTTCTAAAGAAGTAGTATATTCAACTTGAATGTAGTATCATATTTTATAGTCAGGGAATCAAATAATTTTATTGTGTCATCCTTTAAAAATGTCCTATATCTCTCATTTTCCTCATTTATTGTAACTAGTGTAGTAGGTAATATTGTTTCCTTTAGTTCATAGTCAACTCCTTCTAAAGTTAAGGCTAGTGATATTCTTCTTTTCTATATTTTAAAATTTAGGTCATTTAACTTTTCAGTCTTTGTCAATTCAGACACAAATTCTAGAAGTCATTTTAAAACTTTTTGGTAGAGACAAAAATTAGAGAGTCTGTACATTTTAAGATAGAAAATATAAAATATACATCAGATATATTTACATAAGATATTTCATAAAGAATCTAAAAAATATAGCCAAACACCTAAATGTCATATCCACAAGTTCTAAGTACTAAACAGTAAATATATCATGAGTCTGTACTGCAGTTTATTTAACCTGTAGGTATCATTCTGGAAAAACAATAAAATCCAAGGAGTAAATATTTTGAGACATTGTTCCGCAGTTTATTTAACCTTTAGGTACTATTATACAAAAATTATAAAAACCAAGACTAAATTAAAAAAATTACTGTTCACGACATTTCTCAAAAAGTACAAGGTTATTTTTATACTTTCCTAAAGTGGTATAACGAATATTTTGTAAAACTAATATGCTTATATTCGTAAAAGCACCCAAAATCTTGGTTTTCTAATTTCTTGAAATGGCTAAGTATAAATGAGTAAAACTACACCTTGGTATTTTATAGTTTCACAGACTCTTAGGGGTAGAAAAGACTTTTTAGCCTAATAAGGGTAAAATTATCTTTCACTCCAAAATATTTGGATATTTTTTTTAAAAAATTCTGTTGGTATTTTATAATTTTCATTTTCATGAAGTACAAAACTATCATTTCTTAACTAAAACCGCTACCCATTGTAAAACCGCAGTTTTCACAGTTTTAAGTATAGGAGAGAGAGTGAGACATAGAGAGAAACCGAGAGGAAGAGGAGGAAGGGTTGTAGCGGCCTTGTTGCCGCCTATCTATTGTGGTCGTCACCCTTCCCGGTCATCGCCTCCAGCCATCTAGACTTTGCCTAAGGCCATCTTCTGCTCTACCTTAAGTCATCTTCGGCTCTTTGCCTTAGGTCGTATGAGTTTTATCTCTTGTCATCAGGGTTCAGCCTTAGGCCGTCAAGGTCTACCTTTGGCCGTTTGGGTTATGCCTCTAGCCCCCTTGGCTTAGTCTCTGTTCTTATTTGGTTTTATTTCTAAGTGAGAGAAAATAGGAAGAGGAAACAAAGAGGAGGCCGCCAACGGTTCTTTTCCGCTTCACTGACTTTCTTTTTTTTTCTCTTCTTTTTGCCTAATCTATCTTGTGTTTAAACTATGCCTTTGATTTTTAGTCATTCGACCTGCGCCACCTTCAACGGGTGGCTTTTGACTATCACTCTTTCTTTTTCTCTTTTTTTCTCTTTTTTCTCTTTTTATTTGTAAAAATTTACTTATGTTGGAAAAACATTTTCCGACTTCTCTCTGTAATGCATTTTTTTTTTAAATTTGCGGAACTGGTGTACCTTTTTGGAGTTTGTCGTAGAGCTTCAACATGCTCTGATTTTGGATAGTCGATGATGTCCGAAGCCGTCTGGTGCTTCAACCTCCACAATTAAGTTCATTGAATGCTATTATAATAGGTTTTGATTTACTCCTAATTAAAGCTTGATGCCATGGTCACAGGGACTCCTAATGCAAGTCATGTCTATATCATAAGCTTAGTTCATCAAGACCGAGGCGAGTCAACCTTCTCTTTGTCAAGCTAATTGACTATTATCAACATACATTGTTCTTGGTCGATGTCCACAACCAAACTCATACAACCTATTAGTGATTCACTTCTTGTTTAAAACACTTTGGATCCTGCACACTCACAACTGGGTCTGGTCTCAAGTTGGCTTGTAGTTACTGTAAGGTTGAGGCAATGGGTTAATTTATTGATTTTTCTTCCTTTTGCTACATTTTGCTTAGTACATCAAGCTGTTTGCAGTGAATAACTAATTTTAAGTGTTGGATTGTGACCTAGTATTGAAATAATACAGGCCAATTCTACACAGGCATTCAAGTTATAGAATTTACTCAGTTGATCAAAAGAAATAGCCTCTTTCACTAGGTTTAAAGATGATGCCCTAATTTAACCCTTCGATCGTGAACTATATTATGGTTGTGTAACTAGGTTGTGCGTGGGAACTCCTTGACAACTTCTAGTATATAGGGATGGGGCATTGCCTCTTAACAGGTAGGCACCTCTTTTGCTTATTATGTTGCTTAAGAGTCTCGCATTTGAATTGTAAGCGTGTCGCGGGCCACGTGCCTTTATTTGTTGTCAATGCAATCACATTGCTTTCTCATTTATTCTCAAGTATCATTGCTAACTCCAATCGACCCTCCCAATCATTAGTCTTAAACTTTTATTAAACCACTGCATCCTTAATAAAAGGCTTGCTAGGTTGTGCACAACTTATTATCGGTCGTGAGTTCAGAGTCGTTGGTTGATAACAATGCCAAGGTGTGACAACTTTGGTATCAAAGCTAGTTCGACTTGGAGTATTGGTGAGTGGGTGCAGGACACACCCCTCCGTATTGATAGCATAAAGGTAATCCCTTCTGTTAATGACTGCCTACGTTGACGTTATGGCCATTGACATTTAGATGACCTGCGACCCCATTCGTCATAAAAAGGAGAAGTCGAAAGCTTTACCAGTGACCAACCCTATCGCTGGCACATTTTCGACCGTTTAAGAAGTTCTATCGTCGAGAGTGCGAGAACCAATGTCATGGCATTGTCATTTAAGATTCCCGCTCATCTGATGCAAAAGACCAGAGATTCTATCTTGGAAGTTCAATTATACGCATCAAATGGGTCGATGGGAGCAGCGCTAAAGGCCTTGAATGGTGTTCAGTTTCTCCGACGTTTCTTTTGTTACGTTGTCATTGAAGCACTAGATCTCCCGGACGAACCTCCGCTGGAGAAACCCCCAAAGAAACCTAATTTCCTAAAGTTCATGAAGTTGGAAGTTCAATTCTACGCTTTAAATGGGTCGATGGGAGCAGCGCTAAAGGCCTTGAATTACGTGAGAATTTTCCAAGGCAACCTCACCATCCAAGACTACAATAATCTCCTCTACCACTATTTGAAATGCAAGAATGTTTCCTTGGATCAGGTTTCACTAATTCTTAACGAAATGAGAAGATTCTGATTTTCGCAGAATGCATCGACGTATAACATACTGATTGACCCCATACACAACTACGTTGATCAATAGGAGCGGTGTGATTTTGCCCAACTGCTCCATGTGAAGGCAATGACGCGCATAAAGAAGTTGATGAATTTGAACTGTTGTGATGGTCTTGTTACGAAGCAACGCGTTGCGATGGTCTAGAAGGATGACAATCCTCAACCAGTCATCTTAAGGGTAGGGGATCGGGTTTTTCGACTGAAGCCCATTCATTACAGATTGCTAACTGCCTTTAATGCGAGCAAACCTAAGGTTTATCATGTAAACATGAAACGTGTATCTCGTATCTACTATGGGCACCTGCGCCTTGGCGAACAATAAGAGTTGTAAAAGATGAAGGTACAATGGGTTAAGAGGCGAACAATGCACCAAGAGCTTTAGAGTTACAAGAGCATCACCGCGAAACTTGTCGAGGTCGTGAAGAGCTTAGGTGGGAGAGAATGTGACCCTTCGATCGCGAACTATACTATGGTTGTGTAACTAGGCCCGTGCATGAGAACTCCTTGACAACTTCTAGTACATAGGAACGGGACATTACCTCTTAACAGGTAGGCACCTCCTTTGCTTATTGTGCTGACTAAGAGTCCCGCATTTGAATTGTAAGCATGTCGTGGGTCACACACTTTTATCTGCTATCAATGCAATCACATTGCTTTCTTATTTATTCTCAAGTATCTTTGGTAACTCCAATCGACCGTCTCAATCATCATTCTTAAACTTTCGTTAAACCACTTCATCCTTGGTGAAAGACTTACTAGGTTGTGCGCAGCCTAGCACCGATCGCGAGTTTCGAGTCGTTGGGTGATTCCAATGCCGGGGCATGATACTTAATCCTTTGGTGTTTAAGTAAAGGACATGAATCACAAAGCTCTTGTCAATGATAGACTGTGTGACTATCTTGACGGTTCGATTGATGGAGAGGGTTTGCTATATCATAGTCATACATAAGAATTGGTGGTTGAACATGGTTATCAAGATCTTGATTTAGTTATTAACATGTTACCATTCTATGATCCTTTGAAGGATGCAAAATCCGTCAAAAAGTGTTGATTCTAATCGTAAGATCATATTGAACCACCTACACTAGTTTTGATTCGATGAAAGGTGGAACAGGAACCAAACTGAGGGGTTCCCACTTTAGTCCTGGTTTTGGTTTCACATGTATGCAACCCAGTGTAGTTATGGTTGGAGCCGTCTGTCCAGTTTCAAACTGGACTCTTCTATCATCTATATGTGAGAGACTGATAATCCACTGCTTTGACATTATAATTTTTGGTGTATATATAGAGAGAGAGATTTAGAACCCCGATTTATTTGTAGTTTGGGATCGAGAATTTAGATTTGAACCCATAATTGGATTGTCTATGACCCACCAACCCGTTTTACGATGGCAAAAGATTTTGAAGATTATAAAGGGGAAAATGGCTGCTCACTTTCTCCTGGGTTTAGCGTTTTGGGTTTTTGGCCCTTCCTCTGAACAAAGCTAAGGTTTGGAACTTGATTGATTTGCCAAGAAGAAGAAAAGTCATAGGTTGAAAATGGGTTGTAAAAAAGAAGTATAAGGTCGATAGAATAATCAACAAGTTCAAAGTGTGGTTGGTTGCAAAGGGTTTTTCACAAAAAAAGGGGATATATTATGTTGAGATGTATTCTCTGGTTGCAAAATTTACATCCATCATAATAATCCTGATGATATCAGCATATTATGATTTGGATTTATATTAGTTAGATATAAAAACTTCTTTTCTAAATGAAGATTTAGATGAAATCATATATATGCAGCAACCCGAAAGATATACGATTAAAGGCTAAGAATATAAAGTATATATGTTGAAAAAATCCTTATATGGCTTGAAACAATCACCTCGCTAATGGTATTTGACTTTTCTGAATGCAATGGTTGAACTTGGGTTTGTGGCTAACGAGCTTGATCACTCTGTATATATATGGAAAAGTGGGAGCTACTTTATCCCCTTATCTTTATATGTAGATAATATATTATTGAATTAGATGACAATGAGATGATTGTCAAAACTAAGTCATGGTTAAACTCAATGTTGGAAAAGAAGGATATGGAAAAAGCATCTTATATCCTGAGTATAAAGATTTCTCAAGATAGAGAAACAAAACTTTTATGTTTAAGTTAAGAGAGATATATTGATTATATTCTCAAGAAGTTTTAAATGGGTAAATGTAAGTCCGCATCTACACCTGTTACGAAATGTGTTAAATTGAGTAAGGTTGATTGTTTCGATGAAGGAGAGGATAAACCTAATGTTCCTTATGTACAGGCTGTGGGCAACCTCATGTATGTTATGTTGTATACAAGACCTGATATCAGCTTTGTTATTGGTCTTGTGAGTAGATATCAAAGTAATCCTAAATGGCAACATTTGATAGTTGTGAAAAAGATTCTAAGATATCTCAAAGGAACAAAATACTATAGCCTTTGTTTTCAAGCAAATGAACTGAAAGTGATAAGATACTCAAATGTTAACTTTATTGGGAGGAAAGATGATAACAAATCAACCTTAGGACAAATATTTTTATTTGAAGGTGATGTAGTTTCTTGGGCATGCAAGAAACAAGGTTATGTAGTGTTGTTGTATACACAAGAGGCTGAGTATGTTGCTTGTAGTATGGTTGCTACTAATGTCATTTGGATAAACTGCTTCATACGTGATTTGAAGCTAGATATAGCTAACGAGCCAGTTGTTATATATTGTGATAATAGTGCAGCAATTACTCTTATTAAGAGTGCAACTAATAACTCACGAAGCAAGCATATAATGAGTAAATAACACTATGTTCATAATATGCTCAAAAGAAATGAAATAAAGTTATATACCAACTATTGATATGTTGGTTGACCCCTTAACAAAAGGCATCTGAGAAGAATTGTTTACTAAACATGTAACCCATATGAGGTTGAGATATGCCTAGTGTATAAGCGTAAGGAATACACTTTGTTGTGAGTTATGTTGAAAAAACACATTGCTTGTGGAAAAATCACATAATGGATGTAAGTTGCAATAAGAAAAAATAATACAATTTGGTAAACCCCAAAGTAATGGGAAGAAAAAACAGTGTATCAAAAGATTGGCTCTAGTGGCAAGTAAGAGATATAAGTAGTGGATGACAACTATCGGCCCCATTACTAACAACGATAATGAAATGCGGGAAGAAGGACCTTCTTCTCGGATTTAATGAGATCGTATTATTTCGAAAATCAAACATTTATAAAAACTGTTTTTTTGTTTTTGAAAAGTTCTCACGCATCTCTCAGATAAATAAAAAATGACTATTAAAAAGGAAAGCCTAGAGAGGAAAACTCAAAGATAAAGGACAATCGGCTTCTGCTGCGCTATAACCAACCATCGAAGATCTCAGTCGGCTTCAGCAAAGGGACTGCCTCAACACAAATATCCAACTTATCAACGCTTGGTTCGTTCAAGTGGTTCAACACCTGTTTCCCTTAAAGCAAAGGTCTCAAGTTCGAACCTTGTAAATGAAAAATCATCATCGGGAGAGCCTTACCCCTATATTGGGCTGACCTTAAATCAAACCAGATAAGTTGGGGTCCTTTGGTTCAAGTGACTTGTTGGCTAGGGATGTAATCATGCTGAGTTGAGCTCATGTACAGGCAAAGTCAAGTAGTTAATGAAATGCTTGACTTGACCACGAGCTTGAGCTTGAACGAGCTTCGATCTTCAGGCACGAGTTATGTTCGAACACTCATGCTCGGGTTTACGTCTTGTTTGAGCTTGGTGTCACTAAGATTCATCCAATTAAACTCTGCACGAGATCGAGCTCGATTAGGCCAGTGAATTAGCTCAAAAAAAAGTGTGAATTGAGCAAACCACATAAACTTTTGAGATACTTTAATCAAATTTTATACTTATATTATAAAGCTCAATTAGGACTATGAGCAGCTCTAGTCGAGTAATGGCAAGCTCCAGCTTTGGATTGCAAGCAACTCGAATAAAGATAGTGTGTCAAAATGGGTTTGAATCAAGGGACTGGAATTAGTTTTGAACCGCTGGTACCGGTTCTGTACTGCTTAGAACTTGGAACCAGAACCGAACCATCGGTTTTAGTATAGTTCTGATTCTGGTTTCAGAACTGTCCCAAAATCGTTTCGATTTTTATTTAAAAGAAGGCAAATACGCTCCTGGGCGTCGAACTCTCTACCTACTTCAACGGTAGGAAGCTTCATATTAGTTTGTGTTAATAGGTATTGAAAAAATATATAACCTATTTAGGGGAGAGACTGAGACATGTACGAGAGAGAGTAGACAGAGAAGTATGTGTTTGGGAGGAAAGTAGGGAGAATATGTACGGAAGATAGTAGAGAGAAACACGTATACGGTATAGAGAGAGACAGAAATACATGTATAAAGGGGGGGGGGGAGAGAGCTCCGCCAAGCACGAAGCGAACAAGAAGGGAAACGAAGATAGGCCGACCATAAAAGCACCACCGGAGTTGTTAGTCGCCAATTCACGGACGAGAGGCAGAGAGAGAGAGAGAGAGAGAGAGAGAGAGAGGACACACTGCCAACAAGATGCCGACCCGCGGAAAGAGACTCTGCCACCCTCCCGTTGTCTCTCTCTCTCGTGCAACTGCTTTCGGTCGAGGTCCGCCTTCTACCCGGCCAAGAAGCCCAAGCCCCGTCCTCTGTTGGCCAGCCGGAAAGCCAATGCTCGATCGCCGTCGTCGATGTCCTTTTCGCGCTTCTTCTCCGGCGATGACCTCTACTCGTCCGAATGGCTCCGTCGACTATGTCATCTGAAACCGTCCGTACGTCGGCTTCCGAATCTCAATGGTTCAGTCCTTTCCCTCGACTCTCCCTCATCGTCCAAGATGGTCGTCGAAGACTTTATCCATGCTTAAACCCATTTATAATTTAAATCAAAATCAAGTATTAAATATGAAGTATGAAAAGCATAATATATGCCGTTCATCACTTTCTTTTTCTCTCTCTATATATAGTGGTATACTCAATGCCATTCATGCCCAAATCTCTTCGATAAAGTGAAATATATTAGTTTACTTTTCTATTTTACATTTAATTAATCAACGAGATGTTTAAATGTATTTAAAAATTTAAGCATGAATGATATTGAGAGAAAGCCCTTAATTAACTTATATATGATACCATTGGTAGAAAGCTTAAAATAAAAATGACCCTTGATTTACCTTAAAATATAATTAGTTTGGAGCATGGTTTTGATATATTTGAATAAAATGTCAACCAGCCAAACATACTTTAGTTCATATTGTTTTGAACGCGAGGGAAAAGTCGATTCCAAGATTCCGTGGAACTTTATAATTGCTACATGTATGCCCGTTTGTATAAAAATGCTAACTCAAACAGTAGATGATAACTGTTAATTATGGGGCAAGAGTTCCATTTTCAAGTTAAAAAGTTAAAAATCTAATTTTAAACTTAAATGTATGAGAAATTCAATTTTTGAGTCAAAATTGTATGGAAAAATGAAGCAACTGAAGTTTTATACAAAGTGAGCATGTAGAGGGAGTCTTGCTGCTAGACGTTGGACTCTCATGACACTACTCTGCTAGCCTAGCTCGTGCCTTAGGATAAGATCCTAGTTTTATGATATTCTTTTATTTATAACACTTAATGATGCTAGTATGTACGCCATTTTCTTTATATGTATATATATACCTCTTGATCAAATTCATTCCAACGTGTGTATACTTTTTGTATTTAAATCTAAAAAGTGAATTATACTTTTAGTACTTTTTGGATTCATCCCCACTTTATATACAAACTTTTCTTTACATAGATTTGAATCTACAAAGTGAATTATACAGTTCAAATTTTATATTGTTTATTTAATACATAACGGTATAATTTAATTTTTAAATTCAAATCTCTATCATCGAATGTTAAAGATGTTTGAATATATATATATATATATATATATATATATATATACCTACATTACCAAGATCAAAGACGACAATAAAAAAACATCATTCTTGTTATATGATAGTAAGCTGTCACAAGGTGATCTCACGCTAAACCTTAGTGACACCATCCCCAATCATCCCTAAAAAAAAGATCGAGTGACTAAGGTTTGTAAGTATATATTCCCACTGAACCGTATCATTCCTAAGATATATAGAGAGAAATACAAGAAAATATGCGCACATGTAATATCATATATATATATATATATATATATATATATATATAATACACATAAATATATTATTTATGTGTATATGTGTTATATATATAGATATATATATAAACATACACATAAATATATTTATGTATATATATATATATATATCTCAAATAAGCAAGTATCAATTCAGGTGTGGATGAAGCATTTGATCCTTATTCTCATACCATCAGTTTCAGGTTTTCCCTACCCTGCTCGGGCCGGGTTAGGTCAACATTGGCATCCCTATCGGGAAAAACGGGACAAGAGGACAAAACTCACTACGAAAAGATAACATCATCTCTCCACAGATCCATCCGAATGAATCTCGGATGGTTTGGTGCTAGAGTGGTTCATTTTGTTGACTTTAAGCCCAATGCTAGAATTCTCTAGAAATTAAAGAACTTTTACATTTTATTTTATATTTGTAAGTTAGCATAATTCCATTTTTAATTGAATGTTAGTAGAAATCTTAAGTAGAAGGCTTGAAAATCCCAACAAAGTTTTGTTGTAGTACTATATATACATAGACATATATATAGATATATATATATACGTAAAGATAAGTATGAAGTCGAGGCATGGATAAGAGCATCTCATCTTCATGTTCAAACTCATCAATTTCAAGTTTGGGTATTTCCTGCCTTGTTCGGATTGGGTCGAGTCAATATTGCTATTTAAAGTTAGATGGGACAAAAAGGAGAAAACTCACTGCAAAAAGGATAGGAATTAACCTGGGATGATTTATATAAATCTTAAACTATTTGCCATTAGAGTTAAATCAGTTAATTGTCAAACAAAGTCCATATGGACCAGGCCGGATCATATTTTATAAGGGCCACTAAAGTGCTGCCCTGGCCGGGTCAATATATATATATATATATGTGTGTGTGTGTGTGTGTGTGTGTGTGTGTGTGTAGTTTTTTCGATTATATTTACATATGTAAAATTTCCTTTGTTATATGTATAGTTTTTAATACATATATATGTATAGTGTTTTTAATTACATATATATACATGTAGATATATACTACATATATTCCATTAGATGTATATATGTATATATATATGAATATGAGTTATATATACTACATATATATATATACATTATATATACTACATACTATATATGTTGAGTTTTCCATTAAATGTATATATATACATATAAATTCTTATTACATGTGTACATGTTTTGTTCAAACTTGAAACATTAAGATTGGATTTGAATTTCTAACAGATTCAGATAAGGTCTTATAGACCCAATCCAATATTCAATGGGTCTATGGCCCTGTGGCCATCCCAGCCCGAACTGCGTCAGCCACCATTGCCAGTTCTCGGCCCTACTTCAAATATGGGTCAGAAATCTCTGGCCCAGCCCTGCACGACCGACAGGGTCAGACCCATTTCGACATCTCCACTAGTACTTTATATATACATAAAGTATATATACCATATTATATATACACATACATGTATACATATATAATATATACATATACGTATTATATATACATATATGAGCAAGGGCAAATGTGAAGTAGGGTATAGATAAGAGCATTCGGGATAAAAAAGAGAACTTAGTGCAAAAAGATAGGAATGAATCTTGGATGATTTACATAATCTTAAACGATTTGCTGTTAGAGCTAAATCAGCAATTATTACTCAAACAAACTTTCAGCAGCTTATTGTTCTTTATATTTTACAAAATTGAGGAAGCCACCATTTAAGAATAAAGCAAAAACGAAAGGAAAATATAAAACAAGGAAATGAGGTTAAGCGTTAGCGGTCGACCGGAATCTCAAGATCACAACGAGGCGATTGATGGCCCTCGAGATCGGTGACAAAACTAACTCTTTAACAAAACCGAAACATGGAGTTGCCGGGTTTCGGACGGAGCTGACGGAGAAACTCCTGCGTGATAGCCGGGGAAAATCTCGGCTCGAGGATTCCTGTAGGGTGGCCATGGGCCGCAGGTACAAATAGGCTGCCTGCTTCACCAATCTGTTGCGGATAGGGATCTCGCGGACTACGCCATTGGGGAAATGAGCGGGATGGCAGTGGTCTCCCGCTGCCCAGAATTGAATTCCGGTCTCTCCCTGCACCAGGAGATCCTTGAGGCATGTGTAGGTGAAAGGCGTGTCAGGTTTGGAGTAGCACTCATTGGGCTTGCCCGGAAGACTGCCCCGTCGATCGCCCGTCAAGCTTTCTGACCCGATTGAGACGTTGGTGTTTCCGGTATCCAACGCCAGAAATGTATTTGGCCTATGGAAGATTGTCGGACGACCGAACTTGGGCGCCACCATCATCAAGATTACAGAGAAAGGGAGGATGGGTGGTGTTCTAACTTCGGTAAAATCTATACTCCCACTACGGCGGATATGGCCGAACAGCGGGTGGACTTCAATTACGCCGTCGTTTGGAACGGGAGGGGAATTTATTATTTACAAGAGGAAAATTTTCAGAAAAAGTACGTCTTAAAATAAAATCGAAACATAACGAAGTCGTTCGGTTGATATAAAAAATAGCTCTAATAAATGTAATATTAAATATAATATAAAAATAACTACATTATTAATATCAAATTATTAATATAAAGTTAATTAATACTGAACAAGTAATATTTATTGAATATTACCTAATATTAATTATATATAATATTAGTTACTACATATTATTAATTAACTATAACATTAATCATTATAATATTTTAATAAATATGTAGTTAGTTATATAAAAAGTATTAATATATTTTAATAAATATTGAGAAATATGTAAGCATTATTTAAAATCTTTAATTAATTAGTATGTTTAGTAACTAATATCTATTATAACACCTATTTAATGTCTATTTTAGAATACAAATATTAATAACTATATATTTAATTGGTTAATATAATGTCACCGTATATTAACTAATATATACTAAATACCTTTTTAATGTATTGAATATATCAATTACACATTAATTATTATATTAATCATTATACTATTAATATAATATATATATATGATTATATAATTTATATTTAAACATTAAGTATAATAATTAACAAAAATTGAGGTGCTTCAAGTGTCACGTCAATATGTTCACATAAATCACATATAAGCAAAAAAGTATAAGCCCAGTACTTGTGGTCAACCCAACAAATGATAGATGAATCTAATAAAGTTTTATATTGGACCTAACACAATCCTCTCTTTTTTATTTGAGCTTGGAACCGGTTATTTAAGAATAATTCCTTACACGACCCGAGTATATGAACACCATTGCTGCCATCAAAATAAACACAAATTCAAAGTATATAACGTATAAAAAGCTCTCTTGATCGCTCACCGTTAAACTTACCAGTGAACCGAGTGATTGGGAGCCTCCTCGAAAGCCTCTTCTTCTTCCATGGTTGAGTCTTACAGAACACAACGTTCAGCCATGCTAAATTGAATTTATACAAGATCTTGACTTGATGAACAAGTGACGAACTCATTTAGTTAGCTCGTCATGCTCAATTGAATTGTCTCAGCGATTCGGATCAAAACCGAATCGAACGAAAAGCCTGGCAAAACCCAAACCGGTGATCCCTTGGTTTGCTTTCACAGTTCTTCCTCCCATCCCATGTAACCGATACCATGGTTGAACCGTTATCGTTGGTTCATAACCAATGATGTCTATTTTAGTTAGGTTGACTATGATCTCACTATGACACTATTTGAATTTTTAATTTAAGAAGATACGAGAAATTATACAGTGAAAATATTAGAAAAGGAAGAAGAAAACATAAAAATATTGAAAAGAAATAATAAAAAATAGCCTAACTTTTGTTTACTGTTGCATGACACAAGATTAAGCTTTATGGAAACAAAAAAACTATATAATTGATATCATCTAATATAGAAAAGGCTAGGTTGTTGTTGTTGTTGTTAAATTATTTTTTTATACATTTATTATTCCATAGGTCGAACTTGGAACCTGGCATATCGACCTCGAACCGGATTGAAACCTGCTCTTATGAAACGGAATCCTAAACCAGCCTTGATACTGGTAGGTACTGAGGTTGGCGGGTGTGAACCACCGGCCACACTCTACTTGAAACCGGCCATCGGGCCATGTCTAAGATGAATAGACTATCGTGTCTATTGTGGGTTGTGTGATGACTCTTCACAGTTCTAGACCAGGCTATCTATTATAGGCCATGGAAAACCATGCATACATTTCAACAAAATTCTGTAAGGTGTTAGTAAATAAACTTTTTAGGTGAGTCATAGTGGACACACACAGGGAGAGAGAGAGAGAGAGAGGAGGAAATCTTGATCATACTAAACCTACTTAAAATAGCACAAAATGTGACTTTTTTCTCTTATTTTGATGTTTATCATTGCGCTCCACCTTCCCATTGATGCAATAGCTTCAAATATGTTGAGATATCTCGTTCTCTCACTACCTTTGGATCATGAAAATATCTTAACTTCACACAAACTTGAGACTTTGTTATATATTAAGAAAGTAGTGATGTATTTTAAAATAGATTTCGTTCAATCACAGCTTAAACAACAACAACACGCACAGATACATGCACCCCCAAGAGTCGAGCTCACCACCGGCAAATGGGCGTGATGCCCATGTGACAGATAGGATCATGTCAAACCCCTATAGCATGACTATACTGAAAACGGTAACTACCTGTAGGATGCATCCAATGGATCAGATTGCATTTTTTTCCTCGCATTATGCCCACGAAATTTGAGGTGAGTCTGAACATTCTATTTGAGCTTGTTCAGGCTCGACATGGTAATGTTATAAAAATTGTATATGATACATGTATAATTGTATATGAGTACTTGAACCGATGCAATTAAGGTACTTGTATTTCAAAACACCATTTACCATACCATATCGGGGCATATAATACAAAACTCTGCAAGTTTCAAACAATTGTATTTTCTTTTAAATTAAAGCTTAAGTGTGTTTAAACTCTATAGGCCAGCTTCTTTGGCTCCTCTTACATGCTGACACCTTTCTCTCTTCAAGATCAATTCGTTTCTCCTTAAAAGTCTCATATGTATTCTACATCAATACTAAGTTTCAAAATGAGGACCCAATGATAATGTATACATGTGATTTGGTTTGTTTTGACCTTGAATACATTGGTGTAGTGCATATTTGCAGCATTTTTTCATGATTTATTAAAATTTCTTTTATGTTTCTTATGATTAATTTTTTTTTTAATCACCTTTATCATATCATATGATATAGGTGTATTAGTGCCTCATGCAGTATGGGATATGATACAATATTTATAACATTGTGATACGGTTTTGTGCATAGCTAAATTAAAAGCAATTTGCACGCATACGTTTGTTAGAACTGAGCTTCGTAGCATACCCCTCATTAAAACTCTCTTTGCTTGTACACCTTGGGTACAACAAGTCCTTTGCAGATATGCCCTCGCATCAACAGCTTGTTCAATAAGTATGATTCTAAAGTTAACCATATTTAATTAATTAAGCTTTATCCTAATTAAGCAAATCAACATCCAAGTGTTAATGGAAGAGAATATGAATCTCTTGTCTCATGCTTATGCATGTAATGTGAGTTTTAAGAGGTACAAGCCCAAATCAGATCCCAACCAGCGTATAATGTGAAGAAAATAAGCTTAGTGTAAGTCTAAACACACTAAGCTCAACTGTCATTCTTTTACTTTCATTTCAGCCAAGTACGAAGATCAATTTATGGCCAATTGAGCAATTTTGCCATAAATAATTTTCATCAATGTTTTTTTTTTTGGGTACAATTGGGAGGCGAAGCCAAATGCACACTCAAGGTATGGACTCGTGATCAATTTAGGTGAGGCAATCAATCAAAGTTTCTCATAGCACATGTGTTGCCAATAAATTAGGTTAACGGATCTTTAAAAGGAGAAAGCAGTGTCAATAGAATCATAAATTTAAGGTCTAACAATATGCAAAATGAATATCAAATTAAAAGCAGAGAAGAGATCTTTAACTTAGGAATGTAACTGCCATGTTGGGTTCTTGGTGCAAACCAGGATCTGCCTTAAGCAGATGATGCAGTCTTTTTTTGGATTTTGGATCATTTCATCTAGTACCATAATTCATTTTTTGCTCCGATTAGATCCGAGATCTTTTTTTATTTATATATGCAATAATGCAATTGGATTAGGATTATATAATAGATTTAGGTAGATTTGGATTCAAATACTTGATATTATAGTATTCTCGGATCATGAGTCCATCTCATTTTCATTATATGGGTTCAGGTTATCGGATACCAAGCTGTTGCCTTTGGCGTCTCTAAGCTAAATTGGATTTCCCTTCACCATTATAATTGAGGTCTTGACGGGTCAGACTTGATGCACTTTCAAGTGTAGGTCTGGGTATCATATTTTAAGATGCAGTGCCGGAACTGGGTCCAGTAGGTCTAGCATTAGAAAATCCATACCCACATTCCAATTGGCAAAGGGCTTATTAAATATTCGTACATGGAAAGATTTTAGATCTTAATTGGATCTAAGGTCAGACCCGACGTTTAATATCAACTTCTTATAATCATACATACCTTGAAGAATGGGTTGTTACCAAACTTATCTACGAGATTGTTACGAAATCTCGACCTTACTGGATTCAGTATGGGTTGGATTTGGGTCAACATGAACCCTTGACACCCCTATTGATAGCTCATTGTATGAGCAGGCACATGATAGTACCGATCAAATCGTACTTGGTAGGATTCAGATCCGAAAGTGGATTCTTCAAAGAAGTCGAGCACAATGCGGGTTGCATCATGTGATCCATGACCTGTATGACAGACGGTCATTTGGACTGAACGACAAAAGTTGTAATCTACAGAAGGAAGGAGTCTGAATCTCTCGCAATCCATTTTAAAATTCACTGTCCCCCGTGTCTCCAACTCTCTCTCTCTGTCTCTCCCGGTGGCGGACAAACCACAGGCTTCCCGTTCATAAATCGCTTGGAGTTCCTGTCCTGACGCGTCTGCTAGCTCAATCAGTGATTTCCATACTCCCCATCTTCAATTTAGTTTAGTATTTTTGTTGGGTTTCGTTCGTTGAAGCCGAAATGACGAGTGCATCCCGTCTCTTCTTGCCTTCTTCGTTTGGGATTTCTGGATCTGGGTTTTGTTTGAGGAGAAGGAAAGATCTTGGTGGGCTCAGATGCAGCGGTCTCGCCGAGGAGGCCGCCGTCGGATCGTCGTCTTCGTTGAAGCCTCGATTCTCAAGGTTAGTCTCTCTTCCTGTTATCTTTTTCCTGAATCTTGTTTTTCTTTTTCTGTGAATGATAGATTCCATGTTGCGCAGAACTAACATAAGCTATAGACATAGCTTCCTGAGGAGGTGGGGCCGCGGCTTGAGAAAGACCAGAGATTCTGTCCCGGAAGTTCAATTCTACGCTTCAAATGGGTCGATGGGAGCAACGCTAAAGGCCTTGAATGGTGTTCAGTTTCTCCGGCGTTTCTTATGCTGCGCTGCCGTTGAAGCACTAGATCTCCCGGACGAACCTCCGCCGGAGAAACCCCCAAAGAAACCTAATTTCCTAAAGTTTATGAAGTTGGAAGTTCAATTCTACGCTTCAAATGGGTCGATGGGAGCAGCGCTAAAGGCCTTGAATTACGTGAAAATTTTCCAAGGCAACCTCACCATCCAAGACTACAATAATCTCCTCTACCACTATTTGAAATGCAAGAATGTTTCCTTGGATCAGGTTTCACTAATTCTTAACGAAATGAGATTCAGATTTTCGCGGAACGCATCGACGTATAACATACTGATTGACGGTTTTCTTAGGTTAAGGCTTTATGAAGACGCCTTTCGTCTCATTCGGACAATGTATGAAGATGGGTTTGTGCCCTCTTTTACTTGCTTGATGGTGGTGTTCAAAAAGTTGCTGCGAGTGAATGATTTGGTGGCCTGTGTTAGTGCGGTGGAGATGATGCTTAATCTTGGTTACTTTCCGATTCGTTCAAGTGTGAATCTTTTGATCGTTTTTATGATCCGTCAGGGTTGTCTTCGTGAGGCATTTTCGACATTCCGTGTACTTTCGGATAGGGGATTATGCCCTGACGTATATACCTATAATCCTCTGCTCTTCGGTTTTTGCAAATCCGGAATGATATATAATGCCCTGGCAATGTTTGCTTATTTGCGGAAAAAGGGTTACGCGTGCAATGTATATACTTACACTGCATTGATACATGGATTTTGTAAAGAAGGGTTTTATGATGAAGCTAGTTGGGTGTTGAATAAGATGGTGCTTGATGGACATGAACCCAATGTAGTTAGCTACACAGTGATGATTAAGTTTCTATGCGATCATGGGAAGGTTGAGGATGCGGTTGCGTTTTTGGATAAGATGCAAATGCAGCAATGTGAACCAGACCTTGTCATCTACAATATAGTTATCCGTGAACTCTGTCGACAAGATAGGATTAAGGATACCTGCGAATTATTGCACGTTATGGATGAGAAGAGTTGTACTCTAGATGAATATACGTTTAGTGCATTGGCTGGTGGTCTTGTTGATGCCAACAGAGCTAGTTCTGCCATTGAAATTTTGCAGCATGTTGCTGCTTTGGGTAATGTTTTTGATGTTGCCTTGTGGAATATTTATTTTGATTGTTTGTGCCGCGGAGGGAGATTGCAGGAAGCTTTGTCTCTAATGGAAAGAATGAAAGCAAATGGTTTTCAACCTACTATTTATACATATAATACACTACTTAATGGATTGTGCAAGAAGGGTTATCTGCAGGAAGCATTGCAACTTTTCTACCAGCTTGAACACATTATGGGTGGTCCTGACATGGTTTCATGCAATACAATCTTGTGTGCAGCTTGCAAGCAAAAGGAGTTGTTCTTGATTAGAAAAGTCTTGAGAGAAATGGAAGTTAAAGGCTACAAATTCGATGTTGTCAGTTATACGTCTTTAGTTCAGTACTTTTGCATGGTTGGTAACTATTCAGAATGTTTTAAGCTGCTAAATGCCATGTGTAGTGGAGGGGTTGCTCCTAGCATTATTACTTATAATCTGCTTCTTGATGGTCTTTGCAAGAAAGGTTTGGTAACAAATGCTTTGAAGTTTTTCATGAATGTCAAACGTTTGGGTGGTGTATTCCCTGACGTTGTATCTTATAACATTCTTATCCATGCTGCTGCAAAGGATAAACAAAATCTTTTAGTTGCACAGCTTTTAAGTGATATGTATGACAGTGGTCTGACTCCAAACGTGGTTACTTATGGTTCCCTTATTTATGGTCTTTGTAAGGAAGGGAGTTTGTCTTTCGCCCTGAAGCTCCAAATCGAGATGAAAAAGAAGGATATGTATCCTACTTTAGTCGTGTACAACACATTGCTAGACACCCTATTGACGACAAGAAATTTCTGGCAAGTATTTTTGCTATTGGTTGAGATGTCAATTGAAGGATGTGAGCCAGATCTGGTTTCCTTTGCCATCCTATGTCGAACTATCATAGGTGGTGGACAAAAGAGCCATCCAGATGCCATGAGAGCCATATCTGTGGTGTTTAGCAAAATTTGCAGCTGCGAAACTCAACTGGTTTTGAGTACTAGTCGAAGTGCCATATTGGTTGATGCCATAAATACTCAAAGATACTGAGATCCTTTGAGTATCCTATCAATCGTCTCGGAAGATGGTCAATGGAGCTGCACTACCTAAATGCCTTGAAGAGCTCTGACCTTTGTGGTTGGTTTCTTTGTGGATTTTGTAGTTCCTTTGATGATTGTCTCTTTTTGTTTGTTTTCCATAGTTGATGTATGCTTTTTTGTTTATGCCTTTGCAGTTTAGACCAATAAGCTCCTTCACTAAGAACCCCTTGCTCCTCATTGAACTAAAGACCTAATGCTTCCTTTCCATCCCCTGTGCTTGTAGTGCTTGAGCTCTACGGAACAAGCACACTCACTGGGTCATTTTCATGGAGAAGCCCCAGATTGGGTCTCTTTAAATTGGATCCCTTGGTCACTTTGTTAGGACTGTAGCCAAGGTTCTACGGAGGTGGGTTGATCTGTTTTCTGCTATTTCTTTTCAATTTGTCTTGTTTTTGTTTATGCTTGCTGAGTTTGTATGTCTGTTTTTTCAGTCTTGAAGTGAGATAGCCGAGGTGTGCATCTATAATGATTCATGGGATCCCCATTACAGGTTCTGCTGCAACATTGATGAAGAGGACACGAGGTAGCTCACCTGTGAGTGAAATTTAGGTTTCTATGGCCAATTCTCCTGGTTTTGACACCTTGGGTTTCTCCTTTATGAGAATCAACTCCTTGAGTGTGTGTGTATCTATATATATATAGAGAGAGACTTAGCTTCCAGTTTTTTGCTTCCTTAACCGGATGGATGGATGAGAGAGCAACTTACCTTCTAGCGTTTTGCTTCCTTAACCTTTTCCAGAACTTGATGCTGTTGCATGCTGCCCACAGCAGAAAAGCTCGTCATTTTAGGCACATATCTTCTGATGTCTCTCCTTGCAAGAGTTCTTGTTTAGGCATTTATTCACACCGTCAATCTCAGATGAAGCAGGTGCGCTTGAATCACGGAAGGGTAAAACATTACTACTAACATGATTGAAGCTCTGCCATCTGGCTGTGACCCATTTTGGTTAATGAATCGGATTTAATTGGCACCAAACAACGCTCTGAAGTTAGTTTGTTGTACAAGTAGACCGTGCTATTATGAATACTCTCCTTCAAAACCATGTCCAGTGAGCCCTATCACTTCTCTTCTATGTTTTCATTCTCATAATCATCTGAGTTGAGAACTCTAACTTCGTTGGATATGTGAATTCTTCTCTAGTTGGTGTGTGTGGTGTGTGATATATCTTTGTTCAGTTTCCCTTCATTTCAACTATTATTTATTTACATAATATATCTTTAGCAAGGAGAAATGGATAATTTAAAGAGTACAGATCGACTCCAAGCTCTAATACAAGAAGGTAAACAGAAGTCTCCGTAAGCTGGATATCAATGTCACATTGGACATCTTTGTCCATAAGTTGGACCGTGGTCTCCAGTTACATGAGTGCCCAGAAATGCGGAAACCCTTCTCTAGTTGTTGAACACCATGACTAGATAAAGTGTCTTGAAGTCCGGCACTGATGGACACGTTTTAGACATCTTCTCCATCTTACTGCACACTTTTGAGTTTTAAAAACAGCAAATCCTAACTGTCCCTGTGTGTTTCCATGTTAGTTTTTTATTGTGTCAGACGCCAATGTTTTCATATTCCTGGAAATTTCTGGTGGCATAGTTGTGCAGTTTACTGTGTATATCACAAACTTATTGTCCATGCCAACTTCACAAGCTACTTCTCTTTCTGCTTGCCAACTGGTTTGTAGGACAAGTTCCGTGATGTTGTTGAATGGCTCAAAGTAACTGCAGCAACATAAAGCATGATGAATACATGCTCCTCGATTTAGAAAGAAAGAGGAGATTGATTTGAAGGCTGGCCGAGGTTTATTCATTTTAGAGAATGGAGCAGTTTTAATTTGAAAACCAATGTGTTGAAAAGTCCGCTCTTTGCAAACAGTGGATTAGCTCCAGGATTTTCGAACTCAGGCTCCCTCAGTAACCCAGGCTCTACTGCGTTTTCTGCCATTCAGGTCTCTTTACAAGGTAACCTCGAGGGCCTTGCATTTTTCTTCCTCCAAATAAAAAAATAAAATGCAATTGAACCGTAACATTCTGTACTGCTGTGAGTGGCACTGCTGAAGATGATGGTAAGAACCAATTTTTGTATGTTTTTTGCAATACAAGGAAATCCTCTTTGTATTCTCTGTTGCATGGTGTCCTGGTTCAAGCAAACATGGTTCATGGTAAAAAAGAAAGAAAGAAAGAAAGAATGTCGTGAACATCATCTTAGTGCTTATGAAAATCTGCAAGAGATTACTAAACCACTTGCTTGAAGATACAGTTGCTGATAAACTGTTTGATCTGCCTCCGCTGTGGGCACCTTGTACTTTATGACTTTAGCGTTGTTTGTTTGTTGTAGACAATGATATGGATCGACCAACCAACTCCTCTTTGAAGAGGATTGAAGAATATGGTGTCACCATGCTACACGAAGAGGAGCAAAGGTACAACCTTCTTATGATTCAGTGAGGTTGTGTCTGGCCTGCCATGTCTTCTAATTATTTTAGCAGTTTGTTTCTTATTGATGTAATTCTTTCAACGTTTATTCTTAGTTTGCAGTATTCCTCTGAAAGGCTGCTCTGAATGTTATTAGTAGTGAACAGTAGTCAGTGTTCTGAAGCATTGGATTGCTGCTACTGTCTTCTAGGGCCCCAAATGTCTGAAAGTATTCAAAAGTATGTGAAACCTAAACAACAACAACAACAACTAAGCCTTTTCCCATACTAAACGGGGTCGGCTATATGGATTCTTTGTTTCTACATAGCCCTAGCATTTAACTCACAATAGTCTAGAACATTCTTTATTGTTTCTTTCCCACACTTTTGTGGTCGTCCTCTACCTCTTTTAATACTTTCCAAATTTAGTTTTTCATACCTTCTTATAGTCTTTCTAAATGGTGGAACGTCAAAAGCGAGAAAGAAGATATATTTAAACAGAAAGTCCTTCAAGGAGACGTGTGGAATTATGTTGGCACACCCTGTGATATGTGAAACAATATGGCTATACATATTAGGAAAGTGGTGAAAGATGTGTTAGGGGTATCTAAGGGAGGTGTACCGGCACAAAAAGAAGCTTGGTGGTGGAGTGAAGTAGTACAAAATAAAATCAAGGCAAAGAGGGCATGTTACAAATTACATTATGCTAAGAAAACTAATGAAACTTTAGAAGCTTATAAGAAAGCAAAGAAGGAAGCGAAAATGGCCGTTAGTGAAGCAAAAACTAAGATTTGGGAGGACTTATATAAAAAGCTCAACTCAAAAGAGGGCGAAAGAGATATTTTTAGGATAGCTAGGGCTAGAGATAAGAAAACTAAAGATCTTAATTATGTTAGATGCATAAAAGACGAGGATGAAAAAATTCTAGTGGCAAATGATGATATAAGAAATAGATGGAAAAACTATTTTTATAATTTTTTTAATGAAAATAAAGATGTTAGTATTAGTTTAGGAGATTTAGCCAAGTCAGAAAAGTATATAAACCACAATTTTTATCGACATATTCAAAAGAATGAAGTGAAAGAGGCTCTTAAACATATGAAGGGTGGTAAATCGGTAAGGCCATATAATATTGCTATAAAAGTTTGGAAAATATTATGAGAAATAGGAATCACTTGGCTCACAAGACTATTTAATGAAATATGGAAAAACCAAAAGATGCCCGAAGAATGGAGAGCAAGTACACTTATACCCATATATAAGAACAAGCGAGACATTCAAAATTGTGCGAATTATCGAGGTATCAAGTTAATGAGTCATACTATGAAATTATGGGAAAGAATTATCGAACGTAGGTTAAGACAAGTATCAAGTACAACAGAGAACCAATTTGGATTCATGTAAGGCAGATGTACTATTAAAGCGATTCACCTTTTGAGACGTCTTATGAAATATTTTAGAGCAAAAAAGGAAACCTTCACATGATATTTATTGATCTAGAAAAAGCTTATGATAGGGTATCGAGGGAGGCTCTTTGGAGAACTTTGGAAAAAAGAGGTATCCCATTGACATATATTAACCTTATAAGAGACATGTATGATGGTGCAAAAACATGCGTGAGGACTCATGAAGGAACGACATACTTCTTTGAAGTTAATATTGGGTTACATCAAGGATCAACTTTAAGTCTATACTTATTTATAATGGTGATGGATGAGTGAACAAAACATGTTCAAAATGAAGTACCTTGGTGTATGTTATTTGTAGATGACATTATATTAGTGGAGGAGTCTAAGGAAAAAGTTAATAGAAAATTGGAACTATGAAGAGAAACATTAGAAAGCAAAGGCCTCTGACTTAGTAGAACAAAGACAGAATATATGGAATGTAAGTTTGATCATTTGGTTACTTTAGAGGACATAGAAATTAAAATTGGCACACGTTGCATTCCTGAAAAGGAAAGTTTTAAATACCTAGGGTCAATTTTTGAGAGTGATGGAAGAATTGATGGAGATGTTACACATAGAATTAATGTTGGTTGATTAAAATGGAGAGGAGCATCAGGTATTCTTTATGATAAGAAGATACCATTAAAATTAAAAGGTAAATATTATAGAGCAGCAATTAGGCCTGTCATGTTTTATGGTTCTGAGTGTTGGACAATTAATCATCAACATGTATAAAAGATGTCTGTGAAAGAAATGAAGATGTGGAGATGGATGAGTGGTCATACAAGAAAAGTCCGTATACATAATGAAGTTATTAGAAACAAATTAGGAGTGACACCAATAGAGGATAAAATGAGAGAACATCGTTTAAGATGGTTTGTACCTATAGAAAGAAGATCAAAAGAAGAACCTGTAAGAAGGTTAGAAAAACTAAATTTTGAAAGCATTAAAAGTGGTAGAGGACGACCACAAAAGTGTTGGATAGAAACAATAAAGAATGATCTAGCTTATTGGGAGTTAACGGCTAACATGGCACACGATAAGGATCTGTGGAAACAAAGAATTCATGTAGCCGACCTCGTCTAGTATGGGAAAAGGCTTAGTTGTTGTTGTTGTTTACCTTCTTATAGGTTCTTCTTTTGATCTTCTTTCTATATATCCAAACCATCTTAAATGATATTCTCTCATTTTATCCTCTATTGGTGTCACTCCTAATTTGTTTCTAAAGAAACAGGTATTAAAAAGACAAGTTGACACTCGGAAAGGAAGGTGGGCGCCCATAAAGGAAAGCGGGCGTTAAAAAGGGAAAGTGAGCTTCCAAAAAAAAAGCTCATATTTAGAATTAAATCAATTTTCAGAGAGAAAAGTCGATATCGTCAAAAGAAAGGAAAGACGGAGGCAGGAACAATGGCTTCCGAAGAGAAAGGTTTGGTGTCGAATGCATTTGGTAACATATCCATGTTATGTTTGGTTACTGGTGTATTGATCTGTATCAGTTTTGCATTATGACCTGCTGTTGTTATGTTACTGTGGTGTTGAAAATAAGGTTAATGTTTTAACACTCACGGAGGAAATGCAGCAAGCATGAAAGTTGGTTTTCAAAAACGTAACATAGGCCTACTGGAACACTTTCATAATAGGTAGGCATGTAACATGGATTTGCATAACCACTTTCACAGCAAATGTACAGGTAACGTGGGTTGACTTAAATACTCTCATAAATATAAGAGATTCAGTTGAGATCTTGTGATTCCATCGGAGTGATCATTTACTAATAGTGCTGGTTTATGCTGTGTGTTCGTTTTTCTCTTGTTGAACTTCTGAATTAGCCCTGTTATATAATAAAAATGTTCTCATCAAAACGAATTTTGAGGTTCTGCTGTGCTGCGGCTCCACCTTGTTATGTGCAGATCAATACAATCAAGTTGCTGTAATAGCAATGTGGGAATGGGAGCGAGAAGGGGGAGCCTTGCTGATATCGTTTAGGAAGAATTAGCTTGGCCATCATCCTCATCTGGTCAGACTTCT
Source organism: Brasenia schreberi (assembly GCA_036023115.1). Classification (NCBI taxonomy): domain Eukaryota; kingdom Viridiplantae; phylum Streptophyta; class Magnoliopsida; order Nymphaeales; family Cabombaceae; genus Brasenia; species Brasenia schreberi. The sequence goes on along the minus strand of JAYKKT010000085.1, from coordinate 12,405,692 downwards.
GCATCAGCAACATACGGACAACTCAAATGCTGAATTGCTTGAAGATCAGATTCAGAAACTGAGAAAAGATGTACCTCAGCACAGTCTTGTCAATAATGAAGAAGGTTCCCTTGAAATCAGCAAAATGACCTCATCTAGTGATGGTTCTGTCACTGATGTTGCTAGTTTTTCTTCTCTCAGTGAGGAACTGAAAGCTATAAAGCAAGAAAATATATCACTACAAAATGATTTTGAAGTACTGAAATCAGAACGTTTGCTGATGTCAGACACACAACTGTTCTGAGTTTCTGAACAGTCTCTGATTTCGGATTTAATTCTCAGGATTTACAAAAGCAAAATAAAAAATAAAAATATATTCTGATTCTGCACATGTATATCTTATTTCTGTAAAATTTTTAGAATTTTTGCAGGCTAAAAAATATTTAAAAAAAAATCAGAGAACAGGTCTGAAACCGAACAGGTTTTGTAATTTTCAGAATCTGAAATTTTCAGAAATCAGGAACTTAGTCACAAATTTTGAAATTTGTAAAATCAGGTTTTTACTTTTTCGAATTTAACGGATTTCAAACATTTTTCAAGCGTCTAGGCTGACCCTTGAGCGTCGGTTCAAGAAGGCTTACGTCGAAAGGATCTCACTTTTCCATAATCGTCTACCGAAGTCAGAAAACCGAACTTTGTTAGTTTTATTAAACTAACTAGCATGCTCGTGCAACACGACGTAGTTCGAGAGTTTGATTTAAAATCCTAAACGATTTTGAAATAAAAATTCACGTTTACAGATTTGGCACGCCCGGTGGGACGTGAGTCTTAGAAATTTGTTGAAATCCGTTATACTAACCAAAGTTTCAGATTTGTGACAATCCACAGAGTGATCATGCCAAACTCCGAAGGATCTTGCGAGGTATGCAACCGGGCTGCCCAAACAATTATGTAGACAGTCTTTTCTTATATGACCACTCATCCATCTCAATATCTTCATTTCTGTCACAGACAGTTTTTCTACATGATGATTAACTGCCCAACACTCATAACTATAAAACATGGCAAGTCTAGTTGTTGTTCTATAATATTTACCTTTTAACTTTAATGGTATTTTTTTATCACAAAGAATACTTGATGCTCCTCTCCATTTTAACCAACCAACATTAACTCTATATGTTTAATATGTATAGCCATATTGTTCCATATATCACAAGGTGTACCAACATAATTCCAAACATCTCCTTAAGGACTTTTTGTTTAAATATATTTTCTTTTTCGCTTTTACCATTTAGTCTGAATAGCTCGATGTACTCTTTTCTTCTTTGTCTATTTTTTTATTTGTAAATTCATAACTAAAAGTCGATGTTGGGTGGTTAAGTTTTCTTCTGGAATTACCTTGCAATATTTACAATACGCTCTATCTTTTTTCTACAAATAAAGTAATCAATGTGTATTTGTGATAAGCCACTCTTATAAGTAATTAAATGTTCATCTCATTTTTTGAAGATAGTATTGACTATAAAGAGATCAAATGCCATAACAAAATTTAAAATCTCCCTACCTTCCTCATTTATATCCCCAAAACCATAGTTTTCATAAATACCTTGATATTCTAATGCCTCTTTACCGACTTATCCATTTAAGTCTCCACCTAAACAAATAATCTCCCTTTGTGGAATCTTTTGGATCACCTTATCTAACTCTTCCCAAAGAACTGTCTTTATACTATCTTCTAGTCCTAGTGTTCTACTTGGGGTGCATAAGTACAAGTTATATTCAAAACCTATACTCCTAACACTAATTTAAACGTCATAATTCGGTAACCATATTGTTGTATGTCTATTGCACTATCATTTAAATCTTTGTTTATGATAATACCAACTCTGTTTTGAGCCTTTTCCTTACCTGAGTACCATCATTTAAAACTTGTATCCTCTATCTCCTTTGCTCTTTTTCCGATCCACATTGTCTTATAAACATAGAATATGAATATTTCTCTGAATGATAGTATCTTTCACTTCTATTAGCTTTTCGGATAATGTTCCGATATCCCAAGAACCAATACGAATCTTATTATCTAAGACTAACTACTTTACCCCCATATCTGACTATATTGAAAATGCGGAGACCTCTCTGTAAATTATTCTCTACATTTGGGTGTTATTGTAGCGGGACTAACTTCTTTAACCACACCCGTTTATGATGTGGAAACCCTCTCTGCAATTGATTAACTATATGCTGGCGAAAATGTAATAGCCCTTGCTTATTTATCACTGCATTCGTTAGGCGGGAATGTCCCAAAACAATGCTTATAATTTGTGTAGGTATAAAAATCTGACTGTCAGAAACTTAACACAACTCTCCTCCTTTATCTAGGCTTGAGACCGGTAATGCAAGGGTGATCCCTTATATGGGCGGAGTTATGTGAAACCTAAATGAATAAGAAATTTCAAACATCCCTCACATTCGTTTTGTAGCAACATTTTTCTGACAACAAAAGAAAAGGAAGACAAAAGGCATGACAAAACCGGTTAAAGAATTGACAGATCGGGTTTTGTTCTGTCTTCAGGATAATGTCCAATAGGAGACTGGAAATTATGAATTCAAATTTAAGACTAATGTGATTTCAATGCAAGACCTCATTGAATTGGAGTTTCTTTCATGGAAATTAAGTTTTTCACTGATAGTATTCTATGCTCCAAACCTTTTTCCCTAAAAAAGCAAGTTTTTTCAACTTCCTTTTTCGAGCAAAGAATGAACTTTTGAGAAGAAAAAGTTACAAAGATGTACGCCAAATCGAGTTCTGCTAGCTATATGAACTCATTCAGGCTCTACTTTTTTCACTTAGAGTTGAAGTTCTGGTTGCTTTGTTGGTCAAGTGAAGGGTCTCCCGTGTGTGACTAGTTTGGCTTTTAATGATTGTGAAATGGAATAAGCTCCTCATGTACAGGGTTGATCTTCGTTAGTGGCTTAGTATAGCACATTAACACATGACGCGTGCACACATGCACAGGGAAAAACTGTCCAATGAGCCATTGATTCCGCTTCTTAGAAACAGCAAAAGCATATTACTTTGTCACTACGATCAATTCAGCAGCAATATAATTTTTTTCTGCAATTTCTTAACGCAATTATATGTTGATTTAACGTTTGGTTTTATGGTGCTCATTCAACAGTCATATACTTCATGAATACGAACGCATTAATTTTCTTCACTAGTGATACTTTCGGAGTGCACACTGAATACTTCAGGATAACAGTTCCAGGGTTTTCTTTTCTGTGCTTTTAGGTTGTACAACAATTTTAATTTTTTTTTGCTTATCAAATTTACAGGTGACACCAGATTCCCTCAAAGAGTTGAAGTTGTACCTAAGATGGCAGTGCAGCTACGTTGAGGCGTACTTTTTGATGATATTGGACAAGTATGAAATTGGTTAAAGTAATTAGAATTGTTATTTAGGACTAAATTTTTTTGTTATATAGACAAGCTAGCAGCAACAATATTATTTTGTTAATAGCTTATTAACTTTAGTATCTTCTGTTATTCTAAACACCTATATTTATTTCAAAATCTTTTATTAGGGAAATGTATTAGTGTTTTAATTTGATTATTTTATATTCGATGATGAAGGCTATCAAACATGTGAATATTTTCCATTGGTGAAACGACGCACAACCACAATACATTGTCCCTTCAGACTTGGTAATTTAGAATAATTTTGACACTTAAACACTGCATAATCAGAATGCTGATTCAGATTTGGTTTATTCCTTGATGCCACTTGCAGCCAAGATTTAATGCCCATACAACACTTGATCGTGCACAATGGCAACAAAGGCTGCATGTTGCAAAGCCCACTTACTGTAGGATAAGGCTTGGTGACTCGAGGGTTGTTTATGGACTGGTTTGGTCCCGTTCTAGCTTCAACCTTGAACCAAGCACCTTGATGGAAACTGAACCGAACCATTATAGTACATAGAATTGTGCCAAACCAAGTCAGCTGTTAACTTTTGGTTCGATCCCGAGCTATAGTTACACGTATTTTAATGTTATGCTAATACATGCCAGTTGTATTGTGTAACAGATAATTCGGTTTAGACCGTACCAAATTATATCATGACAGATAAGCTTGTTAAAGTATAGCATGTGCTAATATATATTATTTATTTGGTGTCTTGGATCCATGCTTCAACAATGCCACAAAATAAATAACAAGAAGAATTGTTGCTTATGTCATTTTAATTCTAAAAATTCATGTTCATATCGAAAAGGAAAAGGTTGAGTGTCAAAAGATTGGTGGAACTTGTAAGGGTCATTATAAGGTTAGAATATCTAGGTCACAATATATATATATATATATATATATATATATATATATATATATATATATATAGATAGATATAGAAAGAGTTGTTAGACATTGATCATTGTGGTAGTGATCAAGACACCCATCTCAGTTTTTCTATAGATATCAAGTGTTTGGTTCCACGAATTGAATCATGACCTTTTTCCCTCTTAAATCCAAATAAAATCAAACTGCTACTTTAGGTTCAGTTCCATCAATTTGGGTGAGTTTCAGCAGACAGCAATTCGTTGAATACTCCAGGGGGTGTTTGATTATGAGACCTACCCCTACGGAACTAGAACTGTAGGCCCAGTTCTCAGCATAATCAAATAGGTGCTTTGACCTACAAGAGAGTTCTATGACCAGCGTTTGGATTGATTATGAGGCCCTCCAGCATCTCACCCCCAACTGGACCTGCAGTATCAGTTCTACAAGCCTACCTCCGAAATTAAACACCCCTTATGTGACTTTGTAAACCATTTAAGAGGTTAGATTGCTTGGGATAGTTTTGCACAATGAAACAAAGATCTCTTGATGTTAATATGGAACTTTGGCCAATTGCGTATTGGAATACTAAGGTTCATGGATTGATGGCAACCTAGTTTCCAGCTCGCAGAGTTCTAAAGATGGTAATCTCTTTCAAAATACACATGGATGTTAACTTTTGAAAATCTTTGTGGTTGACAAAGAGGTTATTTACATCAATAAGGATCATGCAGGTAGGGTATGGAGATGAAAGTTGGTATGGCGTTTCTCTTCTTTCTTTAATATATTTGTCATTTAGTTTTTCATACTTTCTTATGAGAGATTTCTTAGGACGTCTTTCCACATTTTAAAACTATCTTAAATGACTTCTCTTCATTTTATTATCTCCTTGTATTGCTCTTTATTTAGCTCTCATAAATAGGGATGGCAATGGAGCGGGATGGGACGGGTTTTTACTACACCGGCACCCGCCCCACACCACAACCTATTCTCCGCACCCTGCCCTGTCGGTCTTAGGGAATCAGACGTGCTGAATTGGATTGACCCAGCCCCACCCCACTTCACCTATTAAAAGTAATTTGTTAGAAAAAATATTTAATACATGTATTTTACATAAATTCTAAAATCTATTTACAATAGTTTATAACTCCGCCATGTAAGGGATCATCCTTGCATTGCCGGTCCTAAGCCCGGATAAAGGAGGAGGGTTGTGTTAGGCTTCCGACAGCCAGCGTAAAACTTTGTCGGATTTTATAACATGGATTACAAAAATTATGAGCATTGCTTTGGGGCGTCCCCGCCTAACGACGTGCTGCAGAGCCCGAATGCAGTAAGAAGTAAGCAAGGGCCACTACATTTTCGCCAGAATGTAGTGAATCAATTGCAGAGAGGGTTCCCACATCATGGACGGGTGTGGGTAAAGAAGTTAGTCCCGCTACATTGCCGCCTGAATGTAGGAAAAAATTTTCAGAGAGGGTCTCCGCATTTTGATTATGGACGGATGCGGGGGGTAAGGAAGCTAGTCCTAGATAATAAGATTCGTATTGGTTCTTGGAATATCGGAACATTATCCGGTAAGCTAATGGAGGTGGTAGATACTATGATTCGGAGAAAGATTCTTATTCTATATTTACAAGAGACAAAATGGGTTGGATAAAAAGCAAAAGAGATAGAGGATACAGGTTTTAAATTATGGTACTCAGGTAAAGAAAAGGCTCGAAACGGAGTTGGTATTATCATAAATAAAGATTTAAAGGAGAGTGTAGTAGACATACAACGATACGGTGACCGAATCATGACGTTGAAATTAGTGTTAGGAGTAGAGGTTTTGAATATAGTTTGTGCTTATGCACCCCAAGTAGGACTAGAAGATAGTATAAAGACAGTTTTTTGGGAAGAGTTAGATAAGGTGTTTCAAAAGATTCCACAAAGGGAGATGGTTTGCTTAGGAGGAGATTTAAATGGACATGTTGGTAAAGAGACATTAGGATATCAAGGGATTCATGAAAACTTTGATTTTGGGGATATAAATGAGGAAGGTAGGGAGATTTTAAATTTTGCTTTGGCATTTGATATCTTTATAGTCAATACAATTTTCAAAAAACGAGATGAACATTTAATTACTTATAAGAGTGGCTTATCACAAACACAAATTGATTACTTTATTTGTAGAAAAAAAGATAGAGCGTGTTGTAAAGATTGTAAGGTAATTCCAGGAGAAAGCTTAACCACCCAACATCGACTTTTAGTTATGGATTTACAAATAAAAAAGTGGACAAAGAAGAAAAGAGTGCATCGAGCTATTCGGACTAAATGGTGGAATCTCAAAAGCGAGAAAAAAGATATATTTAAACAGAAAGTCCTGCAAGGAGATATTTGGAATTATGTTGGCACACCTTGTGATATGTGGAACAATATGGCTATACATATTAGGAAAGTTGCGAAAGATGTGTTAGGGGTATCTATGGGAGGTGTACCGGCACAAAAAGAAGCTTGGTGGTGGAGTGAAGTAGTACAAAATAAAATCAAGGCAAAGAGGGCATGTTACAAATTACATTATGCTAAGAAAACTAGTGAAACTTTAGAAGCTTATAAGAAAGCAAAAAAGGAATAAAAAAAGGCCGTTAGTGAAGCAAAAGCTAAGATTTGGGAGGACTTATATAAAAAACTCGACTCAAAAGAGGGTGAAAGAGATATTTTTAGGATAGCTAGGGCTAGAGATAAGAAAACTAAAGATCTTAATTATGTTAGATCATAAAAGACGAGGATGAAAAAATTCTAGTGGCAAATGATGATATAAGAAATAGATGGAAAAACTATTTTTATAATCTTTTTAATGAAAATAAAGATGTTAGTATTAGTTTAGGAGATTTAGCCAAGTCAGAAAAGTATATAAACCACAATTTCTACCGACGTATTCAAAAGAATAAAGTTAAAGAGGCTCTTAAACATATGAAGGGTGGTAAATCGGTAAGACCATATAATATTCCTATAAAAGTTTGGAAAATACTATGAGAAATAGGAATCACTTGGCTCACAAGACTATTTAATGAAATATGGAAAAACCAAAAGATGCGCGAAGAATGGAGAGCAAGTACACTTATACCCATATATAAGAACAAGGAAGATATTCAAAATTGTGCGAATTATCGAGGTATCAAGTTAATGAGTCATACTATGAAATTATGGGAAAGAATTATCGAACGTAGGTTAAGACAAGTATCAAGTACAACAGAGAACCAATTTGGATTCATGTAAGGCAGATGTACTATTGAAGCGATTCACCTTTTGAGACGTCTTATGAAATATTTTAGAGCAAAAAAGGAAACCTTCACATGATATTTATTGATCTAGAAAAAGCTTATGATAGGGTATCGAGGGAGGCTCTTTGGAGAATTTTGGAAAAAAGAGGTATCCCATTGACATATATTAACCTTATAAGAGACATGTATGATGGTGCAAAAACATGTGTGAGGACTCATGAAGGAACGACATACTTCTTTGAAGTTAATATTGGGTTACATCAAGGATCAACTTTAAGTCTATACTTATTTATAATGGTGATGGATGAGTTAACAAAACATGTTCAAAATGAAGTACCTTGGTGTATGTTATTTGTAGATGACATTATATTAGTGGAGGAGTCTAAGGAAAAAGTTAATAGAAAATTGGAACTATGAAGAGAAACATTAGAAAGCAAAGGCCTCTGACTTAGTAGAACAAAGACAGAATATATGAAATGTAAGTTTGATCATTTGGTTACTTTAGAGGATATAGAATTTAAAATTGGTACACGTTGCATTCCTGAAAAGGCAAGTTTTAAATACCTAGGGTCAATTTTTCAGAGTGATGGAAGACTTGATGGAGATGTTGCACATAGAATTAATGTTGGTTGATTAAAATGGAGAGGAGCATGAGGTATTCTTTGTGATAAGAAGATACCATTAAAATTAAAAGGTAAATATTATAGAGCAGCAATTAGGCCTGCCATGTTTTATGGTTCTGAGTGTTGGACAATTAATCATCAACATGTACAAAAGATGTCTGTGAAAGAAATGAAGATGTTGAGATGGATGAGTGGTCATACAAGAAAAGACCGTATACATAATGAAGTTATTAGAAACAAATTAGCAGTGACACAATAGAGGATAAAATGAGAGAACATCGTTTAAGATGGTTTGTACCTATAGAAAGAAGATCAAAAGAAGAACCTGTAAGAAGGTTAGAAAAACTAAATTTCGAAAGTATTAAAAGTGGTAGAGGACAACCACAAAAGTGTTGGAAAGAAACAATAAAGAACGATCTAGCTTATTGGGAGTTAACTGCTAACATGGCACAAGATAGGGATATGTGGAAACAAAGAATCCATGTAGCCGACCCCGTCTAGTATCGTAAAAGGCTTAGTTGTTGTTGTTGTATGACATGTTCCAAAAATACTTGTTACAGGAAGTAAAAAGAGTTTGTGCTCGTTTAGAATGGGAAACCGCTTGGTTTTGGTTTTGTTTCTTTCAAGAAGTTAAAAAAGTGTTGGAACAACTGGTACAAGAACCATAAAAGTTAATTTATGTTTCATGTAGTTACTTATCTGCACATATTTGGCTTGGTTATAAGCCAAAATTTGATTGATTTTAAGTCAAATCATTGTTTGGTTCTTTAATGGTTTTATATTGACCAGTTCAACTGACTTAGAGGATAATTATCCTGGAAATAACACAAACACATATTGTGTAAAGACTTTAAATTCCATGAAGCTTGATGAAAAAACATGTTACTGTCTTTCTTTTTGTGAGATCATAAGTTTTTTAGGACTTTGTTTGAAAACTAAGTGCACATTTGTTAGAGATTGTAATAAAATATATAATTGACTCGTTATGGGTCTTATTCATACTTTATGTCTATTTAGTAGTACTTAATTAAGTATAGGGGTAAATTAGTCGTTTAAGTTAGATAGTACTTATAAATAGGGTGATTAGGGTTAAGAATATGTAATGTTAAAAAAGAAGAGGGAGGTTGGACAACAGCCAGAGGACCACAATTTGTAAGTACCTCATATTCTCTTTCAATGATATGATATTTATAACATGGTATGAGAGCCTATAAGGCATTTAAATAATCTTTTGAGAAAGAATATGTGCTGTTTTATGTTTAAGATCAAGAGACAGATGGTAATATGAATTTCTATGAGTGAAGAAGACTGCTTTCTGCACGTGAAGAAGATTGTATTGCTTGGGATATTTATACAATAAAATTGTTGGTGGTAGCGTTGTTGGTCTCTTCTTTACTTTAAGTCAAGATCAAGATCAATTGAATGCTTGGATCAGAATACTTCCAGCATTAAATCTTATCTTTTTTTGTGTTGGGAATCGAGGTGAAAAAAGGGGTGAGGAGGGATTATCTTCACATTGTGAAGAAGTATCAAAGGTTCAAGAAATGCCACTCCAACACGTTGGCTCATATGTCACCCTGTTTTTGTGTTAAGGAAGGAGACCATGTTAATGTCGGTTAGGGACAGTGCATGCCTTTGTCCAAGACTGTCAGATTCAATGTGCTTAAAGTGGTTCCTGCCAGTGGAACTGTTGGAGGCAAGAAAGCTTTCACAGGGAATCGAGGTGAAAAAAAGGAGTATCAACTTCTTGGATAATACATAATATCAGTAGCAGTGTTGAAGATTAGACCTTGGTTCAAAAAAACTGATTGTGAGAGGTAATTTCACTCGAAATTGCTGGTATATGGCAGGTAAAGGAAAGGGGGTTGAAAGCTCTTTCGTGATACTTAACATTCTATAAACGAAAAAGTAGAAAATTTTCAGATTACAAAAACAAAGTTAGATGGCGAAAATTACTTTAAATGGTCTAGGTCTGTGGAATTGATTATTATAGCAAGCGGGAGATGGGCTCACCCAACATGTCAACTTCCAAGCCCCGACAAACATGATGCACAATACTCTAATTAGAGAAGAGAAGATGCCCTGATATCATCCTAGTTGCTTCAGTCTATGAACTCATCAATAGTAAAAACCTTTATATTTCTTGAATCTATCCATGAGATTTAGAGTACAGTTGATCAAGCTTACTCCAAAAAAAAGAATGTAGCAAAGGACTACAAGATATTGAAAAAGATTAGAAAATGTAAGCAATGAACTCGTTCTATCTCTGAGTACTATGCAAATCTTCGAGGATTATGTGATGAACTTCTTTTCTATATAAATATTAAGTGTTCTTCTTGCTACACTGAAGGAAATGCTGAAATTGAGAAGAAAAAAGTCTTTGATTTGTTGCGGGGTGTAAATTTAGAATTTGAATCAATAAAATTAACTTGATTCGGGAAGAAGATCACATAAATCTTGAGAAGGATAACACCACTATTACTAAACAACATGCACTTGAGATAAGGAGAGAAAACTCACATTATCGTGAAAGAGGTGGACAACAAAATCGTAGACGTGAACATGGTGATTTCTACCATGATGAGAAGGATAAAATTATGTGTTTCTGAGTCTTATGACTATGGTAAATCAAGACATTCTAGAGAAAATTATTGGAAATTACATGGTAGACCTGATTTCTATGGAACTCAAAATTACTCTGCTTATGTTACTGAAAATCCAACGCTAGTACTGATGGCATTCAAGAACTTATTAAAAGGATAGAGGGCCTAGAAAAAAAATTATTTGAAAATTCTCAAATCTCTTCTTAGACTACATTAGCGCAGGTGATACATAGTATGAAGGGCAACACATTTTTTTTTCAATAAAAAACTTGGATTATTGATTCTGGCTATAGATCATATGGTAGGAGAGTCTCATACTTTTCAGAGAATCATCTTCTTCCAAAACAAGAGCCAATTAAGTTGGTAGATGACTTGCATTCTTATATGATTGGACAGGGAAGTGTACCCACATGTTTTATAGATTTAAAATCTGTCTATCATGTTCCCTGTTTTCCTATAAATCTACTTTCAGTCAGTTCGTTGACATGGACTCTGAATTGTAGTGTGACATTTAATCCTATTGGTTGTGTTTCAAGATTCGAAGATGGAAAAAAACTTTGGTTATGGTAGTATACATAAGGGCTTATATTAATGCTCAAGCTGCATCATGATGCGGATATTCATCTTTGGCATTGTCATCTTGGCCATCTGCCAGAGTCTAAGCTCCAATATGTCTTATCTCATATTAGAGTCAAGTCAAATAAATTTTATTTTGAATGTGAAGTGTGTCAACTTGGGAAACACCAAAGAGACCCTTATCCCTTCGTTCTGATATATGGGGCCCCAGTCCAGTTATTTCGTTATTTGGGTAGAAGTATTGTCTTTTATTGATGATTGTACGCATCTTATAATTATTTACTTAATTAAATAAAAATCAAATGTTTCTACTATCTTTTCAATTGGACATAAATTTATTCTCACTCAATTAAATGCCTTTGTGAAAATTCTTCGTTCAGATAATGGGGTGAATACATTAGTAGACATTTGCAGGAATATCTACACAGAAATGATATTCTTCATCTGACTTCTTATTCTTATACTTAGCAAAATGACATATTTAAGAGAAAAAATCATCTTATTCTTCAAGTAGCCAGAACTCTCTTACTCCAACATAATGTACCAAAATCTTATTGGGGGGAAGTTGTCCTTACTGTTGTCTATCTAATAAATAGGATGCCTAGTAGTGCACTCAAGAGTGACCGTTCTATAAAATGTCTGGATAAGGAATCAAAACTCTTTCATATAATTTCTCGTATCTTTGGTTGTACCTATTTTGTTCATGTTCACCAACCTGGTTATAAACTTGATCCTAGGTCTGTAAGTGTATTTTCCTTGGCTATTCGAAAGATTATAAATGCTATAACCCGACCTTTAAGAAAATGTATGTATCCATTGATGTCACCTCAGAATCTACTCCCTACTATTCCCGGGGGAAGTCAACTACCTCTCAAAATATATGTCCTAATGTCCTTCTCTTAATTTCTAGTGAGACAAAAGATAATGCAAAGAGAAGCAAATGAATCTAAGTAGACTTTAAGAGAGGACCAAGAAAGATTATTTACTCTCAAGAGGAACTCATACCAACTACAATCACCAAATATCTTTCTCCTGACTTAGATCCTCAATTTCCATTAAAAGAAGACTTGGAAATTCTCATTGCTATTCGTAAAGGTAAACATACATATGTACAATATTGCATCTTTAATTGTGTTTCCTATGCTAATACTTATGAGAATTATCGAACTTTTGTTATGAATGTTGAGAGACAAAAGATCCCTATAAAATTTGAAGAAACCAAGTGTCATTTATAAAAAGCTGTTATAGAAGAGAAGTTGAATGTTCTTATGAAAAATAATACTTGGACAATCACAAAACTTTATCCTGAAAGAAATATGGTAGGATTAAAGTGGGTTTTACTATTAAATATAAGGCAGATGACACCATCGAAAGGTATAAGGCTAGACTCGTTGTCAAAGGGTACAGTCAATCTTATGGAATTGACTACAATGAAACCTTTATATCGGTAGCAAAACTTACTTTTATAAGAATTCTCCTTGATATAGCAATAAACTTGAGATTGGACCTATGACAGATGAATATGAAAAATGCCTTCCTACATGGAGACTTAAGAAGCTTATATTCAACTTCCTCTAAGAATGAATATCAAAGCATCTGAATGTGCAAACTGAATAAAGCTATTTGTGGGCTGAAACAATCACCAAGAGCATGGTTTAAAAAATTCAGTGAGGCAGTGTGTAGCTTGGAGTATCAAAGCAGCCTAAATGACCATATTGTATTTTTTAAAAAGGTACCAGATTATCTATTTTATCGTTTATGTTGATGATATCATTGTTAAAGGTGAATACATTAAAGAAATATTAAGGTTGAAAAGGAATCTTCATAAATTATTTGACCTGAAAGACTTGGACCGACTTCACTATTTCTTGAGAATAGAGGTGTTATACTTCACCCAAGGTATTTTCTTAACTTAGAGAAAATACACTATGGATTTATTACAAGAAACAAATATGCTTGATTGTAAACAAAAGCGATACTCCTATTGAAGTAAATCATAAATTATTCATTGGGGGTAGCGAAGATTTCACAGATATTCACAAATATCATAGATTGGTTGACAAACTTATATACTTGACAATTATTCGTCTAGATATTACTTATATTATGGGCATTATGAGCAGATTTATGCATTCTCCCACCAAGAATCACATAGATGTGGTGTATATAATACTTAAATATCTAAAATTAACACATGGAATTGGTCTTCTTTATTCTAAATCCTGCAAATTGAGTATTGAACTTTATTTTGATGTAGACTGGGTTGGATCCAAAGATATCAAAAATCAACTATAGGATATGTGACTCTAATGGATGGTAATATTATATCTTGGAAGAGTAAAAAATAAACAGTTGTTATTAGATCTACAATTCAAGTAGAATAAAAAGCGATAACTCATGCTATGTGTGAAGACAAATGGATATCTTCATTGATCAATGAACTAGGGTTTGTTAAACATCAAGCCTTCAAGCATAAAATGTGTTCAGAAATAAGAAACACACAAGAAAGGTTGGTCGGCTGCCATCTTCTGTTGCCACCTGCTTTATTTTCTGTTCAGCATACAAAATACTGTCAGCCGACTACCCTAATCTAACTTAATGTACTTAACTACCCTTAATTAATATTAGACTTTTATCACTAATCATGGGTCCTAATGGATCAGAATCTGATCCATTAGGACCCATGATTAGTGATGAATAGGATCCGAATTACAAAGCAGCTTGACACGATATCCTAGTCTAGACTTACACTACACAAACTAACTAATCACCAATACTCCCCCTCAAGTTGGGTGAAAGATAGATGTTACACCCAACTTCTTACATAATCTATGAAGTTGGTCTCTTGTAACTGCTTTTGTCAACATATCTGCACATTGATGTCCTGATGGCACATGTTCTAACTGGAATTCCTTTGCATGTATACTATTTCGTATAAAATAACAGTCAATCTCGATATATTTTGTTCTCTCATGATATACTGGGTTTGAAGCTATTTGTATAGCCACTTTACTGTCATAAAATATAGATATAGTTTTTTCAGTAAATAAGTTCATCTCCATCAGTAATGATCACAACCATTTTCCTTCACACATCCTTGATGCTATTGCCCTATGCTCTGCTTCAGCTGTTCATCTTGCTACTATTGATTGTTTCTTGCTTTTTCATGACACTATATTACCTCCAATCAATGCTATATATCCAGTAGTAGACTTTCTATCCTGTGTTGATCCTACCCAATCAACATCTGTATAGATCTCAACATCAGTGTGACCATTGAAAGTATAAAGAATCCCATATCCTGGAGTTGTCTTTAAATATCGCAATATGTGAAACACCGCATCCATGTGGTTTTTTGATGGTGATTGCATGAATCTACTTACTATGCTTACAGCATAAGCTATATCTAAACGTATAATAGTCAAATATATCAATTTTCCCACCAGTTATTGATATTTAATTATATCAACTTTTTCAGCTCCATCATTCATATGTAACTTGTAATTTACATCCATTGGAGTATATGTAGTTCTGCAATTCTCCATTTTAACATCTTGCAATAGGTCCAAGGTATATTATGTAATTCTCCATTTTAAGCATATTTCCTTTGAGAAATAGCAATACTGTTCTTGATTGGGCTACTTCAATCCCAAGAAAGTATCGCTTGTCGACCAAGATCTTTAGTTTTAAAATGTTTAAATAGGTATTGCTTCAATTTCTTGATGCCTTCTTGATCATTACTGTAATGACAATATCATCTACATACACCACAAGATAAGTAAGTTTATTCAATGGTGAACATTTAAAGAATATAGAATGGTATGCCTAGCAACGAATCATGCTAAGCGCTGAATGACTTTACAAACTTTCCAAACCAAAGCGCGAGGTGATTTGTTTTAAGCCATATAAGGACTTTTGTAGCTTTGCAAACAAGACTGACTCTCCCACTAAGCAACAAACCTAGGTGGTTGCTCCATATAGATCTCCTCCTCCAAATCACCATGTAAGAAGGCATTTTTAATATCCGGTTGATACAAGGGTCGGCGTCTGCATGGCAACCATAGACAAGAACAAACAAAACGAGACGCCATCTTAGCAACGGGAGAAAAGGTATCAACGTAATCCAAACCATAGATTTGAGTGTATCCACTTTGCTACCGGTCGAGCTTTCAATTGGTCCACATGCCCATCGGGGCCAACTTTAACAATAAATACCCATCGACGACCAAGCGTAGATTTTCCGGAGGAGGTGAAACAAGGGTCCATGTATTATTAGATTCCAAAGCGGTCATCTCATCAATCATTGTGCTGTCGCCATCCTAAATGGGATAGTGCTTCTTGAACATTCTTAGGAATGGTAACGAGATGACAAAGCAAACACAAAGGCACAATGGGAAGGAGATAATCAATGGTAACTCAAAAGCGTAAATCGGATGAGGGGTTGAGAGTAGAGCATTTACCTTTACGAAGTGCAATAGGTAGGTCAACGAAGTGTCGGGTGGGACCGTAATGGGAGAAGCGATTGGAGCGGGAGCTGAATCATGAGAATCAATAGTAGGTGTGATCTCGGGAGCCGGGAATTCTAGGCGCTCATAAGTAATACCAAATCGACGCAACGGACAAATCGGTCATCCTGTGGTGTGGAGCTTGAGGATGAGAGAAAAGTGTTGCAAAAGAGGAATGGGTAGTACACGAGATGGAGTAGAGTCGGATGTGGGCGATGTGACAAAAAAAGAGGTATCCTCAAAGAATGTAACATCTGCGAGATACATAAAAGCGATGTGTAGAGGGAGAATAACATCGATATCCCTTATGAACTCGGAGAATACCCAAAGAAAGATACATTTAACGGCTTCGAGCGAGACAATTTATCACGACGGGAGAGATCATAAATAAAACAAGTGAAACCAAACACACGAGGGGGAACAACATAAAGAGGATCTTTAGGAAATAAAATGGAGTAGAGGAATTTTATTACCCAAAAGCAGAAGATGGCATTCGATTTATCGGATAACAAGTTGTAAAACAGTGTCACCGTCAAAGCTTCAAGGGTGCATTAGCATTAATTAAGAGAGTCGAGTTGTATCAACAAGATGACGATGTTTGAAGCGTTCGGCCACACCATTTTGTTATGGTGTGTGAACAACTGGATTGATGTATGATACCATGAGAACTTCGAGAAAGGATTTAAAAGGCGCAAAAAATATTCTTTTGCATTATCAACTTTGTGCAAAACATGAATTGTTTTTCCAAATTGATTCTTTATTTGGAACAAAAGGTTTGAAAAGCATTAAATAACTTCGAGAATGATCTTTCATTAAAAATAACCAAGTACATCTTGAAAAATCATCAATAAAAGTAACATTGATCTCCAGGTAAGATATATAATTCTTCCTGTCTTCAAATCCTGAAAAACACAGTCATATGGAGAGAAAGTAATTGCACAATTCATATCTTTAACCAATGAACTTGCTGAAAGTAGATTTATTGGAAAGTCTGGAATATATATCACTGCCTGAGATTGTCTTTCTGAATTGTTCTCTTTCCTTCCATCGGAATCAAAGAACCATTTGCTACTTTTACATATTGAGGACTTAGAGTCACTTCATATTGCATTAAATTAGACTTATTTCCTATCATGTGATCGGTAGCTCCTGAATTTATAATCCAATTTGAGAAGATAGTAGAGTTTTTAAGAGTGTAGTTACCACTAATACTGTAGGAAGTAGGAGGACTTAATTTTGTCTTTGATGAAGAAGTTGAAGGTTGATCCCGTAGTTTTGTTTCAATCTCTGCAAGCTGTTTCTTCAAATCTGCCATCTCATCTAGAGGATTCTTTTCGGCTTTCTTCTCAGACATTGTTGCAATCTGACTGCCATAATCTTTGTATTCTGTGGGTTTCCTGCCATAAATTTTATGTTATGAAGGTTTCCCTATAATTTCCCAATAATGCTCCCGTGTATGTCCTCTTTTGCCACAATGTGTGCACTGAACTCTGTTTCTATCATCATAATTCTGCTCTTTCTCTACTTCTAAAGGAGTCTCTTCCTCTTTGGTAATTACTTTATCCTCTACCAATAAATGTAGATTTCTTAATCTGCATATGATCACCTTTCTCTAAATTCTTTCTATCTTCTTCTCTTAGTAGCAGAGAATATACTATTCCAAGAGATAGAAGTTCTTCTTTGCTCAAAATATTCAGTTTAATTGATTCGTACTCTGATGAAATTCTCCAGAGTAAATAAAAAACTTTTTTGATTTCACTTTCAGCTGTTCTTTCCTTTACACAATGATTGCACCTATTTTCCACAATAAGTCTCTGCTTATTCCAGAGTATTCTTTCAATGATCTCATATTCTTTTGCTATATTTCTTTGTCTAGAATATGCTTCTTCCACTGCGGACCAAATTTCAGCTGTTGAATCCATATACATGAAAGTCATTCATTGATTGAATTAACCATGAACTAACTAGGGCATAATCTTTAGACCATCTCCTGCTTCCTTCCGAGCTAGGTGGACTTTGTCTGATAATAGCTATCTTTCTTCTGGATTTTAGCACTAACTCAATAGACCTGACCCATTCTCTGTAATTTCTTCCATCTAAACGAATGTTTGTGATTTGAAATGGTTCCACCTTTTGATTATTTCCAAATGTGGATGATATTGACTCTTCTTTCCGTCTGCCTTCAATGATTCTTCACGCTTGGTCAACAAAAATTGTTTCAAGCAAATTGATACCACCGAATATGAGTAGTATTGTATCTGTATATATATATATATATATATATATATATATATATATATATATATATATATATATATATATATATATATACTTTGCTGCTGATTTCTGTAAATTCTGTCTCAACCAATATTATCTCTTATTGTAGATAAATCACACCTTCAATGGTTGATTCAATTTTTCGTCCACCACTTCTTTAAGAGAAGTTGATGCAGGGTACCAAGGTATGTTGCTGATTGGTTTAGATCTACTGCAATTCAGATTTTCAGGTAATTTGATATGTGTTGACTTATTGGTAAGTCTTGATTCCCAATGTTTATTGATTTGTTTCTCAATGTTCAAAGAAATTTATGAACATATGCAATATTTACCATAGCCACTGTCATCAATCCACGTGATTCATTACATTCACTTGATTCAATCTGCGTCTGAACATATGCAGTATAAGTTGTAGTCTCTGTTATCGGTTCACGTGATTCACGATGTTCACTTGATTCAGCATGCATCACATTTACGTCTGATTCAGTTCAACTAATAATTGCGATATTATAAATCGTACAGTAACCCTAATCGTGATTGAAATCCTTCTAAATCAAGTGCTTTGATTTACAATCTGTCTTGCTTCAGTCTATTATCTCCCCTTTCTTGTTTTTGATAAAATATCTCAGATTTTTCATCAAATCTTAAAAAAAAAACTAACATAATACTTACTTGAATCCTTTTTTAGGAATACCTTGAATGCGAGAGGCGACCATACTTGCGTTTAAGGCTCTAATACCATGTTAAACATCAAGCCTTCAAGCATCAAATGTGTTCAGAAATAAGAAACACACAAGAAAGGTTGGTCGGTTGCCATCTTCTGCCGCCACCTACTTTATTTTCTGTTCCTCATACAAACTACTGCCAGCCGACTACTATTTAAGTAACCCTAATCTAACTTAATGGACTAAACTAAATATTAGACTTTCATCACTAATCACAGGTCCTAAATTACAAAGCAACTTGACACGATATCCTAGTCTAGACTTATACAACGACACAAACTAACTAATCACCAATAGGGTTTACGTCTATTCAGCTTATATCATTATAGTTTGACAGTAGTGCAACAATTTAGATGGCTTCCAATCTAGTATATAATGAAAGAACCAAACACATAGAGATCGATTGTCACTTAATGAGAGAAGATATCAAACCAGGAATTCAAATTGGAGTATGCTAAATCAGAAAAATGTAGGGTTTATTTTCTAACTAAAGCTACTGTCTGCACACAACTTTAGGATACATTGTCCAAGTTGGGTGTTATCAATATCCTTCACCCAACTTGAGGGGGAGTGTTAGAGATTGTAATAAAATATATAGTTGACTCGTTATGGGTCTTATTCATATTTTATGTCTATTTAGTAATACTTAATTAAATATAGGGATAATGTAGTATTTGAAGTTAGATAGTACTTATAAATAGAGTGATTAGGGTTAAGAGTAAGTAATGTTTAAAAAGAAGAGGGAGGCTAGGCGGCAGCCAGAGGACCACGATTTTTTCTGTTTTGGGCAGATTGGAGGAATGTCTCCAATCTACCGATATTTGTAAGTACATTATATTCTCTTTGAATGATATGATATTTATAACAACATTTGGGTTCAAATGGGAATTCTGATTAATTGATATGAGAATTTACATTCGTACACAATGGAAACACAATCCTTCATATTGTGTCCTGCTTTAAGTTTCCTGATTCCTCTGAAATCCTTAAATAAATGTTTCCCAGTACTGATTCTCTTACTGCTTCTCAGTTTCAACTCCTCGTTCACTATGGCCTGCTCCATATGTGGATGTGACACGTCTCACTTGTGACAGGTAGAAGGCCTATATGGGGAACTTTAGATCTTGAACTAGCACGAAGCACATCCAGCATATAATGTCTGGTCCGACAATCCTACTTAATGTGGTATCTTCCTCAAGTTGGTTGAATGGCTGATTATTAGCTTGTTTAGGTTGATGCGACCAGTACAAACACTTCACTGTTTACCCTTATCATGCTGTCATTGGGTGCGGATTGTCAACTAGTGACATCTGAACAGAAATACTGATATGTTCCTTTATTCCAGTGCCACAAGTTCATGGCCTGCTATCACAATGTGGCAATATGGATACAAAAATTGGAAGCATATGCCCATTGTAGTTGCAATGCTGCATGCACTCTTGCTGAAAGACATTGAGTGAGTGTGATAAGCATACAACGCCATCTTTATTCCCCAGAACCTTGAAATCAACTACTTATAGTTTTTCTCAGATAAGTAGATTGGATTTTGGAAGGGTTTAAATATTAGCAAGAACTCTGCTCATGCAAGGGATTACCATTGTATTGCCGATCCCAAGCCCAGATAAAGGAGGAGGGTTGTGTTAGGCTTTCGACAGCCAGCGTAAAACTTTGTCGGATTTTATATCATGTTAAATAGTAGCAAGCTTAACTTTTTGTACCTATACAACAACAACAAAGCCTTTTCCCATACAAGACGGGGTTGACTACATGAATTATTCTTTGTTTCCACAAAGCCCTATCATGTGTCATATTAATAGTTAACTTACAATAAGCTAGATCATTCTTTTATTGTTTCTTTCCAACACTTTTGGGGTCGTCCTCTACCTCTTCTTAAAGGTTCTTTTGATCTTTTTTCTATATATCTAAACTACCTTAAAAGATATTCTCTCATTTTATCCTCTATTGTTGCCACACATAATTTATTTCTAATAACCTCATTATGTATACGGCCTTTTTTTGTATGACCACTCATCCATCTCAACATCTTCATTTCTGTCACAGACATCTTTTGTACATGTTGATGATTAACTGCCCAACACTCAAAACCATAAAAATGGCAGGCCTAATTGCTGCTCTATAATATTTACCTTTTAACTTTAATGGTATCTTCTTATCACAAAGAATATTTGATGCTCCTCTCCATTTTAACCGACCAACATTAATTCTATGCATAACATCTCCATCAATTCTTCTATCACTTTGAAAAATTGATCCTAGGTATTTAAAACTTTCCTTTTGAGGATGCAATGTGTGCTAATTTTAATTTCTATGTCCTCCGAAGTAACCAAATGATCAAACTTATATTCCATATATTCTGTCTTTGTTCTACTAAGTCGGAGGCCTTTGCTTTTTAGTGTTTCTCTCCATAGTTCTAATTTTCTATTAACTTTTTCCTTAGACTCCTCCACTAAAACAATGTCATCTGCAAATAACATACACCAAGGTACTTCATCTTGAATATGTTTTGTTAACTCATCAATCACCATTATAAATAAGTATGGACTTAAAGTTGATCCGTGATGTAACCCAATATTAACTTCAAAGAAGTCTATCATTCCTTCATGAATCCTCACACATGTTTTTGCACCATCATACATGTCTCTTATAAGGTTAATGTATGTTCATGGGATACCTCTTTTTTCAAGATTCTCCAAAAAAACCTCTCTCGGTACCCTATCATAAGCTTTTTCTAGAACAATAAATATCATGTGAAGGTCTTTCTTTTTTGCTCTAAAATGTTCTATAAGACGTCTCAAAAGGTGAATCGCTTCAATAGTACGTCTGCCTTACATGAATCCAAATTGGTTCTGTGTTGTACTTGATACTTGTCTTAACCTACGTTCGATAATTCTTTCCCATAATTTCATAGTATGACTCATTAACTTGATACCTCGATAATTCACACAATTTTGAATGTCTCCCTTGTTCTTATATATGGGTATAAGTGTACTTGCTCTCCATTCTTCGGGCATCTTTTGGTTTTTCCATATTTCATTAAATAGTCTTGTGAGCCAAGTGATTCCTATTTCTCCTAGTATTTTCCAAACTTTTATAGAAATATTGTCTGGTCCTACCGATTTACCACCCTTCATATGTTTAAGAGCCTCTTTGACTTCATTCTTTTGAATATGTCGGTAGAAATTATGGTTTATATACTTTTCTGATTTAGCTAACTCTCCTAAGCGTCTTTATTTTTATTAAAAAACTTATAAAAATAGTTTTTCATCTATTTCTTATATAATCATCACCCACTAGAATTTTTTCATTCTCATTTTTTATACATCTAACACAATTAAGATCTTTAGTTTCTTATCTCTAGCCATAGCTATCCTAAAAATATCTCTTTCGCCCTCTTTTGAGTTGAGTTTGTTTATATAAATCCTCCCAAATTTTAGCTTTTGCTTAATTGACGGTTTTTTCCGCTTCCTTCTTTGCTTTCTTATAAGCCTCTAAAGTTTCACTAGTTTTCTTAGCAAAATGTAATTTGTAACATGACCTCTTTGCCTCTAAAGTTGCAATATGTTTCATCTAATGAATATTGAAGAACTGGGAATTTCTTTTCAGAGTTGCTGCTATTACACAGTTTTAATTTCCATATCGTTATGGAGTTGTATCTTGATTGCGAGAGGTTCATCATGGCCAAGTAGCAAAACTTCATGTTTTGAATGAAGAAACCTGGTAGTAATGAGTCTAAGTTCAATTCATTTTCTATTGTATTTATAGCTTGTGTTGTTGAAAATTCACGATAGAGAGGAGAATCAGCAAAGCTTTTTTGTAGTTTAGGACGATTCCTTGTGGCTTAATGTTTTTTGTCACATTCAAAGAAAATTCATCGTTAACAAAACACATTCAAGATGAAGTACCTTGGTGTATGTTATTTGCATATGATATTGTGTTAGTGGACGAGTCTAAAGAAAATGTTATAGAAAATTGGAACTATGGAGAAAAAATTAGAAAGTAAAGGTTTCTTACTTAGTAGAACAAAGACAGAATATATGGAATGTAAGTTTGATCATTTGGGTACTTCAGAGGACATAGAAATTAAGATTGACACATAATACATCTCTCAAAAGGAAAGTTTTAAACACCTAGGGTCAATTTTTCAAAGTTATGGAAAAATTGATGGAGATGTTATGCATAAAATTAATAGCGGTTGGTTAAAATGGAGAGCGGCATCATATATTCTGTATGATAAGAACATATCATTAAAGTTAAAAGGTAAGTATTATAGAGCAACAATTAGACCTGTTATGTTTTTTGGTTATGAGTGTTGGGGAGTTAATCTTTAACATGTGCAAAAGATGTCCATAGCAAAAATGAAGATGTTAAGATGTTGGAACACATACACCATTACCTTGTATAAGCTGCCGTATGGATGTCTGAATTCAACTCTCACAATTTTGGGACCTCGTCCAATCTTCTTGCTATTGAATTCGGCTGACTAGGGTTGTGATGGTTCCTGGTTTCTAGCTGAATTTGATTCAAGCTGCTTGGAAAGGTAAGTGGCTGCTTTCACTTGAACTTGATTCAATGCACCAAGAACCAGAAAATAATCGATGCTCTTGGATGTGGCAACTTCTATGCTGAATTTGGCAAGGCGTCCATGCTGGAATCGGGTGAGGCCTGATGTGGTAAGTTGCTGCAATCACTTGATAGCTGGGAAAGTTGCTCCCTTAATATTGCGGAGTTTGATAGTGCCTTGGCAAGTTCATCATCACCTACTTCAAAGATTTTATTTTTCTAAAGTATTCCTCTAGAAACATAAAGACGGCTTTTTCAGAACTGATATATCTACATCACATATCAATAAGCTTGGATCTTATAGAAGGTTCCCTGAAGTTTGAGCCAAAAGAAAAGGCTGTGTATATGGAAATCAAATAGCTGGGAGTCACGAACTTAATTAACTTGTTCTTGTAATTCTCTTTTCGGGATTTTTCAATTTAAATTCGTGGTCCATTTTGTGTCTGTTTTGAAGCCACCAAATCCACAAAATAATGAAGTATCTAATTCACCATCTTGTTGGCTTATGATTTTGGTAGGTCACACAAGAAAATACCTATATATAATGAGGTTATTAGAAACCAATTGGGAGTAGCACCAATAGAGGATAAAATGAGAAAAAATTGTTTAAGATGATTTGGACATGTAGAAAGATGATCAAAGAACGTTCTCATAAGAAGATATGAAAAATTAGATTGAAAATGTTAAAAGAGAAAGATGATGACCACAAAAGTGTTGGAAAGCAATTATAAAGAATGATCTAATTATAAAGAATGATCTAGTTTATATTGAGTTAACCGCTAGTATGGCACATGATAGGGCTATCTGAAAACAAAGAATGGCACATGACAGGGCTATCTGAAAACAAAGAATCCACGTAGCTGACCCCATCTAGTATGGAAAAAGGCTTAGTTGTTGTATTCAAAGAAAATTCATCAACACCATGCTAGAAATTTTCATGCTTTTCAAGAAGACCTTATCAATGACGGGTATTCTATCAGCTGGTGCAAGTCATCAAATATGAACGTCTTGCTTGTATTACCTTGAACATCAAGACTTAGCCAATTCAATTTGAGCAGTGGTTTTATGCATCCACAATCTAGATGACTCTTGTTCTTGTGAATAGATTGTAGCAGACTATTGTTGAGCTACCATATAAGATTTTAGCAGCGCATCTTTGTTCATCACATTAATCATGGTTACCATCCGTGAACCTCATACATCTACTCAGTGAAAAGCTTCTCACTTAGTCAATGTCATGTTCTACTTCATAGCCCTTAATCTTTTTTCCCCTATTGTCTGATGCTGGTATCCTAGGTTAGAGTATACCTTTTCTTTTCATATGCAAGCTGGTGTTAGGCAGATATCTACCACACATACAGACCCCAGGTATCAAAGTCGAGGTCTAACAGGAAGGTTTTGGAGTCAACCCCTAGACAGGACAGCTTTAGCTCCTCTTGTTAAGAGTGTACTTGGCTATGTATGATTGAAAGCATTTAGTTGTGCAAATGGTGCCCACTTTTCCTTGCTGCAACCTCATGTTGTCCTTTCGATCTTATTTCAGGAACAAGTTTGACAACAAGGGGACTACGTTTCTATCCATCTTGACACGAATGTTGGTTTTGGTAGCTGGGAATTCAATCCCATGGATCTTGACAACCCGTTTTCTAACAATGAATCATCTGTTCACCTCTGGCAAGGGGATGATGATTGGTTGGTTCCCTCATCTCTTCAGCGCTTCATCTCTAAGAAGCTCACCTGGATCCGCTATCATGAGCTCCAAGGTGCAGGTCATTTCCTCACCTTCAAAGATGGATTAAGTGACGAGATTCTGAAAGTGCTTTTGCAAGGAGATATGCCATAGATGTGGTTGGTTATCGTGATTGATCATTACATAGTTTGTTTTTGCCTTCCTATCTCTCCTAAAGACTGGAACGGCTGAACTACAACTTGAATTTATGAACTTCACTATAAGATTTAGTAAGAATTGAAATGTTTATGTATTATGACCAAACGGCTCATGTTGTGGCTTGGAAATGTTTGTTGTCTTCCAATTCAAATCTGGAAAACGAGTTTGGTTTTTTCCTAGTTTATTTCATTTTAATGTTTGCAGGTCAAGCATATGCTGCTGTAAAATAATTTCACATAAATTTTCATAGGTATTTCTTTATGCAATGGGAAGTCTCTGGTTTTAATTGGAGCATCTGTCTCTTTATGCTATTGTATCCATTATCTGTGCTACGATTTGAATTACGGGAACTATTGAGTGGAAAATCTTTACAGCAATATGATGCCAGGGTCTCTTATTTTGGGAACCATCAAGATGGGTTACTACTCAGCTTAGTAATCAGGCCCTGTTTCGGTGGCTCCACTTGGAAAAGTAATCAGGTTAGTAGTGAAGCTCTATAATCTGAGTCTGTTTCTGAAATCATTCTTTCCTTCTTTTTATGTGTGTGGCGAATCTTCAATCAGTTTGGAATTGGAAACCCCACTAATATTTCTCCCGTAAGTTACAATTCTATCATTTAGCTACGTTAGACACTTTGACTAATGGAACACGAAAAATATTAGTTGAACAAGACGGATAATCCATGTCTTCATTGAATAAACCAATTGATTCAGCATTTCATCAGCATAGACCACAAACGGAAGATCTCTGCAATATTAGTATTTCAAAATATTCAGAAGTTAAACAGTATCCTCTCCTCAGAAATTATAATGTAAGTCTTTTTTTTCTTCTTTAGAAATCCCTTCTTGATTAATTTGGCTATTTAAAATGGAATTGCCTCAGATATTACTACATGCGACTCCATGTCGGCTTCCAATTTCACAAAGTGGCTTGATAAAGGATATTAGTGTTTCAACGTTCCAATTGCATAACTTTCAGGCTTCCATTTGAAAGCTAAGCGCGCAGTTGAAGTCTGACTGGGCTTTCGCAAGGCCCTCATTTGATTACGATGGGCACTGCGACTGTAGTTCCAGTTCCGTGGCCCTGCTGGGCCTCATAATCAAACACCCCCTAGTAGATCCAGCATTATGTTACCAAACCTTGACAAACGGATTCAATACGTGCTACCGAACCTTGACACTAAGGGTTCAGTATATATGTTGGATAGGAGTCTTACCTAAGACACCCACTACAGTAAGTGGCATGTTCAGTAGATATCAAAGTTGACCAAGATTTCGCAAATTGCAATAGCTCACCTGGCTAGGGGGCTGACTCACAGGTTGAAGGTCAAGAGTTTGATATGCATCTCGCTTTGGCGGTCCTGTTGTACCAGTGGACGATGACCTGAATCTTTGTGCTTGTGTAGGGTGTATATTTCGTGCTGCTTTGTGTCCACCCAAAGTACCTTTTTGGTTGGTTGATTTACCGCTTCATGACACGAACTGGAAATGATGCGACAAGAACATAACTGAAATATGAAGTCATTAGAGCACGCACAAAATAAAAAACTTACCAGGTCGAAAATTTTGTGTTCGTTTCAGGAATATGGGTGTGTCCTGTCATATTCAGGTCCACTTAAAATAACACACCACAGGATCAGGTCGTGTTCAGAATGATGACCTCTTTATGACAGGAACAAGAAATGAGACCGCACAAACTCGACCTGAAACACGACATTGTCACCCCTCATTGCTATTCTTCACTTCTTCCTTACCATGGCGACTGGCACTGTTTTTGTCGTTCGGACGTTTGGAGAGGACCAAAGAAGTTCTCGTGGAAAGATGTGACAAATTAGATCATTAACACTTTGAAAGAAAAAAAAAAACCTTAAAAAAATTTAAAGAAATAATAA
Organism: Brasenia schreberi; assembly: GCA_036023115.1. Classification (NCBI taxonomy): domain Eukaryota; kingdom Viridiplantae; phylum Streptophyta; class Magnoliopsida; order Nymphaeales; family Cabombaceae; genus Brasenia; species Brasenia schreberi. The sequence goes on along the minus strand of JAYKKT010000085.1, from coordinate 12,378,447 downwards.
AATATGATTTTTCTTTTTGAAGTTAAATTCTAATATGGCACAAATCAATGTAGCCGCTCAGTGTTGGAGAATCCTGGATCTGGTTTGATTGATTTTCTGACAGATTTCTTTTCATTTTCGATCTGCAGAAAGAGGTAAGGCAACAAGGTGAATTCGGGTGTCTCCATCGTGAAGAAATGATCGGATTTGGAAAGTGGGAGTTCAGTTTGATCGAAATTGAGTAGCCATTCCCAAACAATGAGGACTGTTCATCTTTGGCAAGGATTTAAGCCAATTTTTCTGCAGGGTTATTCTGTTAAAAAGCTTCCTTGGATGAAGGACTACTACGAGATAAGTGGCGAAGGCAACATGTTCACATGGCGGCGACAATTTCTGCACTGCAATGCTGAGGGCACTTGTATTGAGGGAAAAGCCCACAAAAATATCACGTTTAGTGAGTGATCTCTAGCATCTGGTCATGGTTTTACCAACAGCATAGTGCTTCCCATCAAAACCAAGCTACTTTGTGCATTAAGACGGGTGGTGTTCATGCATTCTTAGTTGTTCTTGAGCTCGATCTTGTATCATTTAATCCTAAAAAAGCAAGAGATACTCTCCATAGCACCAATGTCTCATTTTCATTGGTTTTTTTTGAAAACTTGTTTGAAACCATTCCGTTTTTGAAGGCAATCATTTGAAAAAACATAATTCTATCAATTTGGACTTGGGGGCAATGCAGTCATTTTTTTGGCTCTGTCAAAATTTGATTTTTTTGAGAGGGGTGCCATTTATCCTTATTTTAGGGTTGGCACAAAATTTTGGTGCGAAAATGATTTCGTTTAAGGTGTCATACATTTTTTCTTAAAAAACAAAATTTTTAAAAGATCAAATGGCAAGAAACCCAGGGCTCATAGAAAATCCAATCACTAAAAGAAACCCAAAACGACCTCTAGATTAGAGGAGGTACGAGAACCCGAATCCTTCACCATGAAAGATAGAAAGGCCTTGTAATAATTGCTAAAAGGCCAAATCAAGGAAAAGAGATCATACACACTATCGGATTTTCTACCATCCGATTATCAAACCGATAGTGACGATGGCATACCGAATTTCAATTGGTATGACGGAAGTGGGGATCCTAGATCCCACCTTTAGCTCTTTTCTCAAATGGCTTATAAAAAGAATGATTCCTCGAAATGGGTTTATTTGTTCCCCCTCTCCCTCGAAGGAAATGCTTCTAAATGGTTGACTTCGTACAACTTGAGCCAATTCGTCACCTTCGAGGAATTGGTGAATTGTTTCATGCAACATTTTTCTCATAATGTTGAAGTCAGACCTACTTTGAACACCTTAAGGGACACGAAACAAGCACCTAACGAAGATGCACATGCATTGATCGTTGGATGGAGGTCGCTCCTGAGGCAAGTAAGGGAGCCCATCTCTAAAGGATGCATTGTGATCTCATCCTTAAAAATTTTTAAAATGATTTAAAAGCCCTCCTCTCCCTTCATGAAATCTCGAATTTCCAAAACCTTATAAAAAAGGCTTCACTATTCGAAGCCAATTTGAAAAAAGGAGTTTACAAAGATCTATGGAATGGGAGAAGTTTCCAAAAAAACCATTTCAAAAAACAAGAGGATATGGGTCACCCATATCGGACAATGGAGCAAAACCCCAAAAGATTGCAAATGTCCGTATGTAACCAAGCTCGGCCGGACCTTCCAAAAATTCTGAATGAAAGCATGTAAGGAAACCTCAAAGGAATTTCGAAAGGAGATAATTCACACAATTAGGACAACCAATCACGGAAGTCTAGACTTCCTTTTAGCCCAAGGATTGGTCACTCTCCCTGCTGTTCCCGAAGAGAATTTTTTTTAATGAATTTTGCAAGTATTATAGGCTCAAAGGCCATGATACAAATAAATGTTTTGCACTTTTAAATAAAATCGAAGACTTGATTGAGCAAGAAAGGCTCCCACATTTTCAATATAGACAGATATGGAGGGTAAAGAAATTAGTCTTAGATAATAAGATTCGTATTGGTTCTTGGAATATCGGAACATTATCCGATCAGCTAATAGAAGTGATAGATACTACTATTCAGAGAAATATTCATATTCTATGTTTACAAGAGATAAAGTGGATAAAAAAAAAACAAAGGAGATAGAGGATACAGGTTTTAAATGATGGTACTCAAGTAAGGAAAAGACTCAAAACGGAGTTGGTATTATCATAAACAAAGATTTAAATGATAGTGCAGTAGACAGACAACGATATGGTTACCGAATTATGACGTTGAAATTAGTGTTAGGAGCATAAGTTTTGAATATAGTTTGTACTTATGCACCCCAAGTAGAACACTAGGACTAGAAGATAATATAATGACAATTCTTTGAGAAGAGTTAGATAAGGTGATTCAAAAGATTCCACAAAGGGAGATTATTTGTTTAGGTGGAGACTTAAATGTATATGTCGGTCAAGAGGCATTAAAATATTAAGGTATTTATGAAAACTATGGTTTTGGGGATATAAATGAGGAAGGTAGGAAGATTTTAAATTTTATTATGGCATTTGATCTCTTTATAGTCAATACTATCTTCAAAAAATGAGATGAACATTTAATTACTTATAAGAGTGGCTTATCACAAATACACATTGATTACTTTATTTGTAGAAAAAAGATAGAGCGTATTGTAAATATTGCAAAGTAATTCTAGAAGAAAGCCTAACCACCCAACATCGACTTTTAATTATGAATTTACAAATAAAAAAATGGACAAAGAAGAAAAGAGTGCATCGAGCGATTCAGACTAAATGGTAAAAGCGAAAAAGCGAAAAAGAAAATATATTTAAACAGAAAGTCCTTCAAGGAGATGTTTGGAATTATGTTGGTATACCTTGTGATATGTGAAACAATATGGCTATACATATTAAACATATAGAGTTAATGTTGGTTGGTTAAAATGGAGAGGAGCATCAAATATTCTTTGTGATAAAAAAATACCATTAAAGTTAAAAGGTAAATATTATAGAACAACTAGACTTGCCATGTTTTATAGTTATGAGTGTTGGGCAGTTAATCATCATATAGAAAAACTGTTTGTGACAGAAATGAAGATGTTGAGATGGATGAGTGGTCATCCAAGAAAAGATCATCTACATAATTATTTGGGCAACCCGGTTGGATACCTCGCAAGATCCTTCGGAGTTTGGCATGATCACCCTGTGGATTGTCACAAATCTGAAACTTTGGTTAGTATAACAAATTTCAACAAATTTCTAAGACTTACGTCCCACCGGGTGTGCCAAATCTGTAGACGTGAATTTTTATTTCAAAATCGTTTAGGATTTGAAATCAAACTCTCGAACTACGTCGTGTTGCGCTAGCATACTAGTTAGTTTGTTAAAACTAACAAAGTTCGGTTTTCTAACTTCGATAGACGATTGTGGACAAGTGAGATCTTTTCGATGTAAGCCTTCTTCAACCGACGCTAAGGGTCAGCCTAGACGCTTGAAAAATGTTTGAAATCCGTTAAATTCGAAAAAGTAAAAGCCTGATTTAAAAATTTCAGAATTTGTGCCTAAGTTCCTGATTTCTGAAAATTTCAGATTTTGAACCTGTTCTGTTTCAGAGAACAATTCTCTGATTTTTTAAAAATATTTTGGAGTCTACGAAAATTCTAAAATTTTACAGAAGTAAGATATACATGTGCAGAATCAGAATATATTTTTATTTTTTATTTTGCTTTTGTAAATACTGAGAATTAAATCTGAAATCAGAGATTGTTCATAAACTCGAAACAGTTATGTGTCTGTGACTTTGAGGTTCAGAAAAATAGTCATATATCTGCACTCAGACATCAAATTCAACAAAATTTGATTTGCTAAAAAGCTACGGATGTTAGCTTTATAAAGAATCAATTTTTATGAAATTCTACTCAGTATTTACAGAGATATGGATAAAAGAACAAGGGTGCAAAACAGAATCCGATTTTTGCAAAACAAAATCTGATTTTTGCTAAAGTTCACAGATCTAATTGACTAAGCAAACGATCACATAAACTCTTCAAAATTTTATCTAATGATCCCTGACATGTCTTGATTGGATGTGTAAAAAATCGACTTGATTGGATCAGCCATTCGTTCAAAACAAATCCGTGTTCAGGTGTGCGTGATCATGCGGTTTCAAAAATTCAGAAGTGCAAAAAAATTAAAAGCGTTCCTTTGATTGTTCAGAACGATCTTCAACCTGTAACCAATCCGAAAATTCATGCAAATCATAGAAGTATGTTGTTTTTATCTTGTTCATGAAGAAAACATTCATATTTTGCATTGACATGGGTCATGAACACGAGTTGTAGTTCAGTTCTTGTACAATTCTCTGCAAAACCTGTAAATTCTTAGTTTTTCATGGATCATAATCATACCATGAATGATTCTAACCTGTGGAATCTTGGAAGACGTAGATGAGAAGCTCCTAATGTGGCTGAGGAACTCCCACGAGTCGGATGGCGAAACAGGGCTGGCATCTCATTCTTCTCTCTCTTTCTCTCTTTTTTCTACCGTTCACGGACTGGTTTTTAGCGATGAGTGGTTGATCCTCGGATTGATATCTTGGAGGGAATGGTTGATGCCTTTGTAGCCTTCTTGAGCTCCTTTTTATAGGCCATGAGTTGCCTATCGGCTGTAGGATTGGACAAGGCAACTTCCTTTGCTGTAGCTTAACGTAAAAAGGCAAGAAGTTGATGTTGAATGCCTTCCAACGTCTGCTGCTGTTCATGTTGAAAAGGTAAGTGGGTGTTGCTGGTTCTGGCAGCTGTACATGGCCTTCCAAATGAAGCCAATGTCTGCTGCACTTACTTACCAAACTATGCAATACGAGATATGGCAGGTTACCAAGCTAAGAATTCTGCTGGAGCTGTACATGGCTGTTGTAAAGGTTTCTTTGATTGCTACCTGCTTGCTGAAGTCGGTTGCTTAATTCAACCTCCGTTATGGAATCGGGTGATTCTTGATGTGGTCAGAGTTGATATGGTAAGTTGCTGGAATCAGTTTGCATCCGATTGGTGTGGCTGGTTGCTGCTATTCTCTGATTTTTTAAAAATATTTTCGAGCTTGCAAAAATTCTAAAATTTTACAGAAGTAAGATATACATGTGCAGAATCAGAATATATTTTTATTTTTTATTTTGCTTTTGTAAATCCTGAGAATTAAATCTGGAATCAGAGACTGTTCAGAAACCGCGAAACAGTTATGTGTCTATGACTCTGAGGTTCAGAAAAATAGTTACATCTCTGCACTCATCAAATTCAACAAAATTTGATTTGCTGGAAAGCTACGGATGTTAGCTTTCCAAAGAATAGATTTTTATGAAATTCCACTCAGTATTTACTGAGATATGGATAAAAGAACAAGGGTCTATTTCTAAATGTTCTGTTTTTGCAAAATAGAATCCGATTTTTGCAAAACAGAGTCTGATTTTTGCTAAAGTTCACGGATCTAATTGACTAGGCAAACGATCACATAAAATCTTCAAAATTTTATCTAATGATCCCTTACATGTCTAGATTGGACGTGTAAAAAGTCGACTTGATTGGATCAGCCATTCGTTCAAAACAAATCCGTGTTCAGGTGTGTGTGATAATGAGGTTTCAAAAAATTAGAAGTGCAAAAAAATTAAAAGCGTTCCTTTGATTGTTCGGAATGATCTTCAACCTGTAACCAATCCTAAAATTCATGCAGATCATAGAAGTATGCTGTTTTTATCTTGTTCATGAATAAAACATTCATATTTTGCATTGACATGGGTCATAAACACGAGTTGTAATTCAGTTCTTTTACAATTCTCTGCAAAACCTGTAAATTCTTAGTTTTTCATGGATCATAATCATACCATGAATGATTCTAACCTGTGAAATCTTGAAAGATGTGGATGAGAAGCTCCTAATGTGGCTGAGGAACTCCCACGAGTCGGACAGCAGAACAGGGCTGGCCTCTCATTCTTCTCCCTCTTTCTCTCATTTTTCTACTGTTCAAGGACTCTTTTTTAGCGATGAGTGGTTGATCCTCGGATTGATATCTTGGAGGGAATGGTTGATGCCTTTGCAGCCTTCTTGAGCCCTTTTTATAGGCCATGAGTTGCCTATCGGCTGTAGGATTGGACAAGGCAACTTCCTTTGCTGTAGCTTAACGTAAAAAGGCAAGAAGTTGATGTTGAATGCCTTCCAACGTCTGCTGCTGTTCATGTTGAAAAGGTAAGTGGGTGTTGCTGGTTCTGGCAGCTGTACATGGCCTTCCAAATGAAGCCAATGTCTGCTGCACTTACTTACCAAACTATGCAATACGAGATATGGCAGGTTACCAAGCTAAGAATTCTGCTGGAGCTGTACATGGCTGTTGCAAAGGTTTCTCTGATTGCTACCTGCTTGCTGAAGTCGTTTGCTAAATTCAACCTCCGTTATGGAATCGGGTGATTCTTGATGTGGTCAGAGTTGATATGGTAAGTTGCTGGAATCAGTTTGCATCCGATTGGTGCGGCTGGTTGCTGCTATTCACGCTGCAATGGTAAGTGGAGCTGTGGAATACGCTGTTCATCTTGCCTTTGTTGCACGTTCTGAAAGTTCTGCATATCAAGTTGTTGCAGGTGATGGGCACCGGGCTGCATGAGAGGATTGGGAGGAAACTGAGCATGCATAGTTGGCGGTTGTGGTTGAGCATCAGCGATTGCAGCAAAGTACATTAGGTTCTGCTGCAGCCTTGCTTGGTATTGCGCACATTCACTCGGCTTTCCTAGATTCTGGTTATCAAGAATTGCCAGAATCAATGTCTTGTTCTCATCCAAATACTTTTGAATGACATCAGTAGTCACATTGTTGGTGGAGTATGAGGCCATCATGGGCTGCATCTGCATCAGATGTTGCTGCATTCTCTCTCTTTCAGTCTAACGTCATATTTTGATTGCAGATCTGCCAGGGTACTTCTGAATGTTCTTCTGCACCAATCCGTCACAGCAACTTCGTCCTCTTCATTTTGAATATTGAATCAAATCCAGCAGGTGCAACATAATATTTGTCACCATTGTCTGATGCAAAGATAAATGATGGATCAAGCAACTCGCTTGCTGCAAAACTCTTGTAATACATAAATATATTTTCACCGACTTTGAACCAGTGTTGTCTGACGCGTATCGTATCGTGTATCGCTGGGCTCCACGATACGGGCGTATCGTATCGTATCGTATCGTACTTTAATATTAAAATAATGCAAAAAATAATTAAAAATTAATAAAAAATAGTAAAAAATCGAAAAAAATCAGGAAAAAATCAGGAAAAATCTGATAATTGCTTTAAATTCATATAATGTAAGTTTAGTACAGATTGAGCATTCAGCATTGAACAATTGCATCCAAATTTACATATTTTGAATCCAAAAAATAAAATACAGGCATAGTTTACACTTTACAGTACACTACAGTTACATATAATGTTACATTTTACAAATTGTAATCAGGATCATCAACTAAATAATCTTCATCTTCTCCTTGTTGCAAATCCTCATCATCATCAGCCACGCTCACACCTTCTTCTTCAAAATCAAATTCTTCATCTCCATAATGTTATTGCGCTCCTTCCAAATTAATCCAGGCAACGTCTTCTTCTGTTAGGAGGGCATTTTCTTCAGTGTCTTCCATAACCCAATCTTCTAATATATCAAAATTATCCAAACTTATTGGATCGAACTGACTTTCTTCTCTATTTACTTTTTTTAATTGCCTACGACACAAACAAAGATAAACAATTAGTAAGTAATATTAACAATTGAAAACTGAAGTTAAATAATATCGAATTGAAAATTTGAAAGTAATACAACATTACCTTTCACGAAGGCGCATGTTACAACGAATATAAACCAAATCATTAAGCCTTTTATGTTCCAACCTGTTGCGCTTTTTTGTATGGATGTGTTCAAAAACACTCAAATTTCTTTCACAACCTGTTGCACTACAGGTTTGGCTTAAGACTCTAACTGCAAAATCTCTAAGGTTTGGACAATCACTTCCAAACCTATTCCACCAAACATCTGTAAAAAAAATATAAACATTAGAGACATAATAATCCACAGTAACGTAAGATGCAACTTAAATATGAAAATAAACAATGTACCTGAATGCATCGTAGAGCGGTTGCGAATTGCAACAGGCAAACCCATCAAGTGAAGAGCATTATCATATATCTCCATCTCTCGATGTATCGCATCTACTATGCTCTCATTAGGGACTAATCTGTCGATGCATTCAATGATTCCTCGATTAACCTCACCGTCCCTTTTGAAGGTTGCTGAGTACCTCAATGATGGGTTTAGATAGTAGGTTGCTGCATGAATAGGCTGATGCAATTGTTTATTCCATCTACTATCAATTATTTTCCACACGGGCACATAATCTCTTTTTTTTCCATTAAAGTTATTTCTGATCGCTTCTTTTGCCCTGTCCATGGCTTCATAAAGGTAGCCCATAGATGGTTTCTCCTCGCTGTCAGCCAATCTCAAAACTTTCACTAAAGGACAAGTAATTTTCAATAATCTGATGCATGCATTCCAAAATGAACTTCTAAAAACCGTTTCTGCAATCTCATTTAACTTTCTATTCCTTCTGTTTTGTGGCAACTCTGCAAATTGTTGCCACTCATCTGAGGAGAATATTCTCTTTAAAGCTTGCTTCTGTCTTACAATACTTTGTACAGATAAGAAGTTTGTTGCGAACCGAGTTGCAGCTGTGCGAAGAAGCTCTACACCTTCTGTGTATATCCTCATCATACACAAAACAAATGCATGGTTGTAAATGAATTTTGTAATATCTTGGCAATACTCAGTTGCTGTCTTTATTTCATCCATCTCACCAATGTCCTCGAGGATGAGATCTAAACAATGGGCTGCACATGGTGTCCAGTAGAAAGTCCCATAAATATCAGCTAACTCATTTCCAGCTGCTTTGTAGTTAGCTGCATTATCTGTAATCAATTGGACTACATTTTCTAGCCCAACCTCTTGTATAACCTTATCAAATTCCTCTTCGTAGGATCTCTGCAGTGTGTCTCTCCTCTGACATATCTAGAGATCTCAAAAACATGAGTCCTTTAGGACAATATACAAGAAAGTTTAGCAATGTCCTTCCTCGCCTATCAGTCCATCCATCTGCCATGATAGTGCATCCTGTTTCCTTCCACGATTGTCTCAAAGTCGAACAGTATTGCTGCACTTCAATCACGGTCTGATCTAATATCTTCCCTCTCAACTTCTGATAAGAGGGCATCCTGTATCCTGGACCAATGTTAGTAATTGCATCTGCCATTGCTTGAAAATGAAAACTGTTTGCTGCATTAAATGGAATGCATGCATCATAAAACCATCTGCCCACTGCAAGGTCTACTTGATCGTGCAGTTGTTCTGAAGCCATAGCAGCACGAATTCCTGGCTGAGCACCAGGTGTAGTGGAAGGAAGAAAGAACGAATGTATGCTAGAAGAAGAAGCTCTTCCTCTACTCCTTCCTGAACTTTCCCTTCTGCCACCTCCAAAGTCTTCAGCTGCAACCCTCTTTCCTCTGCTAGGTGCTCGCGAACTGCTACTACCAATATCTGTTCTAGCATCTGAAGGCAAACTATCAGTGAATCCAACTCCAGTGGCAGTAGCATCATCAGCTTCTTCACACATCTGGAAATCATCCTTTTGTTGTCTCCTTTCCTGTATGCTCTCAATCATCTGCAAGCATTGCCATTTAATACCTTCTGGCACACTTCTAACTCTGCCTGTGCATGGAGCAACTTCTTTCCTGGTTCCTGCTAGGTGGTGTTTCAACCTTGAAATTCCACCACTAACCACCTTTTCACAAAATAAATATCTGATTTTTAACCTTGAACCCTCAACTGGTATACCCCACTGCCATGCCGGATCATCAAACTTTGAATGAGAGTCTCTACCACCCCTTCCTGCCATCTCAATGGAGTACTTTAATTCAAACAAAAACCTGAAAATAAAAGCACTTCGTAAATCCTCCAATCTTCAAATAACACTCAAATCGAGTGTCTCCCACTTCATGAATGCAATAAAAATCGTATACACACACTTAATAACTTCATATTTTGTCATTCAAAAAAAAAACTGAAATAACACAAAAAACAATAAATATAAAAGAAAAAAAGGGAAAAAACATTAAAAATATACCTAAATCCGAGTTTGGAGGCTTGGACGGACACCGTAAGGCACGATTTTAGAGCTTTGAACACCAAGGAGGCGAAAACCGACTCTTAGGGAGCTTGAAGAACCCAAAAGGAGAGAGGAAACCCGCGAAAAATCGCGGGTTTCTCTCGAGCCGGGACCCTTTATAAGGGTCCCAGGGCGTATCACCCGTATCGTACGATACGGGCGATACGGGCCGTATCGCACGATACGGTGCGATACGCCCGCATCTGCGATACGGGGCCCCGTATCGTATCGTGGTGGCCCACGATACGATACGTATACGGACAACACTGCTTTGAACACCAATTGATCAAAGTAAAAATCCACCTCAGCTTCAATTTCATCATATAAAAACCGTTGCTTCAACATGTTCCCCTTCCATCTTAATATGCAGTTTCTCCACTTGTTTTGCACGCTCAGTTGTTAACTGACTAAGGTACTTTGCTTCTTCAGAGACTGCTGAGAGAACTCTATCTTTCTGAAGCAAATTGAAAATTGAACTGCCCTCCTTATGCCCAATACTGAGATCAAATGAACCTTCTTCGACATTGACCAATGTTACTATCAGGACTATACCAGTTCCTTGCATGTGGATGCCTGTTCAACTTGCTTCTGCCATTGCTTCCTATGATTTGAAGCTAACCATGAACCACACATTAGAGCACATAAACCTTCTTCAATATGCAAAATGTATGCACCAATATGGCCCGTGCTGTTCTTAGCAGGACGAGGACCACCACCAAGAATCCTTCCAATTCCTCTCAATGGATTTGAGGCAACAGCATCAAAAGGCAACCCTTTCTATTATTACTATCACTAATGTAGGATTTGCATGAAGCACACCAACCACATAGCACATTAAATTCATCGGTTAGAATTTTGATCTCAGTGACATTCTTATGAACAGATGCAAGCTTTAACTCCAGATCCCCTAAAGCACTCTCAGAAGGTCTGACTTTTCCATTACAAGCAACCTCTTACTAGTTTGTCTGACATCAGCAAACGTTGATTTCAGTACTTCAAAATCATTTTGTAGTGATATATTTTCTTGCTTTATAGCTTTCAGTTCCTCACTGAGAGAAGAAAAACTAGCAACATCAGTGACAGAACCATCACTAGATGAGGTCATTTTGCTGATTTCAAGGGAACCTTCTTCATTATTGACAAGACTGTGCTGAGGTACATCTTTTCTCAGTTTCTGAATCTGATCTTCAAGCAATTCAGCATTTGAGTTGTCCGTATGTTGCTGATGCAGAAGTCTGACCAGATGAGGATGATGGCCAAGCTAATTCTTCCTAAACGATATCAGCAAGGCTCCCCCTTCTCGCTCCCATTCCCACATTGCTATTACAGTAACTTGATTGTATTGATCTGCACATAACAAGGTGAAGCCGCAGCATAGCAGAACCTCAAAATTCGTTTTGATGAGCATTTTTATTATATAACAGGGCTAATTCAGAAGTTCAACATGAGAAAAACGAACACACAGCATAAACCAGCACTATTAGTAAATGATCACTTCGATGGAATCACATGATCTCAACTGAATCTCTTATATTTATGAGAGTATTTAAGCCAACCCACGTTACCTGCACATTTGCTGTGAAAGTGGTTATGCAAATCCATGTTACATGCCTACCTATTATGAAAGTGTTCCAGTAGGCCTATGTTACGTTTTTGAAAACCAACTTTCATGCTTGCTGGTTTTCCTCCATGAGTGTTAAAACATTAACCTTATTTTCAATACCACAGTAACAGAACAGCAGCAGGTCATAATGCAAAACTGATACAGATTAATTAGGCCCCAAAAAGAGCCACTTTCCTAAAAGGTAAAAATTTTTAGAAAAATTTTGGGTGTTTACAATAAAGAGGTTATTAGAAACAAATTAGGAGTGACACCAATAGAGGATAAAATGAGAGAATATCATTTAAGATGGTTTGGATATATAGAAAGAAGATCAAAAGAAGAACCTATAAGAAGGTATACAACAACAACAACTAAGCCTTTTCCCATACTAGACGAGGTCGGCTACATGGATTCTTTGTTTCCACAGATCCCTATCGTGTGTCATGTTAGCCATTAACTCCCAATAATCTAGATCATTCTTTATTGTTTCTATCCAACACTTTTGTGGTCGTCCTCTACCACTTTTAATACTTTCGAAATTTAGTTTTTGTAACCTTCTTAGAGGTTCTTCTTTTGATCTTCTATCTATAGGTACAAACCATCTTAAACAATGTTCTCTCATTTTATCCTCTATTGGTGTCACTCCTAATTTGTTTCTAATAACTTCATTATGTATACGGTCTTTTCTTGTATGACCACTCATCCATCTCAACATCTTCATTTCTTTCACAGACATCTTTTGTACATGTTGATGATTAATTGCCCAACACTCAGAACCATAAAACATGGCAGGCCTAATTGCTGCTCTATAATATTTACCTTTTAATTTTAATGGTATCTTCTTATCACAAAGAATACCTGATGCTCCTCTCCATTTTAATCAACCAACATTAATTCTATGTGTAACATCTCCATCAATTCTTTCATCACTCTGAAAAATTGACCCTAGGTATTTAAAACTTTCCTTTTCAGGAATGCAACGTGTGCCAATTTTAATTTCTATGTCCTCTAAAGTAACCAAATGATCAAACTTACATTCCATATATTCTGTCTTTGTTCTACTAAGTCAGAGGCCTTTGCTTTCTAATGTTTCTCTTCATAGTTCCAATTTTCTATTAACTTTTTCCTTAGACTCCTCCACTAATATAATGTCATCTACAAATAACATACACCAAGGTACTTCATTTTGAACATGTTTTGTTAACTCATCCATCACCATTATAAATAAGTATGACTTAAAGTTGATCCTTGATCTAACCCAATATTAACTTCAAAGAAGTCTGTCGTTCCTTCATGAGTCCTCACGCATGTTTTTGCACCATCATACATGTCTCTTATAAGGTTAATATATGTCAATGGGATACCTCTTTTTTCCAAAGTTCTCCAAAGAATCTCCCTCGATACCCTATCATAAGCTTTTTCTAGATCAATAAATATCATGTGAAGGTTTCCTTTTTTGCTCTAAAATATTTCATAAGATGTCTCAAAAGGTGAATCGCTTCAATAGTACATCTGCCTTACATGAATCCAAATTGGTTCTCTGTTGTACTTGATACTTGTCTTAACCTAGGTTCGATAATTCTTTCCCATAATTTCATAGTATGACTCATTAACTTGATATCTCGATAATTCGCACAATTTTGAATGTCTCCCTTGTTCTTATATATGGGTATAAGTGTACTTGCTCTCCATTCTTCGGGCATCTTTTGGTTTTTCCATATTTCATTAAATAGTCTTGTGAGCCAAGTGATTCCTATTTCTCCTAGTATTTTCCAAACTTCTATAGGAATATTATCTGGTCCTACCGATTTACCACCCTTCATATGTTTAAGAGCCTCTTTGACTTCATTCTTTTGAATACGTCGGTAGAAATTGTGGTTTATATACTTTTCTGACTTGGCTAAATCTCCTAAACTAATACTAACATCTTTATTTTCATTAAAAAGATTATAAAAATAGTTTTTCCATCTATTTCTTATATCATCATTTGCCACTAGAATTTTTTCATCCTCGTCTTTTATGCATCTAACATAATTAAGATCTTTAGTTTTCTTATCTCTAGCTCTAGCTATCCTAAAAATATCTCTTTCGCCCTCTTTTGAGTTGAGCTTTTTATATAAGTCCTCCCAAATCTTAGTTTTTGCTTCACTAACGGCCCTTTTCGCTTCCTTCTTTGCTTTCTTATAAGCTTCTAAAGTTTCACTAGTTTTCTTAGCATAATGTAATTTGTAACATGCCCTCTTTGCCTTGATTTTATTTTGTACTACTTCACTCCACCACCAAGCTTCTTTTTGTACCGGTACACCTCCCTTAGATACCCCTAACACATCTTTCGCCACTTTCCTAATATGTATAGTCATATCCAAACATCTCTTTGAAGGACTTTCTGTTTAAATATATCTTCTTTCTCGCTTTTGAAGTTCCACCATTTAGAAAGACTATAAGAAGGTATGAATTGGAAAGTATTAAAAGAGGTAGAGGACGACCACAAAAGTGTGGGAAAGAAACAATAAAGAATGTTCTAGACTATTGTGAGTTAAATGCTAGGGCTATGTAGAAACAAAGAATCCATATAGCCGACCCCGTTTAGTATGGGAAAAGGCTTAGTTGTTGTTGTTGTTGTTTAGGTTTCACATACTTTTGAATACTTTCAGACATTTGGGGCCCTAGAAGACAGTAGCAGCAATCCGATGCTTCAGAACACTGACTACTGTTCACTACTAATAACATTCAGAGCAGCCTTTCAGAGGAATACTGCAAACTAAGAATAAACGTTGAAAGAATTACATCAATAAGAAACAAACTGCTAAAATAATTAGAAGACATGGCAGGCCAGACACAACCTCACTGAATCACAAGAAGGTTGTACCTTTGCTCCTCTTCATGTAGCATGGTGACACCATATTCTTCAATCCTCTTCAAAGAGGAGTTGGTTGGTCGATCCATATCATTGTCTACAACAAACAAACAACGCTTAAGTCATAAAGTACAAGGTGCCCACAGCGGAGGCAGATCAAACAGTTTATCAGCAACTGTATCTTGAAGCAAGTGGTTTAGTAATCTCTTGCAGATTTTCATACGCACTAAGATGATGTTCACGGCATTCTTTCTTTCTTTCTTTTTTACCATGAATCATGTTTGCTTGAACCAGGACACCATGCAACAGAGAATACAAATAGGATTTCCTTGTATTGCAAAAAACATACAAAAATTGGTTCTTACCATCATCTTCAGCAGTGCCACTCACAGCAGTACAGAATGTTACGGTTCAATTGCATTTTATTTTTTTATTTGGAGGAAGAAAAATGTAAGGCCCTCGAGGTTACCTTGTAAAGAGACATGAATGGCAGAAAACGCAGTAGAGCCTGGGTTACTGAGGGAGCCTGAGTTCGAAAATCCTGGAGCTAATCCACTGTTTGCAAAGAGCGGACTTTTCAACACATTGGTTTTCAAATTAAAACTGCTCCATTCTCTAAAATGAATAAACCTCGGCCAGCCTTCAAATCAATCTCCTCTTTCTTTCTAAATCGAGGAGCATGTATTCATCGTGCTTTATGTTGCTGCAGTTACTTTGAGCCATTCAACAACATCACGGAACTTGTCCTACAAACCAGTTGGCAAGCAGAAAGAGAAGTAGCTTGTGAAGTTGGCATGGACAATAAGTTTGTGATATACACAGTAAACTGCACAACTATGCCACCAGAAATTTCCAGGAATATGAAAACATTGGCGTCTGACACAATAAAAAACTAACATGGAAACACACAGGGACAGTTAGGATTTGCTGTTTTTAAAACTCAAAAGTGTGCAGTAAGATGGAGAAGATGTCTAAAACGTGTCCATCAGTGCCGGACTTCAAGACACTTTATCTAGTCATGGTGTTCAACAACTAGAGAAGGGTTTCCGCATTTCTGGGCACTCATGTAACTGGAGACCACGGTCCAACTTATGGACAAAGATGTCCAATGTGACATTGATATCCAGCTTACGGAGACTTCTGTTTACCTTCTTGTATTAGAGCTTGGAGTCGATCTGAACTCTTTAAATTATCCATTTCTCCTTGCTAAAGATATATTATGTATATAATTAATAGTTGAAATGAAGGGAAACTGAACAAAGATATATCACACACCACACACACCAACTAGAGAAGAATTCACATATCCAACGAAGTTAGAGTTCTCAACTCAGATGATTATGAGAATGAAAACATAGAAGAGAAGTGACAGGGCTCACTGGACATGGTTTTGAAGGAGAGTATTCATAATAGCACGGTCTACTTGTACAACAAACTAACTTTAGAGCGTTGTTTGGTGCCAATTAAATCCGATTCATTAACCAAAATGGGTCACAACCAGATGGCAGAGCTTCAATCATGTTAGCAGTAATGTTTTACCCTTCCGTGATTCAAGCGCACCTGCTTCATCTGAGATTGACGGTGTGAATAAATGCCTAAACAAGAACTCTTGCAAGGAGAGACATCAGAAGATATGTGCCTAAAATGACGAGCTTTTCTGCTGTGGGCAGCATGCAACAGCATCAAGTTCTGGAAAAGGTTAAGGAAGCAAAACGCTAGAAGGTAAGTTGCTCTCTCATGCATCCATCCGGTTAAGGAAGCAAAAAACTGGAAGCTAAGTCTCTCTCTCTCTCTATAGATACAAAGAAATCCGGGTTCTAAATCTCTCTCTTTATATATACACCAAAAATTATAATGTCAAAGCAGTGGATTATCAATCTCTCACATATAGACGATAGAAGAGTCCGGTTTGAAACTGGACTGACGGCTACAACCATAACTACACCGGGTTGCATAATGTGAAACCAAAACCAAGACTAAAGTGGGAACCCCTCGGTTTGGTTCCAGTTCCACCTTTCCTCGAATCAAAACCAGTGTAGGTGGTTCAATCTGATTTTATGATTAGAATCAACACTTTTTGACGGATTTTGCATCAAGGATCATGGAATGGTAACGTGTTAATAACTAAATCAAGATCTTGATAACCATGTTCAACCACCAATTCTTATGTATGACTATGATATAGCAGACCCTTTGCATCAATCGAACCGTTAAGATAGTCACACAGTCTATCATTGACAAGAGATTTGTGATCCATATCCTTTACTTAAACACCAAAGGATTAAGTGTCATGCCCCGGCATTGGAATCACCCAATGTCTCGAAACTCGCGACCAGTGCTAGGCTGCGCACAACCTAGTAAGTCTTTCACCAAGGATGAAGTAGTTTAGTGAAAGTTTAAGACTAATGATTGAGAGGGTCAATTGGAGTTAGCAAAGATACTTAAGAATAAATAAAAAAGCAATGTGATTGCATTGATAGCAGATAAAGGTGTGTGACCCATGACATGCTTACAATTCAAGTGCGGGACTCTTAGTCAACACAATAAGCAAAGGGGGTGCCTACCTGTTAAGAGGTAACATCTCGTTCCTATGTACTAGAAGTTGTCAGGGAGTTCTCACGCACGGGCCTAGTTACACAACCATAGTATAGTTCGCGGTTAAATAGTCACATTCTCTCCCATCTAAGCTCTTCACGACCTTGGAAGTTTCGCGGTGATGCTCTTACAACTCTAAAGCTCTTGGTGCATTGTTCGCCTCTTAACTCATTGTACCTTCGTCTTTTACAACTCTTGTTGTCCTCCAAGGCGTAGGTGCCTGTAATAGATACGGCCTACACGTTTCATGTTTGCATGATAAATCTTAGGTTTGCTCGCATTGAAGGCAGTTAGCAATCTGTAATGAACGGACTGCAGTCGAAAAACCCAATCCCCTACCCTTAAGATGACTGGTTGAGGATTGTCATCCTTCTAGACCATCACAGCGCGTTGCTTCATGACGAGACCATCACACCACTTCAAATTCATCAACTTCTTCATGCGCGTCGCTACCTTCACATGGAGTGATTGGGTAAAATCACGCCACTCTTGTTGATCAGTGCAGTTGTGTATGGAGTCAATCAGTATATTATATGTCATGCATTCCATGAAAATCTGAATCTTCTCATTTCATTAAGAATTAGTGAAACCTGATCCAAGAAAACATTCTTCATTTCAAATAGTGGTAGAGGAGATTATTGTAGTCTTGGATGGTGAGGTTGCCTTGGAAAATTCTCATTCAAGGCCTTTAGTGTTGCTCCCATCGACCCATTTAAAGCGTAAAATTGAACTTCCAACTTCATGAACTTTCGAAAATTAGGTTTCTTTGGGGGTTTTTCCAGCGAAGGTTCGTTCGGGAGATCTAGTGCTTTGACGACAACACAACAATGCAACACTTAAAATTAGTTGTTCACTGCAAACAGCTTGATGCACTAAGCAAAATGTAGCAAAAGGAAGAAAAATCAACAAATTAACCCATTGCCTCAACCTTATAGTAACTACAAGCCAACTTGAGGCCAGACCCAGTTGTGAGTGTGTAGGATCCAAAGTGTTTTAAACAAAAAGTAAATCACTAATAGGTTGCATAAGTTTGGTTGTGGACATCAACCAAGAACAAATAATGTAGATAATAATCAATTAGCTTGACAAAGAGAAGGTTGACTCGCCTCGGTCTTATGATATAGACATGACTTACATTAGGAGTCCCTATGACCATGGTATCAAGCTTTAATTAGGAGTAAATCAAAACCTATTGTAATAGCATTCAATGAACTTAATTGTGGATGTTGAAGCATCATACAACTTCAGACATCATCGACTACCCAACATCTGGTATCAGATCATGTTGAAGCTCTACGACAAACTCCAAAAAGGTACACCAGTTTTGCAAAATAAAAAAAATGCATTACCGAGAGAAGTCGGAAAATGTTTTTCTAACGTAAGTAAATTTTTACAAATAAAAAGAGAAAAAAGAGAAAAAGAAAGAGTGATAGTCAAAAGCCATCCGTTGAAGGTGGCCTTAGGTAGGTCGAATGACTGGAAATCAAAGACATAGTTTAAACACAATAGAGATTAGGCAAAAAGAAAGAGGAAAAAAAAGAAAGTCAGTGAAGCGGAAAAGAACCGTTGGCGGCCTCCTCTTTGTTTCCTCTTTCTATTTTCTCTCACTTAGAAATAAAACCAAATAAGAATAGAGACTAAGCCAAGAGGGCTAGAGGCAGAACCCAAATGGCCAAAGGTAGACATTGACGGCCTAAGGCTGAACCCTGACGACAAGAGATAAAACTCATACGACCTAAGGCAAAGAACCGAAGATGACTTAAGGTAGAGCCGAAGATGGCCTTAGGCAAAGCCCAGATGGCTGGAGGCGATGACTCAGAAGAGCGACGACCACAACAGACAGGCGACAACAGGGCCGCTACAACCATTCCTCATCTTCTTCTCGGTTTCTCTCTGTCTCTCTCTTTTATACTTAAAACTCTGAAAACCGCGGTTTTACAATGGGTAGCGGTTTTAGTTAATAAATGATAGTTTTGTCCTTCATGAAAATGAAAATTATAAAATACCAACATAATTTTTTTTTTAAATATCCAGATATTTTGGAGTGAAAAGATAATTTTACCCTTGTTAGGGTAAAAAGTCTTTTCTACCCCTAAGAGTCTATGAAACTATAAAATACCAAGGTATAGTTTTACTCACTTATACTTAGCCATTTCAAGAAATTTGAAAACCCAGATTTTGGGTGCTTTTATGAATATAACCCTATTAGTTTTACAAAATATTTGTTATACCACTTTAGGAAAGTACAAAAAATAACCTTGTACTTTTTGAGAAATGTCGTGAATAATAATTTTTTAAACTTAGTCTTGGTTTTTATAATTTTTGTACAATAGTACCTAAAGGTTAAATAAACTGCAGAACAATGTCTCCAAATATTTATTCCTTGGATTTTATAGTTTTTTCAAAATGATACCTACAGGTTAAATAAACTACAGTACAGACTTATAATATATTTATTGTTTAGTACTTAGAACTTGTGGATATGACATTTAGGTGTTTGGCTATATTTTTTAGATTCTTTATGAAATATCTTATGTAAATATATTTGATGTATATTTTATGTTTTCTATCTTAAAATATTTAGACTCTCTAATTTTTGTCTCTACCAAAAAGCTTTAAAATGACTTCTAGAATTTGTATATCTGAATTGACAAAGACTGAAAAGTTAAATGACCTAATTTCCAAATATAAAAAAGAAGAATATCACTAGCCTTAACTTTAGAAGGAGTTGATTATGAACTAAAGGAAACAATATTACCTACTACACCAGTTGCAATAAATGAGTAAAATGAGAGATATAAGACATTTTTAAAGGATGACACAATAGTCAGGACAATAATGTTAACTTATATAGAAGACGATTTGATTATAGTCTTTTAAGAATTTGAAACTGCAAAAGAATGATTTGATTCTCTGACTATAAAATATGATACTACATTCAAGTTGCATGTACTACTTCTTTAGAAGTATAATTCTTACAAAATAAAAGAGAACAACGTCATTGAACATGTCAACAAAATATTGGTAATGGCTAGAGATCTGGTTGTAGCAAAGTTAATCATTCCTCAACCTATGCAAATATTCACGATTCTAAACAATCTCCCCTTTCTTATAAAATAGTAACCACAACCCTAAGACTTGGGACTGATTTTACTATTTTTGAAATCTCATTAAAACTAGCAATCAAACTAGATAATATGAATAAGAATAAAAGAGAAAAATTGCTACTTCTTTAAAATGATTTAGGGTCTAGCTCGAAGAACAATTAGGGAAAAAGAAAACCAAATAAGAAATTTGATAAGAATAGAAAGTAGAGCGATCAAAATTTTAAAAAATCGTAAGAAATTTTTTTCCCGGGTAAAGTACCTCAACTGTGACAAGATGGGTACTACAAAAGAAATTATCTTAACAAAAAGACCAATGGAGGTAAAAATCAATGATATGGTGCAATATAGAAGTAGGACATAATATATGTAGTTTTTTAGTATCTCTATATAGACCGCCTGATAACTAGTTGGTGGAACGACAATGAAATAACTCGATATATATTAAAGAGCAAAGAGAGAGCGATGGACTTTGAGGACTACTAGCCTGACAAGCATAAAGTATATATGAGAAACAATACATTTTCTAATGTTCTTGAGGTTGGGTCCTTTAGGGTTTTATATAAGGCATACCAATTGTATTCACTGATGTATTAATTGTACTCTCTATAAGGTGGAATCTTGTACCGGACCCTTCCTTAATAAAGAAAGAGTTTGCATTAAGGTTTGTCCTTGGAAAAGTTATTATAAGAAAGCATGACATGATAATATTTTTTGGTTTATTTGATATCGAGTATGGGTTGTTTAAACTCAATATTAATGAAAATGAAAGCTCTTTTTTTGCATATGTTAATAGTGTCCATAAAATTGATGTGAATGTATGACATAAAAAATTAGGTCATATAAGTCTAAAAAAATTGATAAAAATAACCAATTTTAACTTATTGCTCAATTTTAATGAAAACACTTTTAATAAGTATAGAGTCTGTATACAAGGAGAAATGACTAGAAAATCATTTTCTAAAGAAGTAACCAGGGCAACAACCATATTATAGATTATTCATACTGATTTATTTGGACAGTTTACTGTAAGAACATATCGAGGAACTATTTATTTCATAACCTTTATCGATGATTACTCGAGATATACTTATATATTTATCTTAACACATAAATCCAAGGCACTTGATGCATTCAAAGAATATAAGTAAAAAATGGATAACCAATTAGGACATACAATCAAAGTCTTCAGATCAGATAGAGGTGAAAAATATATCTATACATAATTTTTAGAATTCTACAAAGACTTCAGTATTGCAAAACAAAATATAATGCACAAGACATCTCAACAGAATGATGTAGGAGAGAGATACAACATGACTATTAAACATGATGAGATCTATGTTAATAGATGCTTCTATGCCAATGATAGTTTAGAGAGAAGCAATAAATACAATTGTGTATGTACTCAATAGAGTTTAATGAAAAGTTGTATTCTCTACACCATGTGAAGATCCTTAATCAATCCACAAACAAATTATATAGTAGGCCCTTAAGATGTATATTTATCGGATATTCTTAAGGATCTAAAGGATATCGATTTTATAATAAGGACCATGGACTGATATAAAGCAGGAATGCAGAATTCTTAGAAGAGACTAAAAATGACATCCTTGAAAATGATGATGAGTATATTGATGATATAGTAGGAGTATATCAATCATCATTTGAACCAATTGATGAGCTTTCTTAACAAAATGAATCTTTAAGTGGACACAAAAGATGTAGGGTCATACCGTCCTACTTGAAAGATTATCATACTTACCTTGCATAGAAAGTATGTAATTCAATAGATTTAGATGAGTTGACTGACAACTTAACATATCAATAGGTTATTGACTCATCTGAATCGTTAGATTGGAAAAAATCATGGATGAAGAAATTGAATCTATTGAGAAAAATCATGTTTGAGAATTTATTGATTTGATAAGAGAAATGAATATCATAGGTTGCAAATGGGGTCTTAAAATGAAGTATAAGGGTGATGGTTCAATCGACAAGTTTAAAATGAGGTTGGTTGCAAAGGGTTTTTCGCAAAAGGAATGGATAGATTATTTTTAAACATATTATCTTGTTGCAAAATTTGCATCATTAGATGAAGAAATTGAATCATTGAACAGGAAAAAAAACCATGGATGAAAAAATTGAATCCATTAAGAAAAATCAAGTTTGGGAATTACTTGATTTACCAAGAGGAAGGAATGTCATAGGTTATAAATGGGGTTTTAAAAAGAAATATAAGGTCGATGGTTCAATCGATAAGTTTAAAGTATGGTTGGTTGCAAAGGGCTTTTCATAAAAGAAGAGATAGATTCTGTTGAGACATATTTCCCTGTTGTGAAATTTGCATCTATTAGAATAATCCTAACGATATCATCATATTATGATTTAGATTTATATCAGTCAGATGTAAAGACTTCTTTTTTAAATGAAGATTTAGATGAAATCAAATATATGCATTAGCCTAAAGGATATATAGTTGAAGCGAAGAAGATAAGGTATATAAGTTGAGAAAATTCATATATAGCCTGAAATAATCACCTCGCCAATGGTATTTGACTTTTTAAAATGTTATAGTTGAACTTGGGTTTGTGGCTAATAAGCTTGATTACTGTGTATATGTATGAAATAGTGAGTCACTTTGTCATTTTATCTTTGTATGTAGATGACATATTGTTGACTGATAATGACAATGAGATGATTGACAAAATCAATGGTTAAACTCAAAGTTCGAAATGAAGGATTTGGGAAAAACATCCTATATCATAGGAATAAAGATTTTTTGAGATAGAGAATAAAAACTTCTTTGCTTAAGTTAAGAGAGATATATTGATTATATTCTAAAGAAGTTTAGAATCAGTGAATGCATATCTGCATTTACGCCTGTTGTGAAAGGGGTTAAATTGAGTAAGGTTGATTATCTCGATGAAGAATGTTTCTTAGGGTAGCCTAATGTTTCTTAGGGTAGCCTGATGTATGCTATGTTGTACACAAGACTTGATATCAACTTTGTTATTGGTCTTTTGAATAGATATTAAAGTAATCTTGGATGACACAATGACAATATTATAAAGCAAAAGATTCTAAGATATCTTAAAGGAACAAAAGACTTGAAACTTTGTTTTCAAAGTATGAATTGAAAGTGATAGGATACTCAGATGCTAACTTTGATGGGAGCAAAGATGACAACAAATCAACCTCAAGACAAACATTTTATTTGGAGGTGATGCAGTTTCTTAGGCATGACCATGCAAACGGACCTCACCATTGGCACGGTCAACCCGCCTCATCTCCACCCATGTGCGACAGAGTTGGTGTTCGTGCTCGAGGGTATGGTGTACTCGGGGTTCATGGACTCAAGAGGGAAGGCTTAAGCGAGGGTGGTGGAGAAGGGGGAGGTGGCGGTGTACCTAAAGGGTTGGCGCACTTCCACATGAACGTCGGCGAGGGGTCGGCCACTATCTTGGGCAGCTTTAACGGGCAGAATCCTGGGTTGGGACAGATCCCGCAGACCGTGTTCGGGTCCAGGATCAGAGCCAATCTGCTGGAGAAGGCATTCGGGTTGACCCAGGAAGAGGTGGCCAAGCTTGGCCAGCGGTTCGATTCACGGCAGTTCACGTAGAGAGAGAAAGAAAGGATGTTTATTTGGTGCCTCGTGTACATCATGGTTTCGAAGTTTACTCGATGTGGTTATTTCGTGTTGGGTTCTCAGGTTAGACTCTTATTGTGAGGGTGATTGGTTTCTTCGTGTAGTGAAGAGCCAACTCTGAATACATTACATCTCGCACAAAGTGCGACAACTCAATTGGCTAGGGTGTTTGGCTCATAAGTTACAAGTTCATGAGTTCTAACACAGTGGCGGACTCAATAATTCTTTTGGAGTGAGGGACTCTTGTATTTTGGGTGAGATGCACTTATATTTTAAGCTCACAAAACACTTATATTTTGGATGATCACTTATATTTTGAGTGATTGTTCCTGTTGAGTCCAGTTGTATCTTGAACTCTTCATCTTGGGTTTAGGCAATAAAGCCATTGTGGATAAGGTTGTGCCTGCCTGTGCGTGTGTGTGTGAGAGAGAGAGAGAGAAGGGAAGAGAGAAATACCAGTTCGTTTCAGTTGTAGGATTAAATGGAAAGAGAACTGGCACCCTTCTCCTCATAGGAACAAAGAATACTATGATGGTTCCGTTGCTTTAGATAATATATATTTATCTCATCTCTCTTCTATCATTCAGCAATCCCAAAGTTTCTTTCTGTTGTGAGTGAAAGCATCAGCATGGTGGCACTATTGGACCAGATATACCTGGGTTCGGTTACAATTTATAAACCCTTGGTACTCCAATTTAAACTCAAAAACCCAATAAAAGAAGAAAAGGAAACATAAATAAAACTTATAAAATAAAAGAAGAGCAGGTTGTTCTAGTTTTATGAGAGAAGGAACCATAACGAAAGGGTTTTTAGTTTGAAGTACTTGGTTCTTGTTGATCGATTCTGGTTTTAATTGGTTTTTGGCTTTATCCGGTTTCAGTTTCTTTCCTTTATTTTTTTTACAATGGGAGGCTGAAGCCATGCAAGCACTAGGAGTCCAACTCTTGCCACAGTGACCCACCCCACAAGCATGTCGCCGTTGAGCTGTCACTCTGGATGTGATTTGGTTTCAGCTTCGATCCCACCATTTTGCTTGTACATCACCTAATCCAACCCAATTTGAAATGCAATACATGGTATTAAAAGATGAGTTAGGAGCCTAGGCTCGAACAACAAAGACTACCATAATGTTCTCACACAATCGTGCAAGATAGGATTGAAGAAGTAGATTTACTCGGGTTAAGAATCTAAGCAGATATTAAGAGCCAGATTTGAATAGAATAGATAATCTGAAAGGTAGTTTGATAAATTATTCACCACTAGAAATGGCTTAGGTGATTGGAAAGTCCGTTGTCTCTCACTTGTTGGAAGGATTTTGCCACAATTTCCTTGTACCACATGCAGTCTGCTTGTAAATCAAAGAAGTGATTAATGCGTTGGAGAGACTCCATAGAAATTTTATTTGGGGAGAGACTGGTTATACTAGAAAGACACCTTATTAGATAGATGGCAGATTCTTTGCCAACCGAAAGCCAGAGGAGGACTAAAACTTCAGACTATAAGAGATATGAATGATACATTCATCATAAAACTGGGATGGAAACAGCTCACCGGATTGAAAGACTTAGGGGTGAGTATTAATTGAAAGATAAGCTAGATGATTCAATAGGATAGAGAAGGTTTGCTCTAAGCCTACTGACTCGCTACTCTAGAAAAAGATTGCCAAAATGTATCCCTGAATGGTACAAAGTGAAAAATGAGAACTAAATTCTTGAAAGATGAGTGGTTGAATGGAACTGAAAGGCTAGAACAATAAGGTTTGCTCTAAGCCTACTGACTCGCTACTCTACAAAAAGATTGCCAAAATGTATCCCTGAATGGTATAAAGTGAAAAATGAGAACAACTAAATTCTTGAAAGATGAGTGGTTGAATGGAACTGAAAGGCTAGAACATAAGGTTTGCTCTAAGCCTACTGACTCGCTATCCTACAAAAAGATTGCCAAAATGTATCCCTGAATGGTACAAAGTGAAAAATGAGAACCAAATTCTTGAAAGATGAGTGGTTGAATTGAACTGAAAGGCTAGAACAATAAGGTTTGCTCTAAGCCTACTGACTCGCTACTCTACAAAAAGATTGCCAAAATGTATCCCTGAATGGTATAAAGTGAAAAATGAGAACAACTAAACTCTTGAAAGATGAGTGGTTGAATGGGACTGAAAGGCTAGAACAATACCTCATTAGATATATTGATGAGCAAGAACTACATAGTCGAGTCAGACTGTGGGAATGGATGGAAGATGGAAATGGCAAGATCTTGAAAACCCAGTCGATCACAGCTAAACTACAAGCGACTCTAACACCGAGAGAGGAACATGGAGAAGACCATATTGTCTAGAAAGAAAGAAACTCAGGTAAATTCAGTAGTTAGCTTCTATTTACTAAATGCTGGTAATTGTCAAGCACGAGAAAATTACTTATGAAAGCGAATATGGCAATGAAAAGGCCCAACATGTATCCAGACGTTCCTGTGACAAGTGGCATATAAGTGTTTGCTCATAAGAGAATGGTAATCGCAATGGTCACAAGCGAAGGACTTCTGCGAATTTTGCAGAAACCGGACTGAAGATGTTATACACATTCTACAAGACTGTAAGCTCACTTGTGCATCAAATGGTAAAGCATGAACATCTCAAGAATTTGTTTTGCATGGAACTTAGAAGTTTAGTTGCACTATAACTTTATACATGAACTTGGAATTAGTAGCCAAGTGAAATGAGAAATAACCTTTGAGGTTACTATGTGGCTAGCATGGTAGTGGAGGAACAAGGCTCTTTTTGATGAAAACTATAAGGAATCAAGAAACAAATGTGAGACCATTCTAAATTATGTGAAGCAAATCTCAAATGCAATACAAGAAATATCTTATTCATTTGGAAATAGGAGCCAACAAATCTACATGAAGTGGTCACCACCAAGTAGAGGTTGGATAAAATTGAATGCAGACAGATGCTCAGAAGATGGTCCAAAGACAAACAGGTTGTGGAGGTTTAATACATGATGATTCAGGTACATGGCTCAATGACTTCGTAAAATTCTTCGGAGATTGTTCAGCTTTAGAGACAAAACTATAAAATATCTTGCTCGGATTAAAATTGGTGTAAAATTCAAGACACAAGAATTATTGCAGAGTCTGATTCGTTTCAAGCACAACTTGTCAGCAGCAATGAAAGACAAGAATGTAAAGATAGTAATTTGGTAAATAGAATTCACTGTTAACTTCAAAAAGAACGACAAATTAGTGTGAAACACATTTACAGAAAAAGAAATACATATGCAGATTAGTTAGCTAAGTGGAGCTATTAGAGACCGACGACCATATGCTTGTAATAAGAGGATGAACTCCGAATGCAGTTACTAGCATTACTAGAGAAAGACATCTGAGCGAATGCCCAGAGAGATGAATTGCTATAACGATTGAGGGCTCGTGTCCCGTTGTTCTTAAAAGAAAAAGAAAAAAAGAATTAACGGCTTTCATCGTTGAAAAAGCAAAACCATGAGTTAGTTGCATTGAGATATAAATACGGAGATACAGAAGAACTTGTCAATAATGTGTTCTGAAATCTGCACCATTCATTGGAGCGACGGCAGCGGCATGTAGGGTGGCGATGTTCACGTGGGCCACCTAATAAAATGGGAAAATGGAAGACGTCCATATGCAAAATGGACGGCCAAGATCTCTAAGCAAACTTAAAACATACTTGTTATCATTTGAACTGCTCTCGCCATCCCCTTTTTTCTTGACAGATGCTCCTTCGCAACCTGATCTCGACTTTGAGCGAGAGAACACCGAGGAAAGTAGTAGCGCAACGATGTGGAAATCGATGAGTGGCCATTGATGGGAATCTCCTTGTTGGTGGGTTTGAAGGCGACCATCTTGCTGGTCGCCTTCGTCGCTCTGAGACGCGTCGCTTCCGTCCTCTTCTCTGTTCCTGTGCTTCATGCATCCTTCGTATCGTTCCTCGTCTCCATCGCGTCTCATCCGTCGGTCAATCTTCCATTGCTCTTGGGGAAGAATCGCAATGGTAGTTTCCCACTGTGGTCGTTGATCCTTTTTGGTTCCTACCATCTTTTCATCCGGATTTACGTCTATTTTAGGAGATTGAAGAGGAGAGAGCCTCTCTACAACGAAATAATCGACGGAGTCTACGTTGGCGGATGGCCCTCCCGCTTTGATTCCGTGCCGCCCGGCTATCCGGCCATTATTGATTGCACTTGTGAGCTCCCCAGAAGCGCATTGTTCTCTAAGAACGCGTATATTTGCGCACCAACTTGGGATACGAGAGCGCTTCGGCCGTCGGATATCGAAATGGCCGTTGGATGGGCGTGCTCGAAGAGGGCTCAGGGTAAGCCGGTGTACGTTCACTGTGCATTTGGTGAGTGCTTTTCTCGTCTGATTGATTCAATGTGGTTGATTTAGCTTAGACACTTGCTTGGAAAATTGTTGGCATTGTTCTTTGTTTTTTTGTTGGTCAATCATCCCGATGTCAAGTATGTGAAGCTGTTACGTTGGTAATGCTCCTAACTTGCAAGTGTTGCTTCTGATGGTGTGTTTTATTCACTTATCACTTGGTTAATTTGGAGATTGTCGGTGGTTGACCTTTTAGGCTTGTTAAAACATATCTTTATGATTTCATTGTTTCAAGTTGTCTCGAATTGAGGGATTTGATTAATTTTGATATTGTTAGTATGCAAAGCACAAGGTAACTGTTGAAGAGCATCCTAGTTCTGGGATTTCCGTCTGGATCAAAGGTTTAAACATATAGATGAGATGATAATCTCATGTGGATTTGTGATCATGGAACATAAGATCCACTAAGGTTCACTAAACAATTGAAGTAAAGGGCATGCCCAATACAATGAGATCGGTCTGTTAGTTCTTAGCACCACTTTTTTTGTGAAAATGCTTCTTCCTTAACAATCAACCATGATATAAACTCGGGGTTTTTACAGATTTGTTCACTCTTTATGTGTTGGTCCTTTTAACTTACTAACTGTGTATGTCGTAGTTGAGGGAAGCACTATGGAGGTTTTCTTCCTCAGCAGTTCAGTGCTAGAACAGTGGGCTGCTAACCGACTGGTTCTAGGTTCAAATAGCTTTGCTCATTCCCGTTGTTGAAAACCTTCAGAAATAATACTCAAGCAAGAAGCGAAATCAGTAGAAGTCCTTCCTCCCAGTTGTGAGGCTGATTTATTTGTACATAACAATGAAACTGTCTTGTTCTCACAATCTTTGATTTCTTCCTCTTGAGACTCTTCTGTTAGTCCTTTTGCCTTGGTTGTTCAAAAAAAGTATACCTTTCATAGATTTTCCACATTGGCTCATATTGGTTAAGCAAGTTATAGGACTACAGACTCTTTACCTTCTAGGCCATCCCATGGGTGGGACAGTGATCCTAGAGAAACCACATAATGATCAAAGTTCTAAACTGGGGTTTGGCTCTGAAAGGGTTCTCCTAACAATATCGCACCATAATCAAAAGGTACAGCAGCCAAAGTGTCCCGATTTAACATAAATATAGGCACCGGAGAAGCGGAGCATTCTGAAAAAAGAGAAACTCACATTGAGATAGTTTGTGTTTATCTAATTCTTTTCCTACATTTCTATGCATCTGGTTGCTGGTCTGGTAATAACCCAATGGGACATGAGTATTTAGGACCACGTCATTGATGAGAATACAATCCTTTTCTTATGTTTGATCCAGATAGTAAAAGCTGATGCATTTTAGATATCCCACTCAAAAAACCAAATAACTCTTGATAGTGGCTATGGATTCTTGTCCATCTGATGTTTAGTAAGAATTGAGACATAACTCTAGTCTTAATCTTGTTCTATGCAATGTTGAAGTTGATGTCTAACGTTTACAATCATCAAATAGCTATGCATCCTCACTGTACAAAATTTGGTGGAGAAATATAATTTAGAATTTCTTTCTCACTCATACCATTGAGAGGACCTGAAGTTTTAGATGGTGAAGCTCCAGCCCGTTAACTTGCCAGAATTTTTAACCAAAGCCTCCACCACAAGAAGTTACTGCTTTCTTGGTGGACATCATTTCACAGATAGTGTTTCTAGTTTCTTTCTCCGTTCTAGGGTTCCCATTTCATGTTTCCTGTGCAGGAATATATGTGGCAGTTGAACCTACAATGATGGTGTAGGACCTTTCAAGCTCCTTGGCATTATACCAAGGGGAGTGAACCAAATGGCGGCATGGGGAATACAGAATCATAAAGATTCAGTAATTTAGATGGGTGCCCTTTATACTTTGGGTGTGTGTTAAACTTTGACATTACCTGGAGGTGTTAGGTGATGTTAGTAGATTTCTATATCTGAAAGGTTGTGAAGGGGGAGAGGGTGGGTTAGATGGAGCAGTCTTATTCATTTATGGTATGGATTATTAGGAACCCGATTGCATTAATCTCATTTCAAATGAAGGACAAATGTGGATAGATGGTTCTAAACAAAGAAATGCTGCATATGTGTATAGTTGTTTTGGTGGCATATCAAATTCCATTTGGGTGGTTCTGTCCAGAAGCTTTTGCTGGGTATACAAATTTGTGCTGTTTTGATTTCAATCACTGACGCTGCTACATCTGATAGCGGAAGAGGTGTAAAATAGTGCATACATTTTTGCTGTGCTAAGGTGGACTTAGTTGTTCACTATTTGCTAATATTAGTTATAGTGTTTCTATTTAGAAATTAGGACATCCTTACAGTTCTTGTGGATTTTAACTGGATATCTGATCTTTATGTCAGTTAGTTGAGGTCAATCTGAGACTTCTTGGCATTGATGTGCTGATCTTTATGGAGGTTATGCTATTGTGTTGCAAAATCATCTCAGGTTCTCCTAAAAGCTTACAAAAATACAAATTATCACAGATATTAATATTATTGTCTTTTCATGGTTGTGGCTGTTTCAAGAGTATTCTGAAATGACTGTGGGTATTGCTATATGTTTGATATGTTTTTGCTACAATCTGGAGATGACCTCCTAAATTGTTCATTTCATGTTTTGATGGTTCCAGATTTGCATGTTATATTTAAATTTCTAGATTAATGTCCTAATTGTATTAAAAGTCAACTATCTTCAGTCTATCGGATTGATTGATCGACTAGAAAATACTTGGGTATATTAGATCAAAATCGTTCAGAAGGTTTGCATATCAGCACTAGAGCGAGTATTACCCTCTCTGTATGAGTGCATGTGCGCATGCAACTTTTAAGATACCATTACCATATGCCTGATGCAGTTGGGTGCTACACTTTGTTATAGGTCATGGGAGAAGTGTTAGCGTTTTGTGTGCTCTTTTAGTTGGCTTAGGTGTCGCCGAGGACTGGAAAGAAGCAGAGAAGATTGTTAGAAAGCAAAGGCCTTCAATAAGGATGAATGCTCTTCACCGGAAGACTTTGGATGAATGGTCGAAGTATCATGTTACTTCTGAAAAGAAAGATGGCTCAACAATTAGCTCCTTAAATTCTTCAGGGGAATTAACAAAATGATTCGGTAAAGGTTACCTGCTACTATCTAATTATAGGGTTCCAGTTTGCCAGATATTGTTGTTTCTGCTGTGGGTAAGTAACTTCTGTTCCTATTTTTGCTAAATAACTTGTATCGACTTGGAAGAAAATGGACGGCAATTCATCATTCTTTTAGCTTGTTCAGCATGATGTTTGATTTTGTGTCTGGGCTCGATAAGCCGCCCGTTGTAAGACATGCTGGAATTAATAAGAGTCAGGGTGATACTACACTGACATGTAAAACTAGGCTGTCATTTCCTGAGTAAAGAATACGTTCTTTCTTTTTCTTTTTTGGTTACAGGAGCCCCAAGCCTAACGCACACACACACATGTATGAATCACAAAGCCCTGCCAGTTGAGCTAACGCTGTGGGTGCGAATACAGAATACCTTTATGGGTATATATATATACACACAGAGAGAGAGAGAGAGAGAGCAAGTTTATTGATGATTCTTGTGAGAAATAATACATGTAAGTAATTTCCTACACTTGTGTATTCCATTCGACAAAGAATGGGAATCTACAAAGTCAGACAAGGTACATCCGCTTTTTCCTTCTCCTCGTGCTATGACAATCACCAGTCTTCCCTGTTTTTTCTGTTTTTGAATGTAAGGATTTTCACTTCCGTTTCGTTTGATGATTATCAGCAAAATCAGAAGGTGGTAAAGTGATTTTCTGTGTGCTGTACCATTATATCAGTTGTAGTCGGGACTGCGTGTGCTTCTGCTATCATTATTCTGCATCACCAATAGACAAAATGAATGAGCATGGAAAATTAGAGACAAAATGTTGTCTATGTGTTGCATGCATGTTTGTGTGTGAAACTCATTGATTAATATCGAAATAGTTGTAAGAGTTTACATGGCTGTGTTTCAATAATTTATCTTTCTTATCTGGTTAGTTCTTGACTGGTCAAGCTTGGAGACGTTCCCCATGAAATTGGAACCCCGGACTTCTTGGTTAATACTGGTGCACCCTAGCCATATAGGCTGCAGCCACTGTGATCTAATATGCAAGTATCTATAGCAAAGTTATAAGAATTGGTTCTTGAATCCAATGGTTTTTCTAGTGATTCAGAAAATCGCTCGAATCAAATCAACCTGAATCAACAAATTTTGGAACAGTAGAGTAATATTTGTTCTTAAAAAGTTTTGAAGTGCCAAAGAAAATTAGGCTTAATGATCTACAGAAAACTCTTCTTTACCGATTCAGGTGGTTGATTCAATTAATTCTGGGAAAAGATTGTGCATGAGCAAGTTTGTCAGTGAAAATAGCAACAGGCTGTTGCTCTAACTTGGTCATCGATAGGATTTTTCTACAAAAAATGAATGGGAATCACGGTGACGGGATTCGACTATATCTTCAAAATTCCGGGGTCATCAGTGTTCTGGCATCATCTACACCATGCGTCACTGCCATTCATTATTCATTATGTGTGTGCACTCAAGGTTTTTGAGAAGAGGGGGAAGTTAGATCATTTGCGTTAAAGGTAGATCGTTTGTAGAGAATCCTGTCATTCTAGAATTTGAAGGAGCGAGAATCTAAATGAAGTTAGAACTGTTGGCGTCTCAAAGCAATCTGGTTATTTTCATATTTAGTGCTAAACAGGGAGATTATGGAACAGCGGCTTACTCTCTTGGCCGAGAAGCCCAAAGCAAGCTAAGAGATCTTAGGCGGTTGAAATATTCGCCGATAGCTAGGAAACACCGGGCTGCTTGCCGGATAGTCAAAATCCGGCAAAGTTGGTGCAGTGTCTGCTGCCTCAAATTGTCAGCCTGCGACATTTAGAAAAGGAAAATCATCGACTCAGAGAGACAAAACAATGCAGACTGTCAACAACTGGTGGAGTGTTTCTGGAAGAAGAAGAAAGGGAGGTGCTTGTTTTGCAAGAAATCCTAACTTGCTACAAGAAACCCGGAACCAAATCCATACCGAATCCCGCACTAAGCAAGGTCAACTACATGGATTCTTAGTCGCCTTTGTGCACTATCTTGTGTCATATTAGCATTTAACTCCAAAAATCAAAATCATATTTCATCATATTTAACCAAGATTGTACTTGTTAAAAACAAAAGGTAGCTAACCTGCCGAATGAATCCCTCGTAATTGGCAAGCTTGCCAAGAGCCATGGCCATCTGACCCATGTAATTGCCAGCATCGGGCCCTTGGCTAAGTGGTCCGGAGCCAATGGTCTCCGCGAGAGCCTGTTGCAGCGAATCAAGACCTTGTGTTAAAGCCTCCTCAGCTTGTTGTGACGATTGCTGGAGGCTGCATATACCCAAGAATTGTTGCTCTGTCAATGGCTCCAATTGGGGCACAAGTATCTGCACGGGTTAATATCCAATCGGTTAATTAAAAGGCAAACAAGCCCGATTCCTAAACTCAAAATACGGATGGATCAAAATCAAGAAACCAAATCCAAGATCCAATTTGCCATTCATGTAAGTACTAAAGTACTTATACTTTCATTGTTTAGACTATGTATTTGATCATATTCGTTTCAATTGATGATTATATGAAAACCAATGTTCTTCCTACTTTAGGATAATGACTTCCAAATCTTGAAAATAATTCGGGCCGGATCAAATAAATAAAAGATCCGAGCTTGCCACGGCTATAGATTGGTGAAACCTCCCCAAGTCGGAATATGGGCTTTTGACTTGAACAGTTAAAGCCATAATGAACACACCTAAATCAAGATCACGAACTTAGGGAAATTAATTACATCTGATGTCAAACTTATGCGGATCAGGAAGTATAGCGGACTTGAACTTCAAACTTTTATTGGAATGCAGCTAAAAATTTTATGGAGGAGATTTGCTCATTTCCAAGTTTGATCAAAAGATTTGGATCTCAGATGCATTTCTTGGTTATGACAATATGAGCTAATACAAATTATGCAACTCAGTCAAGGCAATAACTGGTGATAATTTGGACAAGTTAGTCATTTTTGAAGGGCGACATAGGGCAGATTAGTCATATTATGATCATTCAAGGGTATATGACAGGTCCATGGGAGCTCTACCTTGAGTAGCTCTGATGGCCGGAATCCGCCCATCCAAAGGAAACAACGCTCTGCTTGTGTCTTCCACATGCCGGAGAAGAGATGGAAGACGTCGGACTTGGCCGCAATGCCTTTGAGACGGAATATCTCATCATAATGGTTGAGGCAGCTGTCGACAATAACTCGGAGCTCGACGTCCGGCAGGTGAGAGTGAAGCCCGGCTCGGAGCTCAGACATGTGCCTCTGGTCCTCTTCTAGCCATCTTGCATGTTCCATGTCAAAGACTGCTGCACCTGAACCATGAGAGAATGCATGGCGATCAGTTGCCTTTAAGTCCACAATATTTCCAAAATACCGATTCAAACCCCCTTAAAAACTTGCATCTTTTTTAAGTATCAAGGATTTGCAAAGGTTATGTAGGTCCAAAATCTTATGTGCCTTCTCCCTTTGGCTTTCCCTGAGTTCAAGAGCAGTTTTATATCCAGACCCAACAAGAAGGAAGGATAATATCTGTAATTATCATATTATTAATTTATTATAATTGTTGATAGTGAGGTTTGATTTAGAGCCTGATACCCGAGCCGAACAACTCGACTAGCATCATCCATGGCTTGTTCATCAACCCAAGGTCTTGTTCATGCAATTTTCTTGTAACATTAAAAGATTTAATCATGTAATTGCATTATACCCACTCAATGTGTCGATTACTACATAAAGTTCTACCAACTTAATTAAATGAGGTATTATGAGCCAAATTGAACCAAACCAAAAACCCATTGTTCATATTCTGCTCGTATTAACAACGAGCTAGTTGTGTTCGGATCATTCAGATCAAGTTGTGAACACGAGCAAGCTCATCAAGAGTCGAACTGAATGGAACAATCTGTGGCTTGGTTCATTTACTTGCCCTAGGTTGGTGTTGATAAAGATAACTAAAAAGATTATTATATAGAAGATTGACCTAAGTGAGATAAACCGTTTTTTCAAAATTCATATCCTTTATATTTTAATTCTATTAAAATAATAAATGTGGTTGAAGTTTGGAGCACACGTTATTTGTTTGTCAAAGGGGAAGACAATTTAGGTCAAATTTGAAGAGGGAAATGGTACTTCAAATTGGAGAAAGGTTTTAATTACAAGCCAATTTTGGAAGCATATATTAATTAAATTTCATGGAGAAAACTGTACCTGAGGTTGGATTGGCACCTCCACCCCCTGCTATTAGAAGACCCTAGAAAGCCAACATCAAAATCTATAAGGAAAAAATTGGAGAAGATGAAATAATTTAAAATGAGAAAAAGTAGTTTCTAAAAGAAAATTAAATAAGAGAGATGGGCTCGAAACCTGTGATCTTGCTCTCTGGAGCTCTTGCTCGAGCTGGTTCAATTTGATCCTACTGTTCTCTAATTGCTGAACGTAAGCCTTCAAATCCGAAAAAAATGTGCATATGTCAGTGAATAAGCAAACTTAAATAATAACTTGACATGAATTTAATTAAATCAAATCATTTTCTTAATGATGACTAGAAACCGTGTGGCCAATCTGACTTAGGGTGGGAGAAGGTTTGGTTTACTTGTTTTCTTTTCACAATGGAGAGGCTGTAGTCGGATGCCTGCTCTGGGTATTGAACTCATGACCTTAACTTGTGTGTTGACATTCTAGCAGCGTGAGCTATATATTGCTTGTTCCATGAAGGCTTCATTTTCGTTTCGGGTGGCAAATCATTCCCTCAATCAGAGGACAAATCTTAATGACTTGCTAAACTCATTTTTGAAGTTATTTCCCGTTCACAATAATTAAGTGAATATAGTTGACACTCCTATTGGATCCAATCGTTATGTGAAATAAAGTAATAACTTTTTCTTTATAACACGTATGTGCAATTCCCAAAAAGATTATGTGCATAGTTTCGAGATTCTAGTGGAAATGTACTTGGTAATGCATTATATATACTTATTGGTGGTACAGATTTCATGGTCCCACCGACAACTTGTTGTGTCAAAAGGTTTGTTATTCTTTTTGGTGTTTTCTGCACTGAGGGGTCCCTGTATGTTCTAATAACAGAAAAGAAAAAAAGCGCACCTTCTTCCTTAATCGGCTTTTTCTTGCCGCCTCCCTATTCTGTGCTAACCGTCTCAATGTCTGAAGACAGATGAGTCAAAAGTTGCAGGTTATATTGGAACTCGACATTGTTATGGAATTCAACACGCACAAACAAGCACACAAACTAAAAGTTAGGGAATGAGAAAAATATGTCCACCTTGGTATCTAAAGCCTTCGTTCCCTCTTTCTCCGAACCAGACGCAGTTACCCTCTTCTGAGAAAGGACAGTTGATGAGCACCATGAACAATATATATATATATATATATATATATATATATATATATATATAGAGAGAGAGAGAGAGAGAGAGAGAGAGAGAGAGAGAGAGGAGGGAGAGACGATTCTTCTTCAAGAAATAGCAATGATGCAGATGAGCGTGGTGGTTTATTCTCAATTTTTTTTTAATTTCTACAGAAAAAAGGTATGGCGGTGGTGGTGGTAGAGATGTTACCATCGATCAAAATGGAAAAGCGCATGCAGAGTGTTTCGGGAATAGGTGGAGGTAGCATATTCAACTTCAAAAAGATGGTTTGTTGAGACTTGGAAAGCCTTACATAGTGCGATATCGATGAATATGGGTGAGGATTACGCTGATTCAGCACAGCATAAAATAATAATGATGGGATTAACGATAGTGTCAACAACAATAAATTTACAGTAAACCAACGCTTGGTTGGTTGAAGTGGTGGTTCAGCACTTGTTCCCCTTAAGAAAGGTCTCCAGTTCGAATCTTGTGAAAGGTGAAAAACACCGCTCGGAGAGCTTTAAGGGTTCTCACGGGCTTCTGGATACCAGTAATTAACGGAAGCAATCACACTAATACACATAATCTTTATTGTTATACGGCAAAAATCAATAACTTGAAACTCACTTTAACTTGTAAGACTAGAGAATGTAGTCATGAAAACAAGGAATACAAAAAATGTATAATAATGATGAAAAGAAAACGACGGCTCTTTTTTCGCAATATATTCTACTTAAAGACAGCTTTAGAAATACATTTATAATGGTATTTCATAATAATAAGAAGAAAATTTTGTTTGGTATGGAACACCAAGAATTGTATTTTAAAGCGCGTAATAAAGAATATTGCAGGATGCAAATGAACTTTTCTTTAGTCAAGCAGAAAAAAAGAAGAAACTTCTGAAAGAGAATTAAAGAAATTACCTTGTCTGGGAGCTTCAATTGATTAATGGTAGAAGGCGTTGGCATTGATGAAGAAGATGGAGTCATGGTGGAGGAAGAATCAAAGGCAGCCATGATCTCTGCTTGCTGAGAGTTGATCGGTTGGTGATCGGTGTGGCCCGATGCTTTTTTACTCATTAGGGAGTCTGGTTCAAACTGAGAATCTGCTGCTAATGCGCTGAAGGAGGCCGTATTCTGAGCAGATCCCGAATCTGTACTCTCTGCTGACCGGGAATTCGTCTGTCAAATATTCGAACGTCCTCTTTGATCACAACATTCGCAATCCCTCAAGGACTAATGCTTTATTGTTTCTCAGTAAAAATACGTGAACAAAATAGTTTGACAGATTCCCCAGACAGAGAAAGAGAAGAGAGAGGTGCAAGTTGTAAATTAGCAAGAGGGAATACTGACCCCTGGTGATGGTTGGAATCTCACTGGCCATGAGGGGAAGATGTCCAGAGTTGGAGGTCTAACGCCTAAGAATGCTGCAAAAGAGAGAACCGGGTTTGCCTGTCAAAAAAAATCATGAACTTTTTGGATTAACAGAAGCTGAAAAAGAGAAAATTAGGAGGTGGATGTTCACTGCTTTAGAGAAAGGAAGAGAAAGAGAGGATTGTGGAGACTGGCATTCTTTCCATGTTTATATCATTCAAATTCTCCGA
Source organism: Brasenia schreberi (assembly GCA_036023115.1). NCBI lineage: Eukaryota > Viridiplantae > Streptophyta > Magnoliopsida > Nymphaeales > Cabombaceae > Brasenia > Brasenia schreberi. The sequence continues at coordinate 12,339,926 of JAYKKT010000085.1, read as the reverse complement.
CTTGGAATGATTACCAGGACCAAAGTAGGGTGCTGCATTGCGTACCATCTTTCAATCTTGTTACAGGTCTCTCTCTCTCTCTCTCTCTCTCTCTCTCTCTCTCTCTCTCTCTCTCTCTCTCTCTTTGTGTGTGTGTGTGAGAGAGAGAGAGAGGCAGTTACAGGAAACGTCATCAGAGGGAGAAAAGAACAAAGGAGAGGAGAAGAATTGAACACCTACGATTTCTGTCTCCATCAGGTCCTAGCCCTACTACTCCTTGAAGAATCTTCGGCATGAGAGCCTCTTCAAACTCGCTGAATTCATATGCAGATCCATGTTGATCACTACCAAATTACCACAATCAGAGAGAAACCCATCACCATATCAGTAAGATTGTACCAAATACAATCCATGAGAATACAAATCGAAAACCGAAATTGCATTTTTTAGTCAATTGCTGTATATCAAACAAAACTGAAGAGATTATCTTGAAAACCTAATCGAAGAGAAAAAGAAAAAAAGAAAAGAGAGGCTCGTGTATACGATAATGACGAAGCATTACATAAAATGGGGTTGAGGATTGATCCCATTAAGAACTCCACACACCGTATGCTGATACGAAGGCTCTGGTTCAGATAGACCAGCTTGCATAACTCTGTTAGTACTCCCCTTGCATGCGATCATTACAAAATCAGCATTTCTTCATCTCTCCTTTCTCTTACTTCCTCCATCCAAATTCTTAAAAATGATTGTGAACTCACCAGATTTCCCTATCTCTTGACCTCATCAAACTGTTCAAAGGAGAAAAAACTGGGAACTTTTATGATGACGGTATCGATGGCAACTTTTTTTTCTTGTTCGTTCGATTTTCCAGTAAGACTCAAAAAGAATGGTTTCTTCTGTTGGGCCTTTAGCTAGATACATGCCCATATTAATGTCAGCTCTGCCATTCATCTTTTGACATCAGTGATGAATAAAATCCGCAGCTTCGAGGCGGCATGTCTTAATCCTCAAAGAGGGTGAGGTGGGGCTACACCAGAAACGATACAATAAAGAAGTGGGCTCCTATCATTCAGACACCAGCATCACTGACTCCTACTCCACCCCTTGTCGTACTGTATTTCTCTATTTTTGTCATTTGGTTATTTGTTTAAAAGGCTCGTATAGGTGGTAAGTACTCAACAAAGCCACTATAAATAAGGATTTATAGGCCAACTGCACATTAATTATGGGTTTACCTGACAACTCACGGATCCGTTTAAAATATGCACGTATAATTTCAAACAAAACTTAAAAAATACCCCACAAAGAAACCCACTTCCATTTTTTATCCTTTCCTTGAAATGGACATGTTTGGTATCATCTCATCGTTCATAAGTCTACATCGATGTATTTGTCAATACCTAAAACAAGTGAGACACACCAAGATTCTCTTCTATTAGAAAATATTGACCTTAAGGTCCCAAGCTCTTGTAAATCGTGCATGATCTTCATTTTGAGCTGAGTTTCTAAGCATATGGATTGTTTTTGTAGCAGTAAAATTCCCTTATTTGGTAGATAGAGGTATGACTTCTACTTCATTTTCATAGATGAAACATTTTCTGAAATAAAGTGTGATATATAGAGAGAGAGGAGAGTGACTCACATCATCAACAATAAAGATTTGAACTAAAAAAAATATTTTTGTATGTTGGATATGGTTTTATCACGTTATCCGATCATGTCAAATATCGAACTGTTATGTGGAGTTTCATTTGGTTCTCTATTTTTGTGAATTTTCTAAATTTAGGCTCTCTCTATTTATCTATATATATATAGAGAGAGAATCTAGATTTAGGAAACACATAAAAATAGTGAACCATCCATTGTTTGATTGACATAATGGAGATTTGAACTAAAAATAATAAAATTTGTATATTGGAAATCTCTTTTATTACTCCATCTATTCATTTCAAAGATGAAATGGTTGTAATGGGTTCTTTTTAGTTCTGTATTTTTATGGGTTCTCTAATCTAGACTCTCTCTCTCTTTCTCTCTCTCAGAGAAAGAGAAGGATTTTAGGGTTTCTTGCACCTTCCATAGGGCCAAATAGGATGTACCATGTTACATGCATAATTTTTTAACCCTTGATGCGAGTTTGATGTCAATGGTTTTATAATGTAAAACCGACGACCAACTTAGGTAGCATGCCTCCAACAAATTCATTTTTAAAGCAATTAAATGATTACTAAATGGTAGTTTGCTACCAATAAACAACTGCGAATTTCTACATAGAAATCCATGGGGTTCAATGTACCTAAGATTCATTGAGACGTGCTTTCTAGAGGAATATCAGAGATTTTAAATGTTTGGTGGCAGCGAGAATCATTCAAGTCTAATGTTTCGTGGTCGTCGATGGTAGGTTTTCCGTGACTCCAAAACTTGATCTATTCCTTCTTCTCCCATTGGCCTTCATGAAATCGCGCTTCCTTTTTATATTTTTATTCGAATAAATGACCTCTGTTTCCTTTCGCTGTTAGATCTTTGTCTATCGGTGTTTTCAATCTCTGGGGGTGAGTACATGCTTATGAGACATAATGTGTTCCTATTTAATATAAATCTCAATTTAAGCTTATATATTTTTACTAAAAAGTTAATGTTGGGTAGTTAAATTTTTTGAAATTATTTTACAATCTTTACAATATAAATTATCTTTTTTCTAGCTATTCTTATAAGTATTTAAATGTTCATCTAGTTTTCTAGTATTGGTTATAAAGGGACCATTCAATCTCGTTTTCTAAAAATTTTATTGACTTAAAGAGATCATACCATCCCAATGACAGTTTATATTTTGTGCTCAAACCCAGCATAAGTGAATGTGCGAGCATCGGGGTTTTCAGGTCTGGTGACCCGAGTATGAACCCGGCGAGGATGGTTTCTCGCCTTAATACGTTGACAAAATAAAAAAACATACCCTTTCAAACATCTGATTTGTTTAAATTAAGTGGTGGAAAGGCCAAGATCATAAATCTTAATTCACATGATATATGGGTCTTGGCCCCAAAACAAATTCGCTTTACAATGAGTCCGGTGTTGCCCTAGTCAACCAGGCCAACCCTTAGAGAGTAACATGGTTCAACCCCATTTTGTTGAATCTTAAACGAAGCATATAGTATGGGAAAAGGCTTAGTTGTTGTTGTTGTTAAAAGAAGCATATAAAGCCCAAAGGCCTGAACACAAACACGAGTCACATTTTATAAGGGCCATCACGCCCGTTCGAAATAGGCATAGCTCACCGGCAAGGGGGTTGGCTCTCTCACAAAAGGTCAGGTGTTCAATACCCAAAGTGCACATCTATAGGGTATGCCATATGTGTAACCCAAACTTGCTTATACAACCAGACCCAAGGGCCTGACTTAATGGACTACCCAAAACCCGCCCAAGCTGTGCCCGTCCTGTTAACAGTCTAGAAATTAAAATTAAATAGGTTAATCCATCTAGTTTGATTCTTTGCATTCATAATTTGATCCATTGCATTTTTATCATTTCAAAATTCAGTATTGAAGTAGAGTTCCAATAATTTACATCTCTTGGTTCAGACATCATGAAACCTTTTCTACCAAACTCCAGCTGGTAATGCTAATATGAAGAAAGTTTATGCATGTCTTTTCTCCTTCTATTAACATGGAAAAGTCAAGAGAAACTAAATAACATCCAGGATGAAAAGCAGTATGGAAGAAAAAATTTCAGCTCTAGTGCGCAATAAAATTTGGGAATTAATAGACTTTACCATTAGAAAGGAAAACTGTGGGATGTAAGTGGGTATTCTCTATAAAGTATAAGGCTGATGAAAATATAAAAAGATATAAAGCTATATTAGTAGCTAAAAGATATAGTCAATCGTACGACATAGATTATACAAAAATGTTTGCTCCTATGGCCAAGATGAATACCATCAAAATTATGTTGAGTCTGACAGTCAATAAAGGATGAGAATTATGGCAATTGGATGTGAATAGTAAATTCCTTCAAGATGATCTCATAGAAGATATTTATATGGACTTACCACCTAGATATCTTTATGGGCACGAACAAGAGAATGTATGTAAATTAAATAAATCAATTTATGGGTTGAAGCAATCTCCACGGGCATGGTTTGAAAAATTTAGTGATGAAGTTCGAACCTTGGGTTTTAAACAATGCATCAATGACCATACTCTATTTATTAAGCAAGGTCAGAAAAATATCATGTTACTGGTATATGTTGATGATATTATTATTATAGGAGATGATACTGTAGATATTATTGACCCAAAGAAGAGACTCAACATATTATTTGACTTGAAAGATCTGGGAAGACTAAATTATTTTCTTGGTATAGAGGTTATTCATAGAAATAATGCTTTATTCTTATGTCAAAAGAAATATATTATGGACTTATTGAAGGAAACAAAAATGGAAAATTGTCGGGTATGCTCAACTCTTATAGAGATACCTAAGGAGGACGATAACAAGGGTACAGAACCATATGAGGATATTGGAAGGTACCAGAAATTAGTGAAAAAGTTAATATATGTTACTATTACACGTCCTGATATCAATTTTGTAGTTGGTTATGTTAGTAGATGGATGCACAATCCTTCCAAACAACACATGAGTATGGTATTTCATATCATCAAATACTTGAAGTCTAGAATAACATATGGTTTGTTATACACTTCAAATTCATCATTAAACCTAAAGATATACTCCGATGCTGATTGGGTAAGTTTAAAGACAGATAGAAAATCAACCTCTGGTTATGTGGTATGTTTAGAAGGCAATATTGTATCATGAAAAAGCAAGAAACAATCTGTGGTATCCAGATCGAGTGCAGAAGCAGAATATCATGTAATTGCCCTGGGCATATGTGAAGTATGGGATATGTGCCACTTGGAGACACATATCCCATACTTGATAAAATGCCCGATGAAGGCATATTTGCAAATGAATGCTTTAGCAAATTGTTTTAATGAAAATCAAGTATGGAAAATGTATTTTGATACGGCAAAGAATCAGGGGCAGGTGTAGGAATCATCCTCATATCTCCTAAGAATAGAAAAATCCCAATTGCTATTCGATTAGATTTGGTATGATCAAATAATGTTGCCAAGTATGAAGCACTCATACAAGGCCTAAATTTTTCAAAAATCTAGGGACATCATGTATTGAAGTCTTTAGAGATTATGTACTTGTTATAAACCAAGTTTTCAAAAATTTGGCAAGTCAAAAATGAAAAACCCATACCATACTTGGTGGATTCTTTTAAATCATGCACATTTTAGCACTCATTCACGATTTGGAGACTTGCCAAAATGACTAAAATTATTTTGAAAAACCTTGAGAAAATTCTCAATTGCTATTCGATTAGATTTGGCATGATCAAATAATGTTGCCAAGTATGAAGCACTCATACAAGGCCTAAATTTTTCAAAAATCTAGGGGCATCATGCATTGAAGTCTTTGGAGATTATGTGCAGCCCTTCAGATTGCTCTAAATCCAGTTTTTCATGAACGAATCAAGCATATTGAGATAGATTGTCACTTTATCAGAGAAAAGATTTCACAAGGCATTTTCAATATAATTCATGTATGCTTTGAAGGTCAACTAGCAGATATCTTCACAAAACCTGCATCAGTAGGAGGATTTCAAAAAACTCTTCGTCAATTGAGAATTACAAATTTTCAAGATTCAACTTGAGGGGGCGTGTTGGAGATCAAATTGAATCTTGATTATCTAGCTTAGAAATTTAATTATATATATGTATTTTGTGTTTGTTTTGTAGAATTGGTCTATTTATATTTAGGTAGATGTAATACGGGTGATCCATTAGGAACTGTGTCCTATTAGTCACTAATTAGGGTTATTTAGGTCTTTCAAGTTAGATCATTAGTATAAATACTTAGTGGGTCATTAAGGTTAGGAGTTAGAAAGAAAACGTGAATGTGAATGGGGTGGCTGCAGGAGGTCGACCAACTCCTATTTTCAACCTTTGATGTAAGTGCTCTTATTTATCAATAAAGTGAAGTTTTTTATACTTAAATCCAACACACACATCATCCAGCACCTTGCATACGAAGGTAAGGTATGTCCATGAGCTACATTTGAAATCCTTAGTAAAAGGTGCTACCACCTATGAGAAAAAGTCAATCTGAATCACTTCCTAGTGTGACAATACTAATACAAGAATATGCATCCATGATTTATGGTCTAAGTAGGTAGATATGTTAGCCATAGGCAGGTGATAGCTTAAACCAACCAATGATTTGTTTGATGGACATGGTTAAGATGTCATCTATAGCAAATGCTCCTTAATTAGATACAGTGCTGCAGTTCAAGATGATACATCGGCTTTATAGATTCCGTTCATGATCATTCAACGGCTTTGAGTAAGCCAAGAACTAAAACCACTGTCACACCAACAGTGAAATCGGAAGTCGTTCCCTCTTAGATTATCAATCTGCTTATATCTACTCAACAAACAGGTTGATTTTGAATCTTCTTGCTCCAGTTATAAATATAATCATTCATTCTTGCCATTGAAGAAAACACTTATTGAAGGTGTTAGTCATGCAATATTGATGGTTCATCTAAGCAATGAAGAGAACTGTAAGTCTCTGTTGGTTATAGAAAATATCTAGCAGCAACGTAGAACCTAAATTCACACTTACTAGTTTTGAATGGGTAATGGGTCAGTTAAAAACATTTGAGTTGAAGGACACCATGAGTTTAACACTCAAAGTGTGCCTCTGGTAGAGGTCTGCCACCTAATCCCAGCTTGCCAAAAGAACGAAGGGCTCTCAATACTCACAGATGAATACACTCTCCGTAGTACTGTTGCCTGTCAGAGTGTCCTCCAGGGATGTTGCACTGAGAACAATGATGCCAGTATTTTCCATCTCTTGCAACTTACAGATCAAACAAAGTTCAAAAGAATAAAGCACTCGCAAGTCGCAACAACTGATGCAAGATATCATAAAGATGTGAGAAGTCGATCCAAATTACATGTAAGGATTGAGAGTGTTAGACAAAAATTAGAGATTTCCAGTTTTTCAACCATTAGAAATAAGGCGTCTTCAAGTTTTAACTCTTTTATCCATCCCAAAACTGGCATTGCTCAAAGCCCCGAACCACCCATCACCACTACCAATAGAAGGTCCACCAATAGATCTGAAGGCTTCTTTGTAACCTCACATTCACAAACTAATTTTTGTTTCCATATCTCTCCTCAAATAAGAATATTCCATATATTGACACATATTAAGTACCTCCACCAACAGAACTTACATCAAGGACATTAAGACATTCATCAGTGATGACTTTCAAATGAAAGACTTGATCCGCTTATGCAACTTGTAAGGAGTCAATATAGATCCATAACAAACATCTTATTATAAGCAAATGCTACCATAAAGCATTAAGCCAAATACAAATACAAACATGTAACAGGGAATGGGATACTTTTCAACAGTGCATTAAGTACCTTAGTTCAACTTTTTATGTATTGAAAAGGAAATAACGGCAATTGCTTTGACGACTCCAATGTTGTCATCTCTGAATCACTCAGAGATGGAGTTCATGGAGTCTAGCAGTTAATGTCGAGCGATGGCACACTAACAAATAGTCAAAGGGGACTTGTATTTCATAAACAAACTTCCCTATAGGAACAACTGTGTTGGATTGAGCAAGGAAAATGTCATCCTTCTACCAATGTAAGACAGTTCAAGGCAAAGACAGCATGACGATGAAATTAGTGTTAGGAGCAGAGGTTTTGAATATAGTTTGTGCTTACGCACCTCAAGTAGGACTAGAAGATAGTATAAAGACTATTTTTTGGGAAGAGTTAGATAAGGTGATTCAAAAGATTCCACAAAGGGAGATGATTTGTTTAGGAGGAGACTTAAATAGACATGTCGGTAAAGAGGCATTAGGATATCAAGGTATTCATGAAAACTTTGGTTTTGGGGATATAAATGAAGAAGGTAGGGAGATTTTAAATTTTGCTATGGCATTTGATCTCTTTATAGGAGGAAAAAAAGATACAGCGTGTTGTAAAGATTGCAAGGTAATTACAAGAGAAAGCTTAACCACCCAACATCGACTTTTAGTTATGGATTTACAAATAAAAAAATGGACAAAGAAGAAAAGAGTGCATCGAGCTATTCAGACTAAATGGTGGAACCTCAAAAGTGAGAAAGAAGATATATTTAAATAGAAAGTGATTCAAGGAGATGTTTGGAATTATGTTGGAACACCCTGTGATATGTGGAACAATATGGCTATACATATTAGGAAAGTGGCGAAAGATGTGTTAGGTGTATCTAAGGGAGGTGTACCGGCATAAAAAGAAGCTTGGTGGTGGAGTGAAGTAGTGCAAAATAAAATGAAGGCAAAAAGGGCATGTTACAAATTACATTATGCTAAGAAAACTAGTGAAACTTTAGAGGATTATAAGAAAACAAAGAAGAAAGCGAAAAAGGCCGTGAGTGAAGCAAAAGTTAAAATTTGGGTGGATTTATACAAACAACTCAACTCAAAAGAGGCTAAAAGAGATATTTTTAGGATAGCTAGGGCTAGAGATAAGAAAACTAAATATCTTAATTATGTTAGATGCATCAAGGACGAGGATAAAAAAATTCTAGTGGCAAATGATGATATAAGAAATAGATGGAAAAACTATTTTTATAAGCATTTTAATGAAAATAAAGATGTTAGTATTAGTTTAGGAGAGTTAGCCAAATCAAAAAAGTATATAAACCACAATTTCTACCAACGTATTCAAAAGAATGAAGTTAAAGAGGCTCTTAAACATATAAAGGGTGGTAAATCAGTAGGACCAGATGACCAGATAATATTCCTATAAAAGTTTGGAAAATACTATGAGAAATAGGAATCACTTGGCTCACAAGACTATTTTATGAAATATGGAAAAACCAAAAGATACCCGAGGAATGGAGAGCAAGTACACTTATACCTATATATAAGAACAAGGGAGACATTCAAAATTGCGCAAATTATCAAGGTATCAAGTTAATGAGTCATACTATGAAATTGTGGGAAAGAATTATCGAACAATGTTAAGACAGGTATAAAGTACAACAGAGAACCAATTTGGATTCATGCCAGGCAGATCTATTATCGAAGCGATTCACCTTTTGAGATGTCTTATGGAACATTGTAGAGCAAAAAAGAAAACCTTCACATGATATTTATTGATCTAGAAAAAACTTATGATAGAGTACCGAGGGAGGTTCTTTGGAGAACTTTGGAAAAAAGAGGTATCTCATTGACATATATTAACCTTATAAGAGACATGTATGATGGTGCAAAAACATGTGGGAGGACTCACGAAGGAATGACAAACTTCTTTTAAGTTAATATTGGGTTACATCAAGGATCAACTTTAAGTCCATACTTATTTATAATGGTGATTGATGAGTTAACAAAACATATTCAAGATGAAGTACCTTGGTGTATGTTATTTGCAGATGACATTGTATTAGTGGAGGAGTTTAAAGAAAAAGTTAATAGAAAATTAGAACTATTGAGAGAAACATTAGAAAGCAAAGGCCTCCGACTTAGTAGAACAAAAACAAAATATATGGAATGTAAGTTTGAACATTTGGTTACCTCAGAGGACATAGAAATTAAAATTGGCATATATTGCATCCCCAAAAGGAAAGTTTTAAATACCTTGGGTCAATTTTATGAAAGAATTGATGGAGATGTTATACATAGAATTAATGTTGGCCGGTTAAAATGGAGAGGAGCATCAAGTATTCTTTGTGATAAGAAGATACCATTAAAGTTAAAAGGTAAATATTATAGAGCAGCAATTAGGCTTGCCATGTTTTATGGTTATGAGTGTTGGGCAGTTAATCATATCAACATGTACAAAAGATGTCTCTGGCAAAAATGAAGATGTTGAGATGGATGAGTGGTCATACAAGAAAAGACTATATACATAATGAGGTTATTAGAAACAAATTAGGAGTGACACCAATAGAGGATAAAATGAGAGAATATCGTTTAAGATGGTTTAAACATATAGAAGGAAGATCAAAAGAACTAGTAAGAATGTATGAAAAACTAAATATGGAAAGTATTAAAAAAGCTAGAAGACGACCACAAAAGTATTGGAAAGAAACAATAAATAATGATCTAGCTTATTGTGAGTTAACTGCTAATATGGCACACGATAGGGAACTGTGGAAACAAAGAATCCATGTAGCCGACCCCGTCTAGTATGGAAAAAGGCTTAGTTGTTGTTGTTGTATGGTAATAGAGTGGGTCGGAGACCCCCTAAGTGAAACTTAATTGGTGGTTGTTATGAAGTTTCATTTCATTATGCACAAACGATTTTACCTTTCTTATGTAGTATGATAATTGGAGCAGCATCTCTATCACAATGAATTATATAAAAATAACGAGCAGGTTCAAACAGAAAGGAGTTGCATGTGCAAGAAATTTAGAGATCACGAGAGGAAGGTGATGAATCATCAAGTTAAGTAACTTATACATGTTGAAGAATATGAGTTTAGAGTCAGTTTTAGTAAATTTGATGCTTTTAGGTATTATTGTAATTGTCCGAAGTCATAAGGGCATTTTGGTAATTTTCTATACTAAGGGTATTTTGGTCATTTTCTATTTTACAACTCCTTATATAAGAGCTAGTAGGTTGTATTAGGGTTTAAGAATCTGAGATTAAGAAGGAGAGAGATATGGTGGCGGCCTCCATTAGAGGTCCGCCCCCTTCTTCAAATCTTCATTGTTTACTCTTCATCTTTTATCAATATTGTTCATATTTGATTATTCATTGCATCTACTGCAAATTCCAACATGGTATCACATCTTTCTTTTGATTGGTAGATGGAGATTCTAAAGGTGGGGAGGCATCACCAACATTTTCATCTTGTTCTTTGTTTTCCCTGAACAAATCAATTAGTTTCTTTTTTGGAGATGATTGCGCTGCAGCATTAGACATTGTGATACAAAGCCAGTGGACAACGAAACAGATGGTCTGCTGCTGCTTAAATCATTGATTCCAATTCCTGCTCGGTCTGGGGTTCATTTTGTTGAGAATGGTGGAAAGACTTCTGATGATACGGATATAAAGCATGAGAATGGAAAGACATCTAAAGGCAGTGTGTTGCATGCCAGGTTTACTGCATAACCTCAGCTTTAGCGACAAGAAGAAGCTATCAACTCCTATTCACATGATAGAAAGTAAGGCGTAAGATTGCTTGGGGGTCATTCGAAAAGAATTGCCAAAGTGAAGGTTTAATGTTTATGAAACAAAGCGTGTGAGGCCTCAGTTTTGAGCAGCATGTATAGTGTGGATGAGATAATGAAGCGCCCATTTTTTCCCCAATCGTTCATGCATGGGGTGATGGTATAGAATCTGCAGGAGCACTGGATGAAGCTGCTAAGCAGGCAACATTGTTGCGTTTTACAAAAATGATGCACATCAACTGTTTGATGAAATGTTTCACATAAACTTCAACTCTGTAGGACAAGTGTTCGATAAAATGTTCAAGAGAGAGGTTTACCTGCACATCAAGTGTTCGCTGAAATGTTCAAAAAGGGATTATTAAACATTCACATCAAGTGTTTGAGAAAATGTTTAAGGGGGTTGCAGATTCAGAAAAAGATTGCAGAAGGTATAAAGTAGTATATGATGATTGTCTTCATTAGAAAAACAACATAATTAAAAATAGAATGAAAGATGAAATACAGAAAATTAGTTTATTTTTCACTACATATGCAAGACAAATCAAATCATAAAAGAGGCCAGAGAAATTTATTGATATAGAATGTGGCAGTATCACCAAGAAGCATGTGTAAACACCCTAAAATCCCACGATTTTAGAAAACAAATCCCTAGTTTGCAAATCAACCCAAAAGGCCATTTTGCATTTTCGAAAACCTAGGAGCTTCCCAAAAAACTTGTAAATTCTGTTTTAAACCCCATATCCAGTATGAATGCCTTAAACTCAGGTTAAGCCCCATTTTTTCCAAAAAGCAAAAGATGAACAAGTGAAACAGAGAATACGACACCTGATCAAGAAGCAGCCCAAAAACCAGCCCATGAAGGCCAAATCAAAGGCAGCTTCAGAAACAAGTGTAGAAACCCAAAAGCAGCACCCTAGCCTAATAAAGGTCAGGATCAAGAAGGCCCAGGCTCGATGCAGAATGCAAGCCCGGTACACCCAAAAGCCAAATCGAATACATCCACCCAAGCAACATGAATCTGAGCCAGAAATGACGAAATTAAGCAGAAACGGAGTCCAGAATGGCGAGATTGAGTTCGGACGACAAAGTTGAGGAAAACCCAGCACCAGATGGAGCGCTGATGAAGCCAGTGCCCGCACAAAACGTCCGCCTCAAAAAGCCAAGAAGGACCGTCCAGAGAAAATTTGGATTAGATCTGGACCATAAATATCCAGATCCATATCCAAATAGTGTTTGGATTTGGATTGGATCCAAATAGTGTTTGGATTGGATCGGATCTGGACCAAAATATCCAGATCCATATTCATAAAAATGTGGGATTTAGATCAGATATGAATCTCAAAATATCCGAGATCCAAGATCCAGATCCAAATAGTGCTTGGATCGGACATGGATTCCACGATCCAAACCCAAGACCCATATCCAAGACCCACCTCATTTGCCTATAAATAGGAGTGAGGTGGTCCCTAAAAGCTCACGTGAAAAGTCTTGGAGGGGCTTGGAGGAGAGAGAGGGTATTAAGGTGAGTGCTTAGTGCTTTCTTAATTTTGTTTAGTGGGTTAATTGTGGGCTTAAAGAGGGATTAGTGTGGGTTGCACCACCTTGATTAAGGGCTAGATTTGCTTGAACAAGAAGGCTTTGGAGTGGCTGATTCGGAGCTTGACACCCACCTAGCCGGACCTCTCTTTGGTAAGCCTTAATCTCCCTAAACCGTTCTTTTCCTAACCCTCTAAACCACCCTAATTAACCCCCAACCACCACCTAATCTCCATCACCTAATCCCTAATCCACCATCCCACCTGCTCCTTAACCCACCGACTGAACACCCTAACCTCGGCCTACACTCACACCATCTCACCCAAACCCCCCTACACCACCCGCGCTGCCCGCGCGCCACCCGCTCCTTGATGTCCTAATGCCACCTACAGTGCGCGCCCTGCCCGCACTCCTATCCCACACCCCATCACCTGGCCGTCACGCTGCTGTATCATCAGCTCAAAGGCCAGGTGAGGGAACTACTTCCAAAGAGAGATTTTTTAATCGATTTTGCAAGTATCATCGGCTCAAAGGCCATGATACAAAACAATGTTTCTCCCTACTTAATAAAATCGAGAACTTGATAGAGCAGGGTCGGCTCCAGATCACTGAGGAACCAGAGCCTGCCCAAGCTATTTTCAAAGAACCCTTCCCTAACCACGCAAGTACTAGTGTGAAGGGCAAAGAGGTATGTGCTTTAACGATTTCAAAGAGTCTAGCGCATGCATATCATTCTGGGTTTTCTACTTGTGCACCATCTCTAATCCTTCATAGAAAAATCGCCCAAGTAGTAATCCGGAGAGCGCCCAAAGTCTCGCCTCCGGTTAAACCTGTTTTACAAATCCAAGGTGCTTCAAAGCACACGAGTAGAGCCATCATAGGCGCGAGCCCTAGGTTGATCGTGGGGGAGGTGACCAGGTCCAGAAGGATCTATCAACCCCCACATCTACAGAATGCTAAAAAAGTGGTAAGTGTTCCTGGCCCTTCAAAAGCATGTATTCCTAGGATCTCACCAAAAACGGACAAAGGCAAAGTTGTTTTTACCTTATATGATTTTGAAAATCATCTTTCAAAGATTCCATTTAACATGTCCATCCTAGAGCTGATACAAACCTCACCTAGGCATAGACTTGTTTTAGAGAAAATTCTAGAAAGAGCCAAGGTTAGCTCAAACATAACTCCTGAGTCCTTATCAACCCAAGTGGCATCTATAGGTGCAAAAACACCCATCGTGTTCTCGGAAGAAGATATCGAAAGACCATATGAATCCCACAATCATGCCCTACATATCGAGGTGGTATTGAATCACCATTCTCTAGACAAGTGCCTAGTTGATGGGGGAGGAGGTCTCAACATCCTTCCGCTCCACGTGGCATATCAAATCGGAATCGCCTTGACCTCCTTGAACCCTAGCCCCATCGTGATCATTGGATACGATGGGAATGTGTCTAGACCTTTAGGATCCATAGAATTATCCATGGAAACGGGGGGGATAGCTCACATAGGGGTGTTCCATGTCTTGGACATACACCCCCACTACAACCTATTGCTGGGAAGGCCTTGGATACACAGCCTGCGAGCTATGCCATCCACCTTCTATAGGTGTGTCAAAATCCCCTTCGAGGATCAAGTCATGATAATTCTAGGTGAGAGCTACCCTCAGCTTCAAGGAATACAGAATTTCTCATGCTTGTTGAGTTCTCAAGCCTACGAGGCCAACCTAGGGCAAGTCTTGGTCGAGCCACCCAACCTCATCCTTCCAAAGCCTAGGAAGGTTCTATACATAAAGGGGCAGCCCCAAGCTCGCCCACTCAAGACTATAACAATCATAGGTAAGGCCAAGAGTCGCCTATTCCAAAAACCCCTAGATAAAAAGCCATACGAGCATAACATGGATGATAGCAAGTTCCAAAATCATGAACTATACCAAAACTTTTCAAAAATAAAAAAATCATGGAACATACTATTAAACATGGGATATATGGCCTACCAAACTCTAGGGACACAAAGCCAGGTCTCCTTGAGCCCATACTACCTAGAGCCAACCCAAGCCGATATGGGATTGGCTATACTCCCAAAATACCACCAGAGCCCCCACCTGTGACCACCTAGGTCAAGGGTGCCCTGGAACCTAGTGAAGCATAAACCTACGATTTAGACCTCTTATTTAAAGTCTAACTTGTGGCGTTTTCCTTTGTAGGTATGATGAAAGATCCCTTCTTAAACCAAAATCCAAAAAAGTTAGAAAAACTTGAAATTCAAAAACAAATTGGAAAATCCCAAAAACCAAAAACATTTGAAAAATATGAAAAACTCGAAAAAAAGGTTGTTTGTAAAGTTCTCAAAGTTCTTTCTTTACAAAAAACCAAAAAAATCAAAAAATTAGAAATTCCCAAAAACAAAATCCTGTATATACCAGCTCCTGGTAAAAGTTTGGAAAAGGCCAAGGATTTCGAAAAGAAAGTTGTCTTCATAACATGACCAAAAGCTTCGAAACCCGTTGAAATTTCAAGTAAAAAACTAGATGTTTTCAAAACTCAAACATCAAGGTCAAATTCCCTAGGATTCAATACTCTCGAGAATGATCAAAGCCCGGAGGAAGATCCAACCTCCGAGCTCCCAGAGTTTCACAAAATTCTCGATTTTGAAAAACCTTCAAATTAAGTAGGAGGGGATTTCATAGAGATTAACCTAGGAAGTGATTCAAAACCCAAGCACATTAAGATAGGCACATGTTTGCATGAGCATCAAAAATCATCATTCTTTGCATTCTTGAAAACCTATATCGATGTGTTTGCATGGACGTATGAAGACATGCCGAGTATAGACCCAAGAGTTGTAGAGCACTGTCTTCCCCTAGATTCGGATTCAAAACCCATAAAGCAAAAGCTTAGAAAGATTCATCCGAACGTATATGCGCAGGTTAAAGAGGGTTTAGAAGATATGCTAAAAGTTGGTTTTATAAAACCCATTGCGTATTCTGATTGGTTGTCAAATATTGTTGTAGTTCGAAAAACCAATGGGAAAATTCGAATATGCATCGATTTTAGAAGCCTAAACAAAGCCACTCCAAAGGATAACTTTCATTTACCTAACATTGATTTGATAGTCGATAGTACTGCAAATCATGAAATATTTTCATTCATGGATGGCTATTCAGGATATAACCAAATCAAATTAGCCCTAAGAGATCAGGCTAAAACTGCTTTCACAACACCCTGGGGCACGTACTACTATACAGTCATGCCCTTTGGTTTGAAAAATGCCGACGCCACCTACCAAAGAGCTATTACTACGATCTTTCACGATCAGATTCATGAGCTCGTAGAGATATATGTGGATGATCTCTTGGCTAAATCAAAAACTCGATGCACTCGTATCGAAAACTTACAAAAAAATTTCGAAAGACTTAGGCTTTACAAAGTAAAGCTAAACCCTCAAAAGTGCATGTTCGGAGTCGAATCTGGTAAGCTCTTAGGCTTTATGGTAAGCCAAAGGGGCATTGAAGTCGACCCCTCTAAGTGTAGAGCCATCATAGACATGGCTCCACCCTCCAATCTTACGCAAATTCATAGCCTCCAAAGTCGCCTCCAATCAATTCGTAGGTTTATTTCAAACCTCGCTACAAGATGTGAACCTTTCAACACACTTTTAAGAAAATGGGCGAAATTCGTATGGGACGATGATTGTCAAAAGGCTTTCGAAAGACTAAAAGCGTATTTGGTTAATCCTCCTATTTTAAACCCTCCAAAGCAAGGAAAATCTCTTTTACTCTATATTTTTGTGCATATGAATGCTTTGGGTGCATTGCTAGCTCAATATGAGGATGATATCCACAAGGAGTATGCCATCTATTACATTTTGAAAACTCTCTTGGCTTATGAATGAAATTATCAAGCCATGGAGAAAACTTGCTTGGCCTTGGTGTGGGCCTGCTAGAAATTTTGATACTACTTCCTAGATCATGAGATCTAGATAGTGTCTAGGCTTGATCCCATCAAGCATCTGTTTGAAAAACCTATCCTCACGGGTAGGCTGAGTAAATGGCAACTCCTCTTGATAGAGTATGACCTGAAATACCACCATCAAATCTCCATTAAGGGGCAAGCCCTAGCAGACTACGTGGCTGAGTTCCCCTTAAACGATGCATATCCCACACTCAATGAAATGCCTGATGAAGGCATATTGCTAAGCCAATTTCAAATCCACATCCTAGCAAACTCTTTTGAAAACCGAGTGTGGAAGATGCACTTCGATGGGGCATGAAACCAAAGAGGGGTTGGTGCCGAGGTCATTCTCGTATCCTCTGAAAAGGGTGAAATCCCCATAGACATTCGCCTAGATTTCGAATGTTCCAACAACATAGCCGAGTATGAAGCACTCATTCAAGGCTTAAAAATTTCGAAAACTCTAGGAGCATCATGCATTGAGGTCTTTGGAGATTCATTGCTTGTCATACACCAAGTATTAAAAGTCTGGCAAGTTAGAAACAAAAAGCTTCTTCCATACTGTAGACATGAAAATTCTCATTTCAAAGTTTATGAGACGAACTTGAAATGAAACTTTCCACACCTACGCTTGCCCGAGCATGCCAGCTAGTTCAAAACTAGCAAATGTTTGTAAGACTTCTAGGCGATTGTGTACAAGCGGGATCTTTTCACTCACACCTTCTTGAGCCGATGCTCAAGGGTCAGTGTTGAGTGCTTCGGAATTTCATTTTACAGCAAACATGACTCCCTTTTACATAAACAAGTGTCTCTGAAAAATTTGTTGAACTTGTGCACTCGGATTCAATACTTGGAAAAACACAAGTTGCTGAAAACAGAGAATTCTGTTTTCAGAGCTGTTTTCTAGGGGAGTTTTCAAGGCATTACAGACTTCCAAAAATTATCAAAATTTTACCAGACGAAGCTGGTAGTGTGGAGAGACTGTAGCCTTTTTCAAATCTGCATTTGGAGCAGTATTGAATCAGAAACAAATAATCTTCTCAGATCACCTCATTAACTCGGAACAGTTCTGTTTCAGAAATACAGAAACTCAAAGATGAGTCTATATCTCTCTGCTCAGAATCTGATTTTGATGATTTTGATGTTGCTGGAAAGCTATGGATGTTAGCTTTCCAATGCATCAAAAATCAACTGATTTGGACTCCCATGGACAGAGATATGTGACTTTTACCCAACCTCTGTTTCAGGAAATCCGACTTTGCAGACAGTAGTGCAGAAATCTGGTCGTTATTAATATGCTTTTATTACGTGGCTGAGCAGTCCTAAAATCTTGCCAATTTTATACAGAGTGCCCAAAGGTGTGTATAATAAGTGTGCAAAATTTCAAACAAAAAGGATCAACCGTTCGGAAATTAAAATTGCTGCAATCATCAGATATAGAGATGCTGAAAGTTCAGATTTTGGTTTTTAAGAATCTAATGATGCAAACTCACCCGAATTTAAAATGCAACAACTCTACATTCCCAAATTAAATTGCTGAATTGAAATGAAGGGAAATCATATTTATAAGCATAAGCATAGAGGGGGTAGAGAATATAGAGTGATTATAGATTATATTGGAGAAGAAGCATATAAGCAAACACGTGGAGTGCGTATGTGCAATAGTGAAAATTTTGCAAATGTAAATGAGGGCATCAAATCTACTCACTATTACAACGTGGGGGGAGACTTTGCTCCATTAATACAACCCCAATTGAATTAATATGGAAGAAGGTTTTAAAAACAAAGGAAGAAGTACTTACAACTTTTGTCTCCGATCGGCCGGAATTCCAAGAGTGGAATCCGGCCAGCCCTTCTTCTTCTTCCTTCTATCTTCCGCACTCTCCCTCCTATGTCTACCCTCTTTTTCCCCTCTCTTTCCCTTCACTTGCAGCCCACGATTTTCCCTTGTGCAGGCCCTCTTTTCTAGCCCTAATTCCCAAAATTTTGATGAGAGATGAAGATAACCCAAGCCTCCTCCAACTTGCTCCCCCTTGGCCCCTTTTATAGGCCAAGGGGGCTGGTTTCTAGCCCCTTCCATGGGGCGGATTGGACCAGCTCCTTGTTGGTTCTTGATCCAATTTGGCCCAGCTATATGTGGTCCCTCTTGTTGACTTGAACCAGCCCATGTGGGCTGGGCCTAGTTGCAGCCGACTTAGTCTTTGGGTGTAGCCGATTCAAGCTTGTCTAATGTTTTGTCCTAGCATGTATTGAACTTGATACCAAGTAGTGGCCGGGTATGCCTAATTAGGCTCTTCCAATTCAATGCCTCATTTGGTATTTGATTCTTTGAATGATCCGACTCCACTTTGATTTTGATTCCATACGGCTTCACCATGGTCTCGAGTTTAACTTGAAATGTTCTTGAATTGGATGAGCTTGAACTGGGTCCTGGATAAGCTCGATCTTCTCCTAGTTTCGGATAAGCTTTAGAATTTGATCTTGATTCTGATATGCTCCAACTTTATCTTCTTTGCTTTTTCGGAATCGATGTGGATCCAAGATTGGGTCTCACCTGTTTATCTGCTTCAAAAACTCATGAGTTGTTTGAATTTAAAATCTTTATTTTGAAATATTCCCCAAAAGGCTTAAACTTTAAAATTTGGGGTTTTGAATTTAAAGGTTCATAAAGGCTTTAAATTGGCTTTCAAAATTTAGGAGTTTTTGAAAATATTTGAAAATTTTTGGGTGTTTACACATACCACTAGTTGGCCACTCGATTGGTCGAGTTATTCCAATTATTCACACTCACACACGTAGGAAGAGAGGATAATGGCATTACCGATGCCCTCTCATCCTTTGGTTCAGCCCTAAGGGTCGATCCCACTTTGGAAACCCGATCCTTAGAGATATGGCACGCACCCACTCCATCCACACGCGATTTGGAAATTTGCCAAAACAACCCAGATTCTGCTGAAAAACCTTGGTTTTTGGACATAAAATGTTTCTTAGAAAATGGGGGATTTGCCGAACATGCCACATCCAAAGATAAAGATTTCATCCAAAAAATTTTCACCCGATATACGATTTTGGGAGGGGTCCTTTACAAAAAGAGCTTTACTGGCATCTTATTAAGGTGTGTCGACCTTGAGGAGGCTAGGATAATAATGCACGAATTCCATGACGGAGAATGTGGAGGCCATGTTAATGCCAATATGATGGCAATGAAAATACTTAGAGCGGGTTATTTTTGGTTCACTTTAAAGCAGGATTGCCATGACCATGTTAGGAAGTGTCACCCATGTCAAGTGCATGGACACGCCATCCATATCCCATCATCCTCATTGCATTCCGTGGTAAGCCCTTGGCCATTCACCATGTGGGCGTTTGACAACATAGGACCAATATTCCCTCATGCATCAAATGGGCATAGGTTTATACTTGCAGCCACCGAATACTTTTCCAAGTGGGTTGAAGCTACCTCCTTGACAAATGTTCAGGGGCAACATGTAGTGGTGTTCATTAGGAAAAACATTCTGGCTCGCTTTGGGGTTCTAAAGGACTTAGTGTCCGACAATGGTACCCCCTTCAAAAATGAGAGGATGGTTAAGTTATGTAACACGTATGGCATAACTCACCACTTCTCATCGCCCTACTACCCTCAAGGCAACGGCTAAGCTGAAGCCACAAATAAGACTCTCATAAGCATTATTGAGAAAACTTTAGAGAAGGGTAGGACGTGGCATGAGAAGCTGGATGAAGCCTTATGGGCTTATAGGACTTCCATCCGAACTCCCACAAATGCCACGCCATTTGAGTTGGTCTATGGCACAAATGTCATTCTCCCCATTCATACCAAAATTCATTCATTCCATACATCCATTGCATTCGACCTTCCCCTAGAGACGCTTCAGCATACTAGGATGGCCGAACTTGACTTACTAGATGAGCGAAGGCTCCTTGCCATGGATCATGCACATGCATACCGGCAAAGGATAGCCCAACACTATGAGAAGCATATGAGACCTCGCCACTTCAAAGTGGGAGACCTTGTGCTCAAAGTCATCCAATACTGTGGCCCACATCCACTTGAAAAGTGGCGGCCCAAGTGGGATGGCCCTTATGTTGTACGTGGAACCACCACGAACAATGCATATTGGCTAGTCGATGTTGAGGGTAGGAACTTAGCAGACCTTATGAATTTTTAATTTTTGAAAAAATACCATGTGTAGGGTCTAAAGCTAAGCCCTATTTCAAAAATATTTTGAAAACCTCATTTTGAAACTTCGTGAGTGAGGATCAAAGCAAATCATGCAAACCTGAGAGACTCGATTGCTTGTAAAAAAGCAGAGTTTCTCAAAACCAATGAATCACATTTCAAAAATCCTTCTTCTTACAAAAGAAGGCCTGGTTCAAAATAGCAAGATACTTGCAAGTAGTATGTGCTATTTTTAAATAGGCTGATTTGGGATGAATCGAGTAGATCCTTGGGATAAGTCCTTCCCCGTTTCTCTTCTCTTTCCCCAAAAGGAAAACTTGGCCAAAAAGAAAAAGGGGAAGCCCTTGCAAAGTCTCTTTCCCAAAAGAAAGTAATTCAAAAGAAAACTCGCTTGTTCTATGGAAAAGAGGGAATAAAGAAAAAATACTCCCAAAGGGTGACCCTCTACGAAAAAAACAGAAAAAGGGCCAAAAAGCTCAAAAATAGCAGTTTTTCGCCTTTGTGCCTCAAACTACGGGACATTCTAGAAGGGACCGTGGTAAACTCTTTCCCATCCCTGTAACTTATCCCAAGGTGAAGAAAGGTTCATTCTAGGGAATCCTAAAGTAAAAATAGGATTTGCTTACTTGAATCCCATCTTGTTCAAGAGTTAGACGTCTGAGGCGTAGGAATTTTGAAATAGGCCTTGATTTTCTTATAAAACTTCCGCTAGATTAGCGAGTATCAGGAATCAAATAAAGGGAAAACATGAAAAGTTGAAGTCCTTAAGATGAAAGCTAAAATGAGCTTTCCTCTTTCAAAAAACGAGTTTAGAAAAGCCTCAAACATCGAGCAACATAAGACCAGCTCATTTGGTGCAGCAGGTCTTCATAAGACTCCCAAGTTCGACCATTACATCAAGTCTCTAGGAGACCATACTTCCTAGCATCTCATTCCATGCCACTCATCCATATCCACGAATGGACATTTACATCAATCCCATTTAGGACTAGCACCATCTTAGGCAAAGTCTCCTTTGATGAAAATCCCCTCTTACTGGGTCTTAAAGAAAATGTTTTCTCAAAACTGGGATGATCCCATATTCTCGAGGACAAATCCAAGGAGAAAACAAACAGGGGTGTTGTCGTCTTTGCCATTATCCAAATCCATTTGGATAATACCAAAGAGAGGCATCTATAAACACCCTAAAATCCCACGATTTTAGAAAATAAATTCCTAGTTTGCAAATCAACCCAAAAGGCCATTTTGCATTTTCGAAAACCCAGGAACTTCCCAAAAAGCTTATAAATACTGTTTTAAACCCCATATCCAATATGAATGCCTTAAACTCAGGTTAAGCCCCATTTTTCCCAAAAAGCAAAAGATAAACAGGTGAACCAGGGAAGACGACACCTGATTGAGAAGCAGCCCAAAAACCAGTCCACTAAGGCCAAATCAAAGGCATCCTCAAAAACAGGTGTAGAAGCCCAAAAGCAGCACCCTTGCTTGATAAAGGCCAGGGTCAAAAGGCGAAATGAAGGCCTAGGCCCGATGCAGAATGCAAGCCCGGCACACCCAGAAGTCAAATCGAATACATCCACCCAAGCAACATGAATCTGAGCTAGAAATGACGAAATTAAGCAAAAATGGAGTCCAGAATGGCGAGATTAAGTCCGGACGACAAAGTTGGGAAAAACTCAACACTAAACGGAGCGCTGATGAAGCCAGTGCCCACACAAAACATCCCCCTCAAAAAGCCAAGAAGGATCATCTAGAGAAAATTTGGATTGGATTTGGACTATAAATATCCAGATCCATATCCAAATAGTATTTGAATTTGGGTCGATCCAAATAGTGTTTGGATTTGGATTGGATCCAAATAGTGTTTGGATTGGATCAGATCTGAACCAAAATATCTATATCTATATCCATAAAAATGTTAGATTTGGATCGAATATGGATCTCAAAAATATCCGAGATCCAAGATACAAATCCAAATAGTAATTGGATTGGACATGGATTCCACGATCCAAACCCAAGACCCACCTCATTTGCCTATAAATAGGAGTGAGGGGGTCCCGAAAAGCCTTGGAGGAGCTTGGAGGAGAGAGAGGGTATTAAGGTGAGTCCTTAGTGCTTTCTTAATTTTGTTTAGTGGGTTAATTATGGGCTTAAAGAGGGATTAGTGTGAGTTGCACCACCTTGATTAAGGGTTGGATTTGCTTGAACAAGAAGGCTTTGGAGTGGCTGATTCGGAGCTTCACACCCACCTAGCCGGACCTCTCTTTGGTAAGCCTTAATCTCCCTAAACCGTTCTTTTCCTAACCTTCTAAACCACCCTAATTAACCCCCAGCCACCACCTAATCCCCATCACCTAATCCCTAATCCACCATCCCACTTGATCCTTAACCCACTGACTGAACACCCTAACCCCCGGCCTACACTCTCACCATCCCACCCGAACCCCCCTACACCACCCGCACTACCCGCGCGCCACCTGCTCCTTAACGTCCTAGCGCCACCTACAGCGCGCGCCCTGCCCGCATGCCTATCCCGCACTCCATCACCTGACCGTCACCCAGCTACCGTGACCCCCCTCTCCGCAGTGCCCCTACTGTATCCCATCCGACTCCACCTTACCACCTCCCAACCTAACCATTACCATACCCCACCGCCATAGCCTAACCCCACTACAAGCCCCGCACCTCAGCCACCTTGCCATAGTCCCCACTACAAGCCACGCCATACTCCTTTGCCATAACTCCACAAAAGCCACTAAGACCCGCACCCTACCCGGCCGTGAGCCTTATCTCTCAAGCCCCAAAGCCCCACCAAGCTCAAGCCTGGCCAGCCACTTCACGCCTTAAGCTTCAAAAGGGACACGTCTGTGGCTGCCCAAAGTGGACACAAGCCCAAGTGCGAGCAAGTGAAGAAGGACCAGCTATTTGTAAGTGTCTAAACTTGGTCTCTTACATTAACTTGCTTTACATTCAATTCAATTCGGATACGGGGTTGTATTAACGGAGCGTTGTCTCCTCCTGAGATGTAATATTGGTGCTTGACATACGAGACACATACGTGCACTTGAGCCTTAGCTCTTATATCGTACACGATACACACAAGTGCACTTGAGCCTTAGCTCTTATCTCGTACACCAAGCACCCACGTACACCATTGAGCTTTTGCTCTTACTCCAAAGACTCTAGTAAGAGCCATATAAGCTGCAATTTAATTGGGGTTGTTACGTTCAAGTTGTGTGAGTCGTATTTCAATTCCACACTCACACACATTGAGCTTTCGCTCTTACTCCCAAGACTCTAATAAGAGTCGTATTAATTGCAATTTGATTTGGGGTTGTTACATTCAAGTTGTGTGAGTTCGTCATTTAAGCTTCCACACATACACACAACCACCTGAGCACTTGCTCAACCACTCACGCACCTTTTTGGCCTTGGCAGCCACTAAGATATAGCCCTATCTATATACTTTCAGCTGCGTGAGTTTTCTCGGTTCAGTTGTGTATGTTTTTACATTCTGGGTTGTTAAAATTCAGTCGTGTGAGTTGTCTTTACATTTATACACAACACACACGCACACGTTGACGATATTCGGGCTCATATATATATATATATATATATATATATATATATATATATATATATATATATATATATATATATATATATATATATATATATATATATATATATATATATATTTCCCTTCCGCAATTTACATTTAAGTCGAGTGGAGTTTTACATTCCAAGTTGCGTGAGTTGTCTTTCAATATATACATAAACACACACGCACACATTGAGCCTTTCTGCTTTTAAGATATAGCTATATTTCCCTTCCGCAATTTCCCTTTAGCTATGTCTTTCAATTTCAGGTTTTAAGGTTCAGTTGTGTGAGTTGCATTGCATATCCGCCATACTCGAGATAGTGCGCATACTTGCATCAAACAAACCCCGAACAACCTGTGCAAACACGCCAAGACTTAGGCACTTGATGCACACACCCCACGCCTAAGTAGTTAAAAAGCTCAAAGACATAGATACATGCAAGTCCCACGTAAATAAAATCTGCAAATAGGCATACAAATCGCTCAAATACTTTCACTCTTTTCAAAAGACCATGCTTGTTTAAAATCGAGATTTTCTAAAGCGTACAAATTGACTCTTGAGCATCGGTTTAAGAAGGTTTGCGATGAAAAGATCCCACTTGTTCACAGTCGCCCCATAAAGTCAGATATTTCAAAACATACTTCGCTAATTTGAGTAAGCTAGCTGGCAAGCCCTTTTTAAAGCGACTTAGACACGAAAAAGGTTCACTTCAGGCCTAAGAACCTAGAGTGAAAATTTTCACGTGTCTACAGCATGGAATGTAAAATCTTGAGTTACTGAAATAAACAACCAGGAGGGTTGAAAAAGCGGTTGCAGTCACCATGTGAAGGGGTACATACCGACTAGTATAAGCAGATGTTTGTATTTTGCTATTTGAGTGGTAGAGAAAGAGCACCCAACCACACCGACAGCAGCCACCATATGAAGGGTGCAAGGAAAGTCGTGTGAAGTGTGTATGATTGAGTAGTACCTCCTATCACAAAAATCAGTTTTATCAATAATAGAAAAAACATGACTTTTGAAGTGTAACTGTCGAACCACTTTATGGAGAAAAAGAAAGAGAGGAAATAACCAACACCCATAGAAGGGTCGTGTGCTATTCATGTGTTCTTGATTGTTCAAGTTATTTTACAAAAGCCTCGAAAAGATTACTCGTGCACGTGTGGTGAAGAAAGAACCATTTTTTTGACAAATTTGGAGTTCGAAGTATCTCACTCCCAACTTGAGGGAGGTGTTGAAGAATATGAGTTTAGAGTCAGTTTTAGTAAATTTGATGTTTTTAAGTATTATTGTAATTGTCCGAAGTTGTAAGGGCATTTTGATAATTTTTTTATACTAAGGGTATTTTGATCATTCTCCATTTTATAGGTTGTATTAAGGTTTAAGAGTATTGTATTAAGGTTTAAGAGTATGAGATTAAGGAGAGAGATAGAGGAGCAGCCTCCATTGCATATCCACCCCTTCCTTCGAATCTCCATTGTTTACTGTTATCTTTTGTCAATATTGTTCATATTTGATTGTCCGCTCCATCTACTCCAAATTCCAACAATACATACATAATGCTTCTCATCAGTTTATGAAATCCAGCAGTAATAAGACAGCACACAAATACACAAAAGGGCATCAGTGGAAAACAACAGGGTGCTCTTGGTAGCAAGGAGGAATGTCTACTGAGAGAAGAAACAAGAAGCCAACCACAAAAAGGTTGGACTATAAAAAGTCATAAGAATTAAATTAAATATCGGGGCTTATATGCAGTTCAGAAATAATCTGCAGTGGGAAAACGAATGAGCCCCCAAGAATATCCAATTTATTTGGCACCAGACAAGAAACCGACAGCAGAAGCCACAAAACTCAATAGAGGCAATAATTATTGAAGGATATATCAAGGAATTGAACGGTCCTATCTATACAAGTGTAGAACGAATAAATAGATTTACATGTCCTAAGAAGCTAACAGAACGACCGACCAATGTGGCAATACCCAGCTGACCGTGGCACAAGGTTGCCCTGTTAGAACTTCCCAACTCCAACAGCACCAAAATTTGTGACACTCGATCAGCCTAGGTGCAATCCTGAACATCAAATCCACTTCAAAATTCCAACAAATGAGGAACCGGAGCCTCACCAACAATCACAGCTCATTGATACTCAAACTGCACATCAACGTTTACGTACTTTTTCATGAGACGAACCATGGAAGAAGTGAAACCTGCAAACGTTTGGCATTCCTCGCGGGTCTTAATCTCCGAGATGGTTCCATGGATGATCAACTTCCTCAGTTTCGGGCACCGTTCTAGAAGCCCCGCCACCCACTCCGTGAACAACTCGTTGATCACCGTAGAACCCAGCTCCAGAGACACTACATTTTCCAGCAATGTTGATCCCTGAAGCCCATAGTGCACCAAGCTATCCCTCGTCTCGTAGCTCAGGCAGAGGTGGCTCAATCTGGGGAAGCACACGGCGATCGTCTCGACGTCCAAGACTTCATCTTCCACATCAAACACCACCACCCACAATCGGAGACGCCTCAATTTTGCTGATCTCGCGATGGTCTGGTAGAATTTTGGCCACACGATCGTGAAATCGTTCACGTCGACGACTTCCAAATGATCCGCGGTGTCGCCGATGTCAAGATGGATGACGCTAACGTCGTCGAATTTGAGGTCCCTGAGCCCGCCCTTCCCGACAAGCTCGAAGTACTCGAGCGTTGAATCTTTGAGGTGTAGGGACTCAAGGGAGTCGGCGTCCAGGACGAATTTGTCTAGGCTGATTGCTTCGACATAGATCCGCTTGAGGGTATGGCTGCTAAGCTCCATGGTTGACTGAGAGTCGGACATGGCGATGTCTGGGCTCACGAGCGAGAACGACTCGATTCGCGGGCAGGCAGAAAGGAGGAGGCTGAGGTCGAGAGCGGACACGCTGACACTGTGAAGGGAAAGCGACCCGAGGCAGGGGAAGCGCTGGTAACTCGGCTCGACGCCGGAGATTGAGGTAAAGCCAAGGACGAGGGATTCAAGCCGAGATCTTCCGCACTTCTCAAGGACGTTAACTGGCGGGGATGTACGAACGAGGTGAAGGAGGGAGCGCAGCGTGTCGCGAGTGTACATGAGCCAAGCGATCACCGGAGCGGCGGAGATCTCATCCGCTACGTCGGCCATGGAGATCGAGAGAGACTGCAACCCCTTCGTTTGGAAGATCGTCTGCGTGATCAGTATCTCGAGCCGGCTCGCCGAGAGCTCACGGTACGCTGGCCAGTCTGCGGAGTTGAACGACAGAGCCCGCAGATGGTTCCGGACCGCCTCCCGCCACTTCCGGCACGTCGCCGACGCTACGATCACGTCCCGTGCTGCGCCCACGCGGGATAGGATGTTGCCGATCACCTCCACCGGAAGGCACTCCATTCTTTCTTTCTCCCCTCTCTTCTTCTTCTCCTTCTCTCTAATCGCTTAGCCCTCTCTCCAAACCCCAAGGCTTCGGAGAAATAGCGGAGATGAGAGAAACCACGGAATCCTCGCCTCTTCCACTGTCGATTCCGTCAATCCGACACTGCAGAACGTGATGGGAAACCAAACGGCTCGCAATCAGTCATCTACCTCTAGATGTACAGGAACAGGAAAGTCCGGCTTCCGCACCGGAAAATTCGTCGATTTCGTCAAGAAGGGCGCCCGGATGATCGGGAAACCGGACAGGACGAAGATTTATCGAGTTATTCGCCGGGAAAACTCCAGGGATAATCTGAACGCCGCTTCTACGCTTTCCCGACCGCTGATTTCCTGAATCCAACATATGATTGAAACCGCATCACACTGCTAAACTTCGATTTTGTGAGTCGTCGACTAGGAAACACAATCAACTATCGGAGACTGCAAGCCTTACGATAGTTGATCTCTTGCTCCCGACGCCGGCGAAAGGAAGGCGATCACACACGGGCGCTCCGCTCGTTTAGAGAGGGAGGGAGAGAAGGGGACGTGGTCATTGTGGACGGGGTGTGGTTCCGTCGCGCAAAAGGCTATTTTTAAATAAATGGTCTCGTGGATGCCACCCTCGTTTACATTATATGAGGTCACGATCTAACTGTTCATTATCGTCAGCCATACCAGAACGGTTGATTTTGGCTCATTTGGCGACAGATCGACGACTATCAACATCTCTTATTTTTTCTTTAGCTGAGGGTTGACGTCCAATAAGTAGCCCGTGGCGGTGCTTGGCAACGGATCGGATCTGTATCAGAACCATAATTCTGAAAACGGCTAACAGGAGCAACCCAAACCGGTGGTTGGTTAAGTTTGACACAAGAATGATTAACAAAAACAGCAATACCCTGGGACACCCTCAACGGCAGCGGGCCCTGCCACTGATGCTGCTGGTGGGGAGTTCGACTCTCATGGGTGCATGCATGTGTTTGGTTTCAGCCTACTATCACTATATTTAAGCCTTTTCCCATATTAGATGGGTCGACTACATGATTTTTTTATTTTTTTAGAATTCATGATAAGCGTGATAAAATTTTACGCAATCCATCGAAAACCTAACACAATCCTCCTCTTTTATTCGGGCTTGGGATCAGTCTTGCAAGGGTGATCCCTCCGTGGAGCAGAGTTCAGCCTCTGCTTGTAAGTAAAAAAAACAGCGATACCCTCACCTTGCTACTCATCAATTAGTAAGTCGAAGGTCATGAGTTCCATACTCGGGACATGCTTATGATGTCGACCTCTCATCATAAACAAACAATTTGGTTCATAATTCAAAGGTTGAAATCAAATGTTTAGAATGAAACAGTACATTATGAGATGAAACATCTCGGTTCTGTGTCGTTTTAATTTTCTAATATTTTATTAATAAAAAAGGAAAAAAAGTTTGAGCTTTATGCTCTTACTGTTTAATAGCCTATGGGTCATATATATGTCACCAGCATAACGAACCATCTTTCCAAAAAAAAACTAATTCTTAAGTTTTATTATTCGTAATAATTTGGTTCTTTTCTCTTAAATTGAAAACCAATTATACTGGATTGGTTCAAAGTTCTGCCTAGAATAGAAGCAAGCATCACCACAAAGTCCCATACCAGAGTGATCTATCAGGAGTCAGTACTTAGAACTATTAGAATAAGATATAAAATATATCATATGACAAAAAAAACATATAAAATATATTTGAAACACGTTCGGAGCTGCTATTTTCTCTACTTGCAATGGAATTTGGTGGCTCTTTCTTGTTACAATGGAGAGGCAAAAGCCCAAGCATTGAACTCATAACCTTCAACCCCTTAGCTATGTGAGCTTCTTCTTCTTCTTCTTCTTTTTTTAAATAGTAGGCGCAAGTTGGGTATGCATACCTCGAAAGTGGAACTTCTGGACTACAACATGCAAGTTGGCCTTGCCGGAGGAGCAATGCCCGGAGTGCTAGGTGAGCAATTTTCTTTTTTTTTTAATTATAAGAGAAGGTTGATGACTAACTCACATTCACCCTTTGGGAGTCGAACTTCCCACCAACAACAATTTACCCTTTGGGAGTCGAACTCCTCACCAGCAATAACGACGTCAGAACACCCTACTGTTGGGCTAATGCTTTCAATGCGCTACGAGAGCAATTGCCTGTGCTGGAATTTGGTGGTTTTTAATAACATTTATTTTAGGTATTTATAAACTTCAAGACCATATGCATAAATTAGTTCCATATTATAAATTTGTTTGAAATAATTAATGGATCTAGTCTTTTATAATCAATCTAATTTTTCTCAAAAGTTTATATAGATTGCTTATCCTAAATTTCACCCGATCGAACTTCACCACATTTCAGAAGTTTTTTTTAGTTTACCCGCTGCTTGCATATATATGATGAAATTAAGTAGGGTACTCATTAATAATAATATCCAAATCTTTTCAAAACAATCTGATTTGAGAGCTCGAGAGCCAATCAAAATGCCCATTTAGTGAAAATTGTATGATCATTTTATTTTTGGTATTATGCATCAAACATGCGACTGTTTTCCATGGTGTTAGACCCAAAATTTTGAAAATCAACTTAAAATTTGTAGCTTATGGAGGGATCCATGGGTGAATTATAATACATATTTTGTACTTTTCAAAATCATTTAAGGGACTATTCGCTCCACCCTAAAAGAGTTTCTAGATCGGTCACTGGTTTTCCACCCTCCGAAAAAGACTCCAAGTAGAGTGGTAGTTTTGATCCGGTTGGGCAGGCAGGTTGAGCCAGACACGATCCATCCTGAGCCTGCCGAAATCACAACAAAAAAAAATGTAGCTAGAACCAAACTGGAACTGAAACAGAAAAACCACCGGCTTAAAACGAGCAGTTCTAAGTTATTTTTTATCGGGTCCTATAGACCTACCTATTTTATGGAAATTTCAAATGAAGCCGAAACCAGATCTGTCGTGAAATCGGACCCAGAACCCAACACGAAATTGGTGAAACTAAAACCCGAAAGGGAGCCGGTTCTGTTGGAACGACCGGTCCCGTTAACCGGCATCCCGCCAGGGTGAACAGGGTTTTAGCAAAACCCTCACTCTGAAATGGACTGCCTTATTCGCGTCCTCAAACGAGCCCGTTATGCCGTCATATGTCCATGTGATCCTACTAAGACCTCAGCCGTTCAACTGCATTTATCAACGGCTCCGAATCTGTGTACATCATACAGATATGACGACAGAGTCTCCTTCCACTGAGCCCACCTGACCCCTTTGTTGCCGTCTTCCAAGTCCTTGATGAGCGTTCATTCATTCAAACTCTCTTTCTTGCCCCGGATGCAGAGACAAGAGTTGCTCTCGACAAACAGGCGAAACCCATCTTCCTTCTCTCTCGCACCTCCTTAAACCCTTCTCTTGATTTGATCAAAAGCAGAAAATATCCTCGCATTTGCGCAATTGTAAGCGTTGCTTCGTTTTCTATGACAACCATATTTTCTTTCCTTGTGTTTCTTTGCTGTGGTAGCATCAAATGGTCGTGCTTAGTTTTTCTTGTTCGTTATCTCGCATTTGGTAAATGCAAGAAGCCTTACATTTGTTTTTTCAAGTGCCAATTCTTGTCTGAATTGCTTAATGGGAACTGATTTTGGTTAAACGTTTTGGCTCTGAGCAGTTTCCCCCTTCTATCATCCTTTTGGGGTTTTGCAATTGCAGTTCATTTGAATACCGAGTTTAGTTTAATGGTTTTTGCTGATCTGTTTCTTGGGTTTTGGTGGTTTTGTAGTCATTGATACAATTCTGGATGATGGGCTTGAAAATGTTGCACAGTTAAGGGTATAAGCAAGACAAGCAAAGGTTATATCCTTGTTGGCGTGGTCAGATTCTGTTCCTTGTTTCTCTGCAAAGATGGCAGTCCAGATTTCGTGTTTCACCGTTTCGTCCGCTACTAGGTCTCATCCTTTGATGGATTCTTCACATTCAAGAGCTTTCCGCAAAAGTGAAAAGGGTTTTACTCTTCAGG
Source organism: Brasenia schreberi (assembly GCA_036023115.1). Taxonomy (NCBI): domain Eukaryota; kingdom Viridiplantae; phylum Streptophyta; class Magnoliopsida; order Nymphaeales; family Cabombaceae; genus Brasenia; species Brasenia schreberi. Next base: position 12,307,963 of record JAYKKT010000085.1, on the reverse strand, counting down.
GAAGAGTTTCATCTGTAGATAGTCGGTTCTTAGATGAATTGGTAGTTTGTAATCATTTGAGTGCCTTTGGAAGAGACGATGTTTTCTTAGTCGGTGGGGGAATCAATGGGTTTGGATGCCGGTGGCTTTTGAATTTGAACCCTCGTAGGGCAGGCATTGTCTCTGCATCACACACATCTTACAACGGCAAGGACTTCTTTTTGAATCTGCATCCGGAAGTTTCAATGCTTAGAGGAGAGGGTAACAATACCGTTATTAGTCCGAAGGACAATTCTGGTGTTGTTGATGATATATTGGACGATGGTACTCTTTTGAACCATTACAATGAAGCAAAGATTAAAGTTATTGGTGTTGGTGGTGGTGGTTCAAATGCAGTGAATAGAATGATAGAGAGTTCTATGAAGGGTGTTGAGTTTTGGATCGTGAACACAGATGTACAGGCGATGAGAATGTCGCCAGTATATCCAGAAAATCGACTCCAAATTGGCCAGGAGCTAACCAGAGGTCTTGGTGCTGGGGGTAACCCAGATATAGGCATGAATGCTGCAAAAGAAAGTGTGGTGTCAATCGAGGCGGCTGTATCTGGTGCTGACATGGTCTTTGTGACGGTGGACTTCTCCACTGATGATTTTTTTTTTGTCAGCATTTGTTTCTAATACTATTATTGCGTGATTAGTTAAATGTATCGTGGTCAGTGCCTTGCGTATTGGAAAAATTAGCACTTAATTTCGATTTTGGATTGGGGATGCAAGCATGGCTACCACAAAATTAGAATGTGTTTAGGTGTTATTGGGTTTTTAAAGTAATAACCCTCTGCCACACAGTGCGTGAGTGCATCAGTTGTTCTATTAAATCCTGATTTTGGGAACGACTACCTCTATATGAAAGTTTTAAAGAAGCTTTTCTGCACACGACAGTTTGTCTAGAAACACCTTTTCAATGTTTCTGTTTCCCTATGCTGACCCTCAAAGGAACTGTATTTTCATAATGAAGCTGTAAATGACTGGTTATTCCCTCTATAACTTATGAAACTCTACGGGCCCTTTCATTTTCATTCTTGAATACTGCCAATGGTCGTCTATTTATGTAAAACTTGTCCTCCCATGTGACAAAATTTTGATGCAGTTATAATTGCAATGTGAGACGTGCTGGCATTTTGCTCAAATGTACTTGTATTGATTTGTCCTCATGTGCAACACATAATATGTAGGCTGGAATGGGTGGTGGGACTGGGACTGGTGGTGCACCGGTAATTTCTGGAATTGCTAAGTCGATGGGTATCCTTACTGTGGGAATTGTTACTACCCCATTTTCTTTTGAGGGACGAAGACGAACAGTTCAAGCACAGGAAGGAATTGCAGCTCTGAGAGATAATGTTGACACACTGATTGTCATACCAAATGATAAGTTGCTGACTGCTGTTTCACAATCTATGCCTGTAATGGAAGCGTTTAACTTGGCTGATGACATACTTTGGCAAGGCGTTCGTGGTATCTCTGATATAATCACAGTATGTTTATCTGTAATTATGTCCCCTGGATTTCTAGAATAACAAGGAAGCTTACTAAAATATTTTAAATATTCCTTATGACTTCCACTTGTTTTGATTGTCATATGCTTTGATAATTTAGTAAACTTCAATGCAAACAATAACTGAGCAGTGCAATTACAGGAACTTCCTTTTTGTTTTTAAAGATGAATACCCACTCTCCGTTCGAACAAGAGAACCCTTTCATTCAGCAATAGATGCAGCTATGACAATCGACCCTGAAGCATTTTCTAAGCATTAGGGTATATGGGTACTATTAATCCTGAGATTAGTGGTTACCGTTCTTGGACTTGCAGATGGGTTGTTCTTGACTAAATGAAAAATTCATCCCCTTTTTGATGTGTGACACCATTAAGTATTTGGACAGAAAAGCAAGTACTGGCTGTATAATGTTTAGCATTTATAGGTGGGTCAGAGTTTATCACAGGCATCACAAATGAACTGCTTCAATTAATATCAGTTGCACAAAAAATTTCTGCTTGATGCTGTGGGAATATGAAAGGACTACATAGAAATGAGAGAATTATGGATTTCAAGGAAGTTCTTTATCCATTCTGTCATCTTACAGTAGTTGCTTGCTTCTTTAGTTGCATGATGAATGGCAGGAGTAAATTATTTATGCTTGAGAGTTATGTTTTGTTTCTTTCTTTTGTCTCAACAGCAAAAACGTTAATGTAGTTCCTATTACATTTATCTGCTCCACAGATTCCTGGTCTCGTCAATGTTGATTTTGCTGATGTAAGGGCGATTATGGCAAGTGCTGGTTCCTCTTTGATGGGAATAGGAACTGCAACAGGTGTGTAGCGTGACCAGGGTTCAACAAATTTTTATTCTGTGATGTCCTTATGGTTTCTTCTGGTATCAGTGGAATGTTTCTCTAAAGAACATAGAACAATAACCAAGCCTTTTCTTAGACTAGGTGGGGTTGGCTACATGGATATTTAAATACCACAGAGCTCAATTTTGTGCCGTATTAGCAGTTAATTCCACAAAAACTCATATCATGTTTAATAATTTCCCTCCAACACTTTTGCGGTCTTCCTCTCCAAAGAACTGCTGCTATATAAATTTTCTTTTCTGGACCCTTCAGGAAACTGGGGAAACTATGATTCTCTTTAATGGGAGATATTTTAGTTTTGGAAGGGCAACCACTGCAAAACAAAAAGAAAAACATTGATATCTGTATCTACTTTTCCTAGCTTACTGACCCATGGCATGTCTCTATGGACTTGCTGTTCATTTGGAGCATGTGCATCTATCTCGAAGAATAACCCAGGCCTTACAAATAGTACATGGATCCAATGTCCTTGGATGACATCCTAACTGAAAGGATCTATCCCCTGAGAGTCGATATTCAGGGCCAAGCTCCTTGCCAGCTCTTGCAATGTAACTTTTGGCTTTTAACGTAGGATTAAACTAATTTTTGCCTGTAGTAGCTCAATACTCTGTTGAATATCGTTTTAACACTGATATTCTAATACTGACAAACTTTGCTGCACAAATAAAACCCGATTCTTATCTGCATATGTTCCAGCCATTGACTTGGTGATAATTTTCCATCAAAGTTGGAAAATGCACTTTGTTACTATTTCATATATTGCCAGTTTCTTGAAACTGTAACGTACTGTTCCTTTCATACTTTATATGAACGTGGCCATTTTTTTAAACCTTCGTTACAAGAGGGCTTTTGTAGTCTGTCATCCTGAAATTGTTTCCGTGTGGTATGAAGCATGCAATGGCAACTAAGAATTCTTGTAGCCATCCCCACTTGGTGTTGGAAATCTCTTGGTCTTTGTTCTTGGTTTTGGTTGGAGTAAAATAAGGAAATCTGAGTCTCATTACTTGGAAGCAAGTTTCAATCTAGTGGCTAACATGCCAACAGTTCAAGTTTGTTGAACTGCTGAAGAGTATCATACACTTCGTTGTTTAGAGTCCTTATTGAAATGATCATTCATTCCCTTGATGTATTTATGATTACAATGTCTACATATTTTTGGATGAGGTCTAACCTTTAGTACATTTTCATATATATTGGCTGCTTTCTGCAGGCAAGGCACGGGCAAGAGATGCTGCATTAAATGCCATTCACTCACCACTTTTGGACATTGGCATTGAGCGAGCCACCGGGATTGTTTGGAATATCACTGGTGGAAGTGATCTGACATTATATGAGGTATCTCTCTCTCTCTCTCAGAATGGTGAGAGAGAGAAGCAGTTACATTACACATCATTTTCTTCTTGTGTAACTTCTCAAGTGCCCTTTTTGGTTGCCGAAATTTTCTTCTGGGATAATATTCTCTGCTTTTTTGTGTGCAATACTATTCTTTTATCTTTGTTCTTTGGCTTCAGATATCTACAGCTTAAAAGAAAATTGTTCTTAGTTTTCACAAGATTGTGCCTTTTCTCTAACTGCTGGAAAACGGCTACTATATTCATTTTCTCTTTTCTGTGTAAAATGTAGGTAAATGCTGCTGCGGAGGTGATATACGACCTTGTTGATCCAAGTGCCAATCTGATCTTTGGTGCAGTCATTGATCCGGCGCTCAGTGGACAAGTAAGTTTGATGCTGCTTTCTCCTTTCTGTAAGGAACTTCTGTCTATCTCCTAATATAGATGCTCATATTAGGATGAGCAATGAATAATACATTCCGGTTGGAAGTTGTACTGTGCAACCTGCACTTATCACCCAATTCTGTTTTCTCACATTTATTTCCTACCAAATAATTCATGAAGTGATATCCTTTAACGAACTTTAGGAATCTTCCAGCATAGAATTTTGTCAAAGAAAATGATTTGGCAGTTTCTTGTTGAAAACAGTTGCTTCCTGAATCTTCTTTTCTAATCTTCATAGTAGTATCATTCATTTGACTTTGTTCCACGTCGTGATGCCTGGATGTGAGTAATTAGCTTCAGTATTCTGGGTGCAGATTTTTCATTTTTTTTTTAAATTGATACGCTGAAATACAAGCACAGGGGTGTTTTGACATCAAACTGCATTCAGGGCATTAGCTCACCTGGCAGGGAACTCTACTCACGAGATGATGATCAGCATGCATACCTGGCTTCAGCTTTCCCATTGTGAAAAAAAAAGAATGTAATGGAAAAGGTGCCAGTTAGTAATACCATATGCACTAATATAGTGCAGAACCCAAAAAGCTACGTGTGTATCTCAGTTCGCAGTTACCCTTTCATGGTCTGGATGGAAGCATGAACATTTTGTCAACAGTCATTGCAATATGGTGACCCTGAGCATAATGAACATTAGGTCTGCAATTATATTATTAGAGAAAGTTGGTGTAGCACCCAGCGAAGATAAAATTAAAGAAGCATGCTTAAGGTGGTGTGGACATTTGGATTAGGAAAGGCAGCCATGTGAAGCTTTTCCAGTGAGAAGGCCTTTAAAGGGACGGAAGAAAACAATAAAAGATAATCTGAAGTAGCTTTTCAACGGCACATAAAAATCCATGTAAGGAACCACTTATTGTGGGAATAGTAAAGTAGCTTATCAACACTCTTGGCAAACATGATGATTGATGAGCAAATTTAATCATGTGAAGTGAGTCTAATTGAAAACCAAAACCAAAACGAAGCACTTTTTTACTTGCAGTTGTATGCTATGGCTGACTCAAAGTGTTTTGGGAACATAGTGTCTTCACCCATATCTGCATGCCTGTCTGATTATTCATATGGTATGGCATAACTGCTGTGATGTTCTTCCAGCATAATCACCTTCCTACGTGGATACAGTAGGCGATGAATACTACTAAATCCACGTACTAAATCACTTGTAATGAGACTGTTTGTGTTACACCTTTCAAATTGGTACTTCTCAGGTGAGCATAACTCTCATTGCAACCGGATTCAAGCGCCAAGATGAAACAGAAGGCAGACCTGCAGTGGTTCTCTCTCTCTCTCTCTCTCTCTCTCTCTCTCTCTCTCTCTCTCTCTCTCTCTCTCTCTCTCTCTCTTACTGTTTGAAATGCAGGGAACCCATCAGGTAGCTCATGGGGATGGAAACCTTGGAATGAATCGGAGGCCTTCTTCAGCTTACGTAGACAGTGGATCAGTTGAGATACCCGAGTTTCTAAAGAAGAAAGGGCGATCACGCTATCCCCGACTTTGAACCTACTAGATTGTGTATATATTCTCTTATTTTCTTCTTTGCTTCTGCTGTTAGCAAGAAAATGATACCCTGTTGGAACCTGTTAATTTCCTTGCAATAAGATCATGATTGCATAACTGGTCTTGCATTGCTATTTTTGGTTTATTTGGCAACACGCCTCCCCATAATAATCGTAAAGAAGGGTATTGTGCAAATCCTGTTTGAGAAGTTTACCTGAAATAACGTGCAGCGGTATCGAGGCAGGGATTAGTATGCTAGAATCATGGTTCAAACTTTCTACGTGGTTGATCAAAGTGAAATTAGGATTCACCGTTACATAATAGATGCTTGGTACTGAACTGTACTTTGGTTATTCTTGTTTTTGTTTTGATGGCAATGCAGTTCGGATAACACTTATAGGAACTTATTGGTGTGAGCGAGATGTAATGTGGGGTGTGCTAAAGGATTCTAAAAGTTTGTGGTTAGATCAAAGTAAAATCATGATTCACCGTATCATGATTCTAAAAGATTTTGGTTATTGTTGTGTTGATGATGATGCAATTCAGATAGCACTTACAAGAAGCCGGTGGTGTGAGTTAGATGTGATGCGGGGTGTCCTAGATAATTTTAAAGCTTGTTTTCAAAGGATAAGATGAATAACGCTCAATGATGCTGCGAGTTTCATTATATGTGTGAAATTGATATACTTAAAAAGAGCTACCAATAACTATGTTACTAAAAGCTCATTATAGTATAGTTATTCAAAGAGAATGACAGGAGGGGAAGGCTTGATCGAGAAAGAGAATGACAGGAGGGTGGGGGAAGGAATTAGGGTTTTGTTTAATGTTGGTTTGGATCAGATATAAAAATCTGTTCCAAACCCATTATTAATAACGAAAAAGAGATTTATGTTTTCATATTTACGGTTAGTTAGTTAACATTTTGTATTTTCTGATACCTTTTGTTTCAAAATTTTCAGAAGTGATTTTTAAAATTCTAAATAAACGAGATTTTTATCAAAATTCCTAGGGGGACGGCCTCCCCAACCTTCAACGTGCATTCGCCACTGATAACGCTTAAAGTGAGTTCTTGAGATTTTGATTGAGCGTATCTCGGTTGTCATAAGTATTACATATTGAGGTAAGGAAATTGGTTGCCATCGGTATCACATGTTGAAGTAAGGAAAACAATAGAATGAGACAAGCAATGCATAGTGTTGTTGCATTCAAGAAAATGTTGATAAGCTAAACTAATATTTTTGTGGGCAAGATTTTTAATAACTATTTAAAGACCTACACAACAAGCTTAACTTAGCTTATCAACATTTTCTTTGATATTATTTTGCTTAAACATTACAATTGTTATTTATAGACCTTCCTCAATACAACAATAGTTGAAATCATCCTTGATGTATACTATTTCCAATAACTTCTCACTCGTCTCATTGAAATTGTCCTTGCGCCATGGCCTAAACTAACATCCCATTTTTTCCCATTCAAGAAATTATCACGTATTTCTCTCGATTTTTTGGCATCAACAATTACTAAAGAAAGCCCGAGGAAAAAAGGAGCCTATCGAACAGAGATCCAACTTTACCCATGCACATACACACAAACACACACCGAAACTCAAATTTCGAGTTTCGCATAGCCACTTGAATAGAGTACGAAAACTGGTTTTTCATTTACTTGTAGGGGCGCTGCACTGATCTGCTTATCGAGCTTGGCTCAAGAAAAACTAGAACTTGACTTGATCATTTTGAGCTCAACCCAAGCTCGAGTTTCTTGCAAGCTGAACTTCAGCTCACTAGTACTCGATTTCAGCAACTTATGATCCTAAACGAGCTTATAATATTTAAATACAGAACTTATTTATACTTTAGAAGTTGGTATAGTAAATGTCACAAACCTGATTCACCAGCATATTGTTTCAAGGTTCGAGCTAATTCATGAGTTCAGTCAAGTCCATCTTGGTAGCACCCGAGCTCAAATGAGCCTAATGAATCATGCTCCAGTTGTTTGAACATAGCTCAAGCTCGAGCGTGAAATGCAAAACTCGACTTAGCTCGAGCTCGAGTTGAGCACTTTCTTGACTAGCAGAGTCAAGCTTGCTTGTACTCGAGCACAACTAGGTTGACGTACACCTCTATTTGCTTATGTAACATAGCTAGGCAATTATAGTTGAATTAATATAACAATATTGTCTTAAATACATGCAAAAATATCATAGTGGTCTTCAAGTTGGGCGGGTGCACCACAATTCAAGAGGTCAACAGGGTTTTTGCATTGAGCTTGTACTAAAATCCTTTTTATACTAATCTGCAGCATTTCCTTTCATTTGAAGTTAAAAGCTAAAATGGCCAAGATGGAGCACAAAGGCCACTGAGAACCCCTTGCAACCAATCTTGTATTGTGGAACAAGGGTTAGTTTTGTTGTGATTTAATTTGTTTTTAACATATATATATATATATATATATATATATATATATATATATATATATATATATATATATATATATATATATATATATATAGGTTTTTTAAAGTAGTTTTAATAGTGGTGGTGATGTTTTTGACCGGTGAAAAGTAACTTTAAAAAGTGTAATAGTAGTAGAAGGTGGTGAAAGGTGTTGACAAGTGGTTAAAGCATTGAAAATGATGGGTTATGCATGTTTATGCACCATATATATATATATATATATATATATATATATATATATATATATATATATATATATATAGATATATATAGAGAGAGAGAGAGAAAGAGAGAGAGAGAGACTTGTGTGTATTGATGTCCCATAGATAATTGATACTCAAATCTATAGCAGAAGGCATGACTCACATGAGTAAGATTAAGAAGAAATAGAAGATGTATAACATGAACAGTAAGGGAGAGCTATAGCATCGCACAGCCTATTACATATTTACAGTCAGAATCTATGAAGATGACCTAACACTTCATGTTCATGCCCAGAGCTTGTACTCCATTGCTGGCCACACCACAGCTGCAAAAGCTGTGGGCAGTTCTGCATGCAAGCACAAACTTGTTTCTCCTTCACGGGCCGATCGGCGTGCTGATTGACCAACTCCAATCTAGGGCTTCTTACAAGCTCCTCCTTCCTCTCTATGCTTGTTTGCAGGGGGCTTTGACCTTTATTATGTTTCTCCATTTGCATCCTTCTGATTCTCTCCTTGCTTGAGTTAAGTACAGGTATTGCCTGGGCATGCGGTTTGCCTTTTTAAAGGGCGTTGGGGATAAGATATGTTGATTTTTGTGAACCACTTGATTGGTTCATTATCTTTAGTGTATGGTCTTTATGTTGGTGGGGCCAAAAAGGGAAGATGTGTTTGTATTTTTGTGATGAGCAGATGACTCATTTATTATTTTGCTTGATCTTGATATTGTGTGTGTGGGTGCGTGTGCACACACGCAGAAAGAGATGCCGAAAGCCTTCATTTTCAGCTTGTTTCTCCCACTGTCACACACACAAGGCAGGCTGAGAAACTAGAGGAGCTGCTGAGATCGGCACTTTTTGAGCTGGTCCGTGGTACATGAATGAGAAATGAATCAAATGGTTTAAGTTGGCTGTTTTATTTATTTATTTATTTTGTTATACTGGGGAGGTCCAAGCCAGATACGAACTCATGAAGTATCGAACCAATGACCTTCATCTTGTGAGTTGAGCCCCCTGTCATCTTAGCAAAGGCTCTGAGTGCATGGTGGCTTTGTTCAGCCTGTATAGGTTAATGTAACTCATACCTGCATCTAGATATTTATTATCACAATATAAATTGTAGACCAAGAATTAATGTTTTGCTTATATGAGCTCCGGGTTCGGGCGAGCTCGTGCCCATGTTTGGCTTGGGTAAGTAATGTGATCGTCCGGAACGTCTTCGGCTCATTTCGTTTGATCTTGCTTACTCCAACATACACATGCATGTGCATAAGCATCTGTACAAGATGAGTGACCCCCTTCGTTATCTGAAGTAGCCCGTGATTGGCAGGATTTCGACGAGGCAAAATCACAAGCAAGCAAATGGATAAACATTTATCCTAAGTAAGATGGCAATTTGATTTGGTCCAAAAATAATTTTTAGTCTCTGATCTAGAAACATCTCAACAAGATAAATGGCACGAGGCCCTTACACATAGGGGTGGCAATTTCGGACACAAGACGAAAACCCGACACAAGTATGGGACTGAAAGTTCATATGTTTGATCTGCTCAAAGTGATGAAAAACCGGGTTATGTTAGGGTCTACCTGGTTTGGTCACGGGCAAAACACAAACACAACCTGAAACACAAAATCGTCACCCAACTTAATATCTATGTCCTTCAAGCAATCCGGCACAGGGGAACTGGTAGAGAACTTGGGTCTCAAATCATAGGGTACGAATTGTTCAACATAAGCACTAAGATATACCATCTCTAATAGAAGCTCACTTTCGTTATATTAAATCAGTGTCAAACAAGTATATCTATAAATTAATCACACATTTAGAAACTTATACCCATCTTTTGGCTAGTGACTTGTTTCATTAAAACATCATTTACAATTGGACATATATCAAAATTATTCCGTATGTTAAATGCAGCCGCAGAAGCGCTAATTCTGGCTGCCACAAACCGCTGGAATAGGTTGAGCACTCGGAATAAAGTTATTTAGTGTTGCTTCTGCCGACATATTCCGACGATCTCGAGTACTCCGACTGTTATTCAAAGGAGTGTGCTTTAGTGTTGTTGCTGCTGGTGGGGAGTTCGACTCCCAGAAGAAAAATGTGCGTGTAGTAAAAGATGGTGACGCTAAT